>VMOF01000369.1:51581095-51663651 GCA_011764245.1 Trialeurodes vaporariorum
CCTTGAGCAAATCGATACGGTTCACCTATGATCATTGATCATCAGGTTAGCATCCACTCGATACGAAAACGACAGGATAGTTCTCGAACGCTCCTTACAGTTACCACTGTAGTAAATACATAAGGTTTTCATTCATCTCTATTTTGAAAATATTGAAACTTTTCAATATTTTGCATTATTTATTTGACGGCAATGCTTTTAAAAATCCCCATATTTAAAGTTGTTTCTTGTTAACCCTTTATGGACCCAGCCCGAGTTTACTCGTTTTTCTCCTCCAGTCTATTTCACATTGTTTCCGTCTTTATTCCGGATAAACGCGACTATCATTGAAAACACTTACAAGATAAGATTTCTTCGGGCGCCTTTAATGTATCGTATAGGCAATTCTAACTCCCCTGAGTACGAACAGTTAACTACTTTTCCTACATAAACGGCAGAGTGGCTTTCTTTTGAAGTAACCTAGCCGTTAGAGGGTTAAAGAGGTAGATTTTTGGTAATTATTGTCCCAAACCTTCACTCTCTTCCCTCAGACATTGAGTTGGGAAGTTTTTGAGGCATTGGGGATTGCACGCAGAAAAAAAATCATTTTCTGTATGGACTTGAAGGAAAAATCTTTCTGAATAACTGAAATTTTCTATAATTCTTATAGAATTGAAAAGGTATCAGGAGCAAGATACACAGTGTGGGGTCTCTAGTATACAGGGTGACCATAAAGAAAGTCTCCATTCGAAGGGTTAGGGTGGTTGATAGAGCTTCTTCCAGTTAGTACAATTTAAATTTTAAATACAAGCCTCAAGATTGATAGATTGATGTTATATTGACCTCATTTGTATGTATGTTTACTTTCGAATCGACTTCACTGAACGTTTAAGTATAATTAATTGTCCCTATAATGATAAAATGCCCCTTCAATTTCTCTAGCGGCAACCGTCCCAACTTTTAAGTAGGGACCTTTTTTTATAGTCACCCTGAATACTGTCTCTGTTTTTCCACCAGTTAGGAGGGGTTCCAATGACTAAAGAGAGCGAAAGTACTGCCATCCTCCTTCAGAGACGCCTCTGGCTCTTTGTGACATTAATTTTCTTATTTTTTTTGGTGAGACAAAAAATGGCCCTTCAATTATTGGAGCGGCAACCGTCACTACTTCTGAATGGAGACTTTTTTTTCAAAACAGTCACCGCGGAGTCACCCTGTATATTGTCTCTGTTTTTCCTCCAGTTGTGAGGGGTTCCAAAGAAAGCGAAAGCACCTCTACCATCCACCAGAAACGACAGCGAAAGTACTGCCATCCACCAGAAACGCCTCTGGCTCTCTGTGATATTTATTTTATTATTTTCATTGGTGTGAGATAAAAAATTCCCCTTCAATTATTCAAACAGCAACCGTCACAACTTCTAAGTGGAGACTCTTTTCGAAATAGTCACCGGAGTCACCCTGTATATTGTCTCTAATTTTTCCTCCAGTTGTGAGGGGTTCCAAAGAAAGCGAAAGCACCTCTACCATCCACCAGAAACGCCTCTGGCTCTTTGGCGATATTTATTTTATTATTTTCCTCGGTGAGGTAACGCGGATAATCCTAATCCCACCTGACTCCGCGTAGAGCTATCCCCCCGGCATGGCAGCTTATAGTTCATTGTCAGTTGTATCGCGGGAGAGAGATGAAGCGCGTGCGAGGGCCTTGCGCGCGCAATCTGAAAAAAAAAAAAAAAAAAAAAAAGTGACAGTTATAATGATAATAAAAAGAGAGCTCTCACAATCCACAATCCGCTGAAACAGGAGCCGAAATCAGAGCCAGTGAGTTGAACAATAAAAGCGTAAAATTAGTCGAGGCCGCGCGCGCCGATATTTATACCGCGGACTAGTAATTGCAGTTACTTTTGCCTTCGCGCGCGCGTAGAAACTTTACTTGTTTGACGCGCTGCAATGAGCTGCTTCGGGCGGATCAACCAACAATCAACCATCAGTCCATCACCCATCAGTAACAAACGCACGAGTCGTGTAATATCATTCATCCATCGATGATTGACGGGCTGCTTTTGCCTGTTGACTGCGTAAGCTGCTGTTTGAGCGCGTCTAGTTCTCCAGTGGCGTGCGGTTGAGATCTTCGGTCGCTCGCGCGTCGGGTTTGCGGTTTGGACCATCTATGGGATCAACCGTTGCGTTGTTGGTTGGTGGGCAACTTGAGGTCTAGAGGTGGCAAGTGACAAAGGAGATCCGCTGCAGCGATTACCTGCACCACCCACCGATCAACAGTCAAACGGTTTCCAGCGAAGAGAAAATGTTAACTTGTCCGGTTTCGAATAATAGAATTGCAGTCGAAATGATAAGCATATTTTATCAGGTTTGGGTGAAAATCCGAGGTTTTTAAAATTTTCGGGGACCAACAGAGACTGAAACATTTGAAGAGACCAAGAAGAAAACGATGATTGTCAGTATTGTCCCAAAAATCCAAATTAAAGTTTTCATGGTCATCCATAGGGATACAAAAGAACACATCGAATAGAGATCTACAGATATATATACAGAATAGCTTGATAATAAATTTGGGTGCGGATGAAAAATGAATTATGAGCAATAAACCTTTGAACGTCATTTCCCCCATTCCTTCCTGGATTGACTTTGTTGAATGTCATGAGGATGATTTCGCGATAGCGGGAATTTTATGTCACTAGCGGACCGATTTTTGAAATCATTAGATATAAGGCTGATAGACTGGACGAATGGAGGACTGCTATTGGTTCCCTTAAAGTGTTTATCAAAAAGAAGAGCTATTTAAGGTGATTCTATGTCAAACTCTCGAAAATTTTAATCCGATAGATGGCGTTACTTGTCGCTGGCTCCGAAAATAGCCGTTTTTTGACGGGTTTCGGCTGTTTTCTCTGAACAGACGAATAAGAGACGAAAAATCGGAGTGTTAGCATCTGCGTAAGTTTTTGCTTGATTTTTTAAGCTAGATACAGGCCAAATTGGTTAAGAAATAAAGACGTAACTATGCAAAGAAAAAATCAGGTGTAATTTGGAGTTGTATCAGCAAAGATAACAGGTTTTGGTTTCACCTGAAAACCAGCTATTGGCTTTTATCGGCTTGTTTCAAGCAGTCGATAGCTTATCGCATGTAGCTGAGGGATACTTGGTTAAAGAGCTCTTCGTGTTGATAAACTCTTTAAAGGAACCAATAGCAGTTCGACTTCATTCACCCAGTCTACCAGCCTTATCTAATGATTTCAAAGATCGGCCCGCTGGCCGGGCAGGGCTTTAGAACATTATATAAAGATTTAAAAGTTAAACAGAAGTGGTTTTTCATCGAAACTGATTGCCTGAGGGAGGGAGAAAAATGAATCATTGCCGTGAAATATATCACACTTTTTCAGGCAGAATTTGTACACTTTGTTACTATCGATAAACAGTAACAAAGTGTACGAATTCTGCCTGAAAAAGTGTGATATATTCCACAGCAATGACACATTTTTTCCCTGTTATTTTTTTTTCCTCCCAAAGGCAATAAGTTTCGATGAAAAACCACTGCTGTTTAACTTTTTATTCTTCACACAATGGTTATAATATTTGTAATTCTTATGTAGCTATTTATAACATGTATTTTTGTAATAAAGAGTCACAATTTAAAAAAAAAAAAAAAAAAAAAAAAAAAAAAAAAAAAAAAAAAAAAAACAATGGTCTAAAGCCCCTGCCCGACCTGGTGACATGAAATTCCTGCTATCGCGAAATCACCCTTAATGACATTCAACTAATTGTAAGTCAATCCATTAGCCAATCCATCTTCATATCACAGTCTGTTTTATTGCGCCTGCTTAAAACTTTCCAGAACGATTGAAAACTCACTTCTGCAATGATACTCCACGGATGAGCTCGCTCTCACTGTAAGATTTATAGAACTCAAAGGCAAACACCGCAATAAGAATAGAGAACAATGCTAATTAATTTCTTACAAACTAGGAATGGACAGTTGGTGAACCGCCTTAATTAATCAAACGTTGGAGATTCGCGCGAACGGTTGCTTGCTCGGAGGCGGTGTGGTGCTCGCTGCGGTCCCGGGAAAGATTTTCAAATCGTGATCCCATCCTTGCTTTTTTCTTTTCTAAGATCTTACTCCCGCTTTTATATTATTTCATTTCCTTTCCCAGATGGGTGTGCTCTTACAGTATTCATAAGAGAGAGTTGCCAAATGTTACTATGAAGAAAGATGACCCACCCTCTCCCCCTTCTGGAATCAAAGAGCTCTGATAGATCAAGATTTAATGGCCCTTCCCTCGCAGAGCAAAGGATCCGCATCTTCACAATGAATTGATTCACCCACCATTTCACTTTAGAACCGATGCGATAAAGCAAAAGCTCTAGACAACCACGCGACGCGGTAAAACCATCTGATTTGAGGTTATGGAACTAGGTTTTTCTCCAAGGAGTAAACAAGAGTCGCAATTGCATCGAGAGCCAGCGTGGTCAATGCTGATAAGAGTCGGCTTCTGATTGGCTGGAAATGGAGGGAAATCCTGATGCAAAACTGTAGGCAATTTGCAATAAAGTGACACGTATGACCTATCAATTTGTTGAGAAAATTCTGCTAAATTGACTCACATTAATTGTTTAGAGGCAATTTTGCACAGGTTTTGAGATAAACGTCCCGGAACGAAAACCCCCTGTCTATTTCCATAAGGCCTAATACAGTTTTGCACCACGATTACAGCAAATCAGAGACCAGCCCGCGTTTCCGATCTCTTATCTGCGTTGACCACGCAGACCTTCCATTCAACTGCGACCCTTGTTTACTCTTTGTTTGTCTCCTTTTACTTTGGCTCTTAAGCGAAGAACAGGATTTTTCACAGTTTTCAACGTTTCTGGGCCATTTTTAGGCAAAATTTACCATTTTCACTACGGGAAACGACTCCCCTTGATGTCCTGAGCATTTTCCCTCAAAAACGATAACTTATCATGCTTTCTCGGCAATTTTGACAAATTTCGGACCAGGACCTCCCGACCTCCCCCTTAGACTACTTTTAGACCCCGGTCCTCCCTCTCCCCTCGAAAAATGTCTGGCTACGCCATTGGATGGCTCTTTTTATAAATGGTCATGGGGCTCTTGCAATTTTTTGCTACAGGTGACTAAGGAGCTGATGCTTGCTTAAAAACCTGTAAAAATGACGATAAGAAAATTAAAAAATCACAAAATTCACTCTCAGAATCAAGCTCAATGGCGAAGCTACGCAAGTTTCATGGGAGATTCCTATCTAATTTGAGACAAAACTCTGGGTTTCCATAGAGAAAGTGACTTAGACAGGAATCTCCCTTGATAACGGCATAGCACCGCCATTTCGATCATACCGTTACAGCCGTTTTCTGAAATGACTACTGAATTTTAGACTTTTTCAGTGTGGAATTCATAATTTTTCCTGCGGTTTTCATTTGCTTACAGCAAAAGTTTGCAAGAGTTCCGTTCATTGAAACAAGAAAGTTTTAAATCAGTGATACCGGATATTTCGTTCGAGGACCCGTGTATACTTTATTGTACTGCTTTATAAAGGATTTATTTGTGGCGATAAGTCATAAATCTTGCAGCATGTACTAATTCAAAAATGATTTATTTACGGCGAGAAGCGGTAAATTTTGCAACATTGTTTCCGATAAGATAAAGAAAGGGGGGAAAAGAAACTATCGAGGGAAAAACTTTTTGATCGAGATGAAGTGAACACCAGAGGGAATTGATTCGTACGAGGGCGGTCGCTTGAGAGTAATGAGGTGTCTACAGGAGAAGAAACAAGGTTGTCATATTTCAAAGGGAAAAAAAGGACTAAAAACAAACGATTACTATAACACTGTCCCAGTGTCCCATCTTAATATCAATCAGAATCGCTATTCATTTTCGTAGCCAGCAATTAGGCAACTGTGAATTCTTCCCATTTGAATGTATTAGAAACGATCGATTAGAAATTGGGCCATGGCCCCCTCAAGAATCGATTGCTTCTCATACATTCAAATGGGAAGAATCCACACTTGCCAAACGCTGAATCCACCCATTTCTCTAATTCCACTAACAGACTAGTTACTACCCCTCATTAAATGGATCGCATCAATTTGATTAAGTATGTGTTCACGTAAGCGTAGGGTATATCTTAATGTAACGTTGAGTGTAACTATAGCCGAGAATGAGAATTTGCAGTGAATCCGACACTTTGATGCTTTTTGTTCGTTTGTAAAACCAGGCATCAAAGGATTGGCGCAGTTAAAAATTAAAGAGTAAGTATACACAGAGAAAACGGCAAGTCACTTGCCATATCGCACAAATTGAGCAACTTTTCTACTGTTAAAATAAATTATTTTAAATAGTGGTGGCTCGTGCAGTGTTGCAACAACGTATTCTCTCCATATAAACCTACGTGAAATAATCGATCCATAGGAGATTCTCTGAATCCTTAAGAAATCGATTTTTTTGCTTAGCTTCAAATGACTAAAAATACATTCATGTATGCACAAGCCACCACTGATAGGATAGCGTTTTTCTTACATTTTCTTTGTAAAAATTCCTCGCATTAATGTCGACAATTTTTCAGTAAAATGTCTGATTTCGTTCTATTTTTCAGTAAAAAAAAAAAAAAAAAAAAAAAAAAAAATAATAAATAATGATTAAGAAAAACTTGCAAAATTAGGGCAACGTGGCGAGTGACTTATCATGTTCATTATACGTAAAGTCTTCAAATTTTAAACGATGATTATTAGGAGGAAAAAAATCTGAAAGAATATCAGTTAAAATATAAATCTGATTTTCAGAATACCTCTGTGCTAAAATAATAACACTGTCAGGTTCTACTGGGCGGTAGTTAGACTTTTATCTAGTCTCTTTGGAATAATAGAAAAAAACTGGAACATCAATAAATAACAATAAGACACATTCTTGACCGCAAATCGCCCTTTGTCAGCGTCTCGGGCTGTTTTGGTATTGCGAAAGAACCAACCTTTCCAATCTGCAAGTTCTACTCATTTTAGGGTCATGTCTCTCTTACGTCCGTTCTAAGTGCCCACGCGCCGGCCGGCGCCGCCTGGGACTCCCAGTTTAAACTTTGTTCTAAGAGAGATTAATAATTCTGAGTAGATCTTGGAAACATCCAAAGAATGGAAATACACGGTTCTCAAGTTTAGTGTGGTCGAAGAAACATAACTTTTGATTAAAAAAATTAAAAAAATAAATGATAGTTGAAAAAAAGTTCGTCAATTCATTACAGGGAAAAAAATCAGGTCTTCATATTTTCTACTAGGATTGCTGAAACAGCTTCAGTTACCAGCGGTAGACAATATACTGACTACGTTTCGTTTTTTCTACCACGGAAGATTTTTTATCCACCTTGGTTGATTTTTACTCTCAAGATCTGCAAATAATCTACCAAGGTATTAGAAAAATCTATTATGGTAGAAAAAACACTCGATCGCGGTTGCTGAGGCTTTTTCAGCAACCCTGGTAGAAAATATGAAGACCTGATTTTTTTCCGTGTACGTCAATCGGGCGAAAGTATAGAAGTTTACGTTACGGTAGGTTTTCCTCATTATTCAAAATATGTCGATTTCAAAAAGTTAGATAAATTATTATTTTTAGCTAGTTTCTGCACCACTCTCCCAGAGATCTTCTTTAAAGTGATCTCCTCCTAAGTCTAATAATTGAAAAAAGTTGATCAAGGAACCCCAGCCGCCGCTTGCTGGCGAATCTGAACCGGTTCTACCGAAATCAATTTAAGATATATTACAGACTCTTATATATAGCTAGTCTTGTAGTTTTTTCTTACCATTCTACAAACTTGATAAATTAACTTTCGATTAATTTTATCCAAGCCAGGTATACAACTGCAGTAGGGTCTGATACCTTTGTTCATCAACGCACATTAGAGCGATTCAATGGGTGGCGAGACGACTTTAAATGCGTACATCTTTGTTAACATCCAACGTAGAGGTTTGAAAGCGATTCCATTGGTCTTACTGTAAAATTTCCTGCAAGAATCATTCTTGATAGTTTGAGTTTTGTCAGTTCGAACATTCAAATTTGCATTTTTAGTCATAAAGTACAAGTTTGACCCCTCCAAAGTTTGACCCTTGCCGTTTTGCGTATAATTAATGCCATTTTTCAATTCACCGACGACTCCACCGGTTGAGAAAAGATTACAGAATTCAATTCAGTGTATGACTGTACTGCACGAAAATACTCTGATCTATAATCTTTCTTCAACCGGTGGAGTCGTCGGTGACTTTAGAAAACTTGCAGATATTTTAATAATTAAACGGCAATTGCGTCAATTAAGTAAAGATTACAGATCATATTATTTTCGTGCACAACTGCCATAAACTGGAACTTCATTGTGTAATCTTTTTTCAACCGGTGGAATCATTGGTGAATTGAAAAATGTTATTAATTATTAGCAAAACGGCAGCTCTGGACCCCTCCCATTAAAGGTGGAAACACACAGAGAGTTCCCGGCACCGGACCGCCCGGCACAGACCGCGCCCGGCCACGGCGTTCTGCTTTGCTTACCGCGAAAACTAATGCAACGCAACACACTGAGAGTTGACCGGCCCGACCAGCGCGGAGTCGCTGGCCGGTGCCGGGAGGTGGAATGCTCCAGAGGGCATTCGACCGGCATTCTGGACCTCCCGTCTCATCTCATCAAACATCAGTTCCAAACTTCTGCGCTAATTTTTAGGCGATGTCAATGGTAATATTCAAAAATAAAATGATGATCACACGAACAATTAACTTGAATAGTTTTCTTTGGAAAAATAAAAATAAAAATGAGAAAATAATGAGAAAACTGACAAAAAAAAAACGTAAATTTTATTTAAAAAAAAAAAAAAAACAAAATGCGGGTTGGAAGTAGCGCAATCATGCAAAACTGTATATTTTCCGCTGAAACCCGAACAAAAGTTCGAATTCAGGACAGTGGCGTAGCCAGGAATTTTTCGAAGGGGGGGGGGGTCCAAGTTAATTCCAAAAATTTCCTGGGGGGATCCAAAGATACCAATTTGGTTTCTATATGGTATCTCAGAAAACGCAGAAAAATTGCCTGTTTAGGGCAAATTTTGGTGGCAAGGGGAGGAGGGTGTCCAGACCCTCTGAAAAAAACCCCTCCCCCGGCTACGCCACTCATTCAGAATTGCGCCAGAAAGGTTCGATATATTCCATATGGATTTATTATTTATTCTCATTATTCTCATTTTTGTGTTTTCATTTATTTTTTTTATTTATTGATTTATTTATTTATTTATTTATCTCTTTATCTCTTTATTTAATTACTAATTTATTTTTTTATTTATTTTGAATTGTTACTGATTTTTTTTTCAATATCGGATTTTCCGGGGTCCTACCTCCCCATTGTAGCTACGCCTATGTTTTTTACTGGCTTTTCAAATAGAAAAAGTATACGTAAAATAGTTTTGGCAGTTTGGCCGGTTGCGAACGAAGACACGACGGCGCGGCCGGTCGCAGTGTGTTTCTGCTCTCATGCAGCGGCCTGCCGGTGACGGCCGGTCCGTTGAAGTCGGTGCCGGGCGGTCCGGTGCCGGGAGCTCTCTGTGTGTTTCCACCTTAACTCGCTCCACTGTGCGACGTAGCAACGACGCAACGTGCATTCTCTTCCTCGTCAAATATTTTGAAGAATCAAGTTTTGATTCCCTTGAAAATCTTTCGATGCTCATTGGTGTATAAAAGAGTGAATTTTTTCAAAGGCGAAAGTAAACATTACGAAACAGACCGGTGTGACTTTTACTTATCCATTAGGTCTTGTAATATAAGAACTCTTTCCATACTTCCCGAATGAAACACTGATCAATTTGTTACCCTGATAAAAATGGTTTCATACAGATCCATAGCAACCAATGGGGCTCTTGCAAACTTTCGCTGTGAGCAAATGAATAGTTCAATCTGACGTAAAAACCAGCGAAAACCAGCA
Source organism: Trialeurodes vaporariorum (assembly GCA_011764245.1). NCBI lineage: Eukaryota > Metazoa > Arthropoda > Insecta > Hemiptera > Aleyrodidae > Trialeurodes > Trialeurodes vaporariorum. Next base: position 51,591,037 of record VMOF01000369.1, read on the forward strand.
AAAATCACAAAAATCACACTAAGAAAGTGCAACATTCAGTAATAAACTCACAGAACTGCTAAAACGGCAAGTTTGAAATGTCGGCTCAACGCAGGTATCATGGTAGATTCCTGTATATTACGTCACTTTCTATACGGAAACACAGAGATATGTCTCAATTTAGATAGGAATCTCCCATGATACCTGCGACTGCGTCTCTCCGCCATTAAGCCTAATTCTGAGAGTAAATTTCGTGATTTTTTAGTGTACTCATCGTCATTTTGACAGGTTTTTATGCACGAATCAACTCTTCAATCCCCTGCAGCAAAAGTTTGCAAGAGCCCCATTCCTCATACTCTAGAATGCCATTGATGGTGATCTAGGATAGAAAGGTCTATGGTTCTTGGAGTAAGTTTTAGTTGTATTACAAGATTGGCTATTTAATATAGATTTGTTTTAATTTTATTTCTCGTTTTTTCTTTCAATTCTTCACACAGTATGGATACGTGTGTATCCAAAAACATTTGTATGAATATCGTATGGATCTGTATGGATCTGTTGATATCCAAGTGGGGATCCATACGTATACACACGGATCAATGCTGTATGGGATTTTGGTTATGGACCTATAAGGACAATTTCTATCTAGGTAGCTCTTCTCGATATTTTAAATTTCCAGGGGGTTTAAGATTTGGGAGGATTTTGAAAATTGTTGATGAAACGGAGGAATTGTTCTTTTTGGACGAGAGTTTTGTTCCGTGGTGGCTCGTTAGAATAAAATCTCTGAAAGATTCAGAACTTTTTGCTGGTATCTTTCTGACAAGGAAGCTCCTCGAGTTGAGAAGAGATCGTATTACAATTTATGCCTCGGAAGAAAATTTGGAATAGAACAATTATGAAATAAAGGCCTCGAATGAATGGAAACGCGAATGCACGGTTGAATTATTTTACAAATTGATTTAATGTTTTATTTCTGTTTACGTCATTGAAAATTCTTCTGAACAATTTTAAGCACTGTCTACGCGAATGGTACTAATATAAAATTAATGACATCAAGGCCATCAATGGTGATTAAGCTGGAATAGGACTTTTTGCTGACGCGCATAGGGGAATTCCATGGAAAGGAAACTATTGAAACATTAAGCTATCAAGAAAATAATGTTACAGGTTCAAAGAAATTAAGGTTTCGGCAAAGTTTGCAGGAAAGGGCTGAACGCAATGAATCATTGAAAACAAAGAGCTTTTCCGAAAATGCGTCGGTCACAGAGAGGTAGTTTTACTCTCTTGGTTCATCCCTTGTGAAGCGCCATAAAGAAAAACAAAAGAACAAACAAAAAAACAGAAAACCAAACAAAAATTGTGTACGACTGTTTTGTGTCTTTCACGGCGACTTACAGTTACACAGGCCCTAAACTTCTTAAAATATCAACTTTTGATGCTGTATAGTGTATAGCCAAATATGTAGAATACCAACAATTTTCAAAATAAAGGAAATTTTACAAACTTGCTATGTCTGCAAGAAATCATCTGAGAAAAGTTCGTTCAATGTAATGGTATAGATTTCAGATTACAGTGACACATTTTTTCATAATTCGTGAGCGAAATGATTAAGGGGACTGTAGCGCACACATTTTCAAAGTCGGATCCTTTGAATGGATGTCATTGTCACCAACATTGTCAGCAGAACCTATCCTCTCATCAGTTTAGCGCAGCCGTGCTACGCTAGCGGGGACACGGATGCTAATTGTACAGGCGTTTGAACGACGCTCAATAGTCCGAGATCGTCAAAAAAGTGGCCAAAAATCATAACGTACATTTCTCGGTTATAAACTTTTCAAAACCAGATTTAATCACGAAAAATAACATTAAAAAGTCATGTGAACCTAGAAATGTCACTGTGTTGAGTTTTAAATCACACTTGAAATTTCAAAACCGATGATTTTTAATAACTTTTTTTTATCAACTGATTTTTTTGCCACTTTTTTTCTTTCTCTGACCATTGTGCGACTCGACGACGATCACATTGAAAGTCACGTGTCGTCGGGATGGCTATTTGCATAACTTTCTAATGGGACGCTGCGGCAAAGGAGGAAGGTAGGAAGGTACACAGGTACACAGGTACTATAGGTAGTATATCTATAGAGGTGGAAAAAAAGAACGATGGGTAAACTGTTTTCTAAACTTAATTAATGGCTTATTTAATCAAAATGAACGGTTAACATGCGCTAAACGGAGGAGTATTTAGAGTGTGATGAGTGTGTTAGCGTGTTATTTTCCCGACGATTTCAAACACCACCGCGTTCGGACGTAGCGTCGCGTCGTTGGACGCTGAACAAGACGCGACGGCGACGTCGGCGATGACCATGCGACGATTCATCCTCCGTCCATCGATCTTAGTGTGGTCTATGGGTCGTTTGGGCTTGGAGATCGGTGGGGTGGGGTGGGGTTGGAGGATCGCACAGGTGCGCACAGTAGGTCGGCACAAACGGACTTTTTGGATACAGTATGATGTGACGTTTCACGCACCAAGAGAATGGGTCTGTTGCATACTTTTGCTGCATCAATATAGCTCATTGTTTTTAACGTAAAATTCTGCGAAAATAACGATGCGCATATTAAAAACTTTCAAAATCTACTCATTAACTCAGGAAATACCTTCCATTTCAAACAACCCGCTCTACACTACACACTATATCACCGACTCATAACTACATAAATGGAACCATCACGTTTATGTAAACAAGAACAGAACTTACAAACATTGGAATGTTTCGTTTAGACGCGTACATTTCTTATATTATTTTGTAATCTTTGATAAACCGAAAAGACCAAACAGCAAATGCAGCTTATATTTCACGTATTAAAAAAGAAATTATATCATTTTGTAGTTACGATGTTGTTAACTTATGCACGGAGGTTTCGTCTATGTAGTAGTATACCGGTGCAAATAGTGTCTAGTGTAGCGCGGGCTGTTTAAAATTGAAGTGATTTTCTTAGTCAATGAGTGGATTTTGAACGTTTTTAAAGTGCGCATCGTTATTTTCGCCGAATTTTACATAAGAATCAAGGCTCTATATTGTTGTAGCAAAAGTATGCAACAGACCCATTCTCTTTTTAATGTAACCCATAACATCCTAGCGTAGCCATATGGCTACAGCTAGAGGGTAGTTTTCATTCTTTGAAGGTTTTTAAAGTAGGGTGTAATAGATTCACAATCAGGTGTTAAAGTTAAATGTCATTGGGCATCAGCCTTTTTTGAGCATTCTAAAATTATTAATTTTTTTTTTCAAAGGTTTGGGGGGTTGCTTTATTTATTAAGGGTTGTTTTGAAAATGGTTGAAAAAAAAAAAAAAATGAATTAATTCAGGATGTTATGGTCTGAGGTGTATTTCGTTTGTGTTAGAGTCCCTATATGTAGAGAGTTAAAACGAGAGGATAGTCAACTTCTGATTGGTCGGTGAGTTTTAGGCTCTACTGACGCCGCCATTAGATGCGATTTTGCATTTTTGTTTACAATCACAGTTGCTTACCAACGGTGTTTTACGGGTAAGAGTTAATTTTCCATGAATCTGTCAATTTTAATCATGATGCATCTCAAGAATGTCTATAACTCTTAAAAGAATCTTCGAAAGCGTAAATAGATGTTGATCAACAAGAGCAAAGAAAGATTACATCGTTAGAAACTCCGCAGCTCTGTAATCTTTGCAATGACCAAATTACAACAACGGCTCTCAGAATGTAAACTGTGCAAAATTGTATCCAATGGCGGCGCCCAAGTGATATAACAGTGCATGAGGATTACGTGAGTGAGAGAGATAGTTTAGAACACTCGTCCAACTTTTTCACCGGTACACCGGATGACGTCATCAAGAAAACCGTCAATTGACAATTGGTATCAACCAAAAACTATCAGCGCCAAGACACTGCCGGAGCGTACTAGAGTCCCTTGATGGAAATATTGTATAGGGAGTACCGACACGACGCTTTATGCACTTTGACAGGAGTCGATTTAGTCGATCGCCTGAACGAATTCGAATGTTAAGTTCGACAGTGGACCAGTGGTGGACAGGCGAATTTGCCGGCATTCCGGTCCGTTCCCGTACGTTCCTCAACGAATCGACTCGTTTCGTGTGGAGCCTTCGATGTCGTCGACTCCTGCTCGACTCCGTGAGAGCCTAAAACCAACGACCAATCACAACTCGTTGAGCTCGTGTCTGTACTCCCTATACAATATTTCCATCAAGGGACTCTAGAGCGTACAAGAATCGTAGTTTTTTAAGTCTGTGATAACTAGCGATACATCCACTAGAAACCATCAACACCGAGACATCTCCGAAGCGTAAGAGAATCGTATTTTTTTTAAATCCGTAAAAACTAGCGATAGATCTACTAAGCCATCAACACCGATACATTTCCGAAGTGTACAAGAATCGAATTTTTTTAAGTCCGTAAAAACTGACGATGGATCCACCAAAAACCATCAACACCGAGACGTTTCCGAAATGTACAAGAATCCTATTTTTTTACGTCCGTGAAAAATAGTGACGGATCCACCAGAAACCATCAACACCGAGACATTTCCGAAGCGTAAGAGAATCGTATTTTTTTAAGTCCGTAAAAACTAGCTGTGGATCCACTAGAAACAATCAACACCGAGACATCATTTGAAGCGTATGAGAATCGTATTTTTTTAAATCCGTAAAAACTAGCGATGGATCTACTAGAAACCATCAACACCGGTACCATTCTGAAGCGTACAAGAATCGAATTTTTTTAATTCCGTAAAAACTGACGATGGATCCACCAAAAACCATCAACAACGTTTCCGAAACGTACAAGAATCGTATTTTTTTACGTCCGTGAAAAATAGTGACGGATCCACCAGAAACCATCAACACCGAGACATTTCCGAAGCGTACAAGAATCGTATTTTGTTTTTAAGTCCGTCCAAAATAGCGACGGATCCACTGTGTGCGACCGCGACGCGGTGGAGTCCGGTGGAGTAGATTACCCGGATGGCTTCTTGCGCTCTCCGGAGGATATACTTGGCGACTCTGAGAGCGGCCATTGGGATGGAAACGGGGAGGCGGCGCGGGTAGTAATTGTGTCTGTTAAGCTGGTTTTTATGTGCGATAATCTCCACTAAACAAACACAAAATCCCTCGCTCTTATCCTCGACACTTTATCTCTGGCAAGATCAAATCGTGTGGTACTTCATGCGCTCACTTAGCGCGCTTCAAAAAGCTTTCGCGCAGGCGCGCGGCACAGCGCGACGAGACACTCCAATCGTTCTGCTGTCGCGCACAAACACAAGCATACAAACGCTGACATGTATTCATACACATCACACACACTTATACAAATCTTGCGCGACACTAATCAGTAAAGGAAAAGTTATTTTTTAAAACAAACAACGTGCTTATGATATTGAATAAAAGAATCCTATGTTTTGTAGCCAGAGAAAATAAAAAATTACTGATTAAATGAAAAGTTTAGGTTGAAAAAGGCCGGTAGATGTAGGCAAACGACGCTACAAGATGGCTCGTTGGAAAAATCCTAAAGTCTTATCCCAAAAGTGAGGCAGCATAAAGGATCTGATTCTGGTTTGTTTGCCTCATATTTTTTAACCTTACATTAAAACCTACGATCAATCCAGTGAAAATTGGTTTGAAAAGAAGGAGGAAGTGTTTTGGAGTGGCTATCTGGACACAGAATTCCAATACAACTATCCAGGTGAGAAAATGTTGCTTGTTTCTGTAATGTGTCAATTTATCGGGCAAAGCCTTCCAAAAGTAACGGTTGTATCGAATTCTGTATCCAGATAGCCACTCTAAAAAACTTACACTTTCGTTCAAAACCAATTTCAAATGTATTTGTCACATTTTTTTTTTTTTTTTTTTTTTTTTTTTTTTTTTTAATTTAAAGGTTAAAAAAGATGAGGCAAACAAACTGAGCCTGAGTGAAAAAATGTCCATAACAGATTTCCTCAAGAAGGCCTCTTTAGCGACATAGTTGTCCGCGAAAAGCACCAAACATCAGAATTCCTTATAACTAAACTTTAAAGTATTTCAATGAATTTTCGTTAATCACATTAAAATTGTGCTAATCCATAGTATTTGGGACGTTGATGTCAAAAATTGTATCATTTTCTACTTAACTCGATTTTACTATACTTTTGAACATTTTTCGCGATAAAGTTTAAATTGCGTGGAAAGTCTAGAATATTTCGATCAAAACTATGGCCAAATTCGAACTCGGCAAGTCAATTTACGTCGGATGACATGCTATTTCCGCAATTAGAGGTCCAAATAAGAAAAAAACTCATGTTTGTGTCTAAGGATCCTTGTTTTGTGTTCATTGCAGGCGGACACCAATGTCGTTAAAGCGTAAAAATCGATTTCCATTATATGGTTGCCTCCATGCTGCCTCAACATAACGTCCCACAAATCCCACAAATTGCTATATAGCGAGTCGGAAAAATCGCGTGAAAAATTTCAGGTCTGACAACACAGTACTAGCGCGGCGATCGCCACGGAAAAAGGGTTAGCGAGAAAGCAGAGTGAAAATAGCCTGGCTTGGGTTGGTTACTTGCCTGCTGCTGCTGCATGTTTTGCTCATAGTGCTTTGCTGCTTGCTGCAGCTAGATGCTCACTAACTGCTGCCATGCTACTCCTCCAGGACTCTAAAGTCTAGAGACTTCAGTCTTGAGAGTCTATAGGCATCCACAATCCTCATCCATCGCGGTAAACTATGGCACTCCTCGAACTTTTTTTCTGTCTTTCTTTTTTTCGCGTTTTGTGCTTGTTTTGCTGCGCGCTCGCCTCGGCGCACAGTGGTTCAAAAAATTGAAATTTCCCGGACATAATTTTACCGAATAAAAAATCAAGATTATCAATTTAAAAAAGGGAGATAACCTAAAAATGCGTGAAAAATCATTCATTTAAGAGCTTAATATGAGTCCAAAAACATGATTTTTGTCAAGAAAAATTCAGATCTAAAATGTTTTTTAAGCAAAAAAACCGAAATTTTTTCATGTCCGACAAAATTAATGTTTTGATCCACAGTGTGGCGCTATCCTACTCGCGCTCGCTCGCTCGCGCGCACTTCCACTCTTTACCACGCCACGCCGAGCCAAGCCCCAGCCGAAGCCGCTGCAGTCGAGGCAGAGTCGCGGAGTCGCACGACCTCAGCGGTCACTCGCTCGAACTTGCGGTAGAAACGCGCGAAAGCGAAGCGTTTTTCCCATTTACCAACTCGCGATCCCTTCCTTCGCGGTGCAAAACGCGGGGATGCCGGATCGAACTCATGTCATGTCACATTTTTTTATTCACCCTTTAATGACCGGGATAGTTCAAGAGAACACTACTCATCCGTTTATTCATGGAAGGTAGTTAACTGTTCGTACTCGGCGAAGTTGGAATTGCCTATCCTACGAATTGAAGGCTCTCGGCGAGACCTTATCTAGTAGTGTTTTCATGTATATTTAGTTTCATTTATTCGTAATGAGGACTGAAGCAATGGGTAATAAAATAGAGGAGAAAAACGAGTGTACTCGGGCTTGGCCCATAAGGTATTAAATAATGGCTTGGTGAGGAAACAAATGCTCTGTAGTTGAAACGAGCCGTTATCACGGTTAAAGCCAGGGTTGGGAAAATCGGAGCGTAATCGAATAAGTGATTACTGACTAATAGGTACCTAGTTGATGAAACTGTGGACGGTAATTAAACGTAGTCAAAGAAATATGAGAGAAAAAACGAACCAGCGACGCCTTGGACGATAAATAAAACAAGGTACGGGTAAAATGCTGGAATTCAACCTAATTTTTCGAGGACGTTTCGGCTCAAATCGGAGCCATTTTCAACTCAAAAAATAAAAATAAAATTAAAAAATAAATTCTAAAAGGTGGAGAGAGCCACTACTTACAAAGAGAGTTCGCTCCACCTTTTGAATTTTTTTTTTTTTTTTTTTTTTTAAATTCATTTTAATTTTTCGAGTTGAAAATGGCTCCGATTTGAGCCGAAACGTCCTCGCCAAATTAGGTTGAATGGGTCTGTTGCGTACTTTTGCTACATCAATATAACTCATTGTTTCTAACGTAAAATTCGGCGAAAATAACGATGCGCACATTATAAACTTTAAAAATCCACTCAGTAACTCAGAAAATACCTTCCATTTCAAATAACCCGCGCTACACTAGACACTATATCACCGACTTATAACTACATAGATGAAACCATCTCCTTTATGTAAACATGAACAGAACTTACAAACATTTGAATGTTTAGATTAGATGCGTACATTTCTTATATTATTTTCTAATCTTTGATAAACCGAAAAGACCAGACAGCAAATGCAGCCAATAGTTCATGCATTTAGAAGGGAATTCCATCATTTTGTAGTCACGATGTTGTTTACTTAGGCACGGTAGTTCCGTCTATGTAGTAGTATACCGGTGCAAATAGTGTCTGGTGTAGCGCGGGCTGTTTGAAATTGAAGTGATTTCCTGAGTTAATGAGTGGATATTGAACGTTTTTAATGTGCGCATCGTTATTTTCGCCGAATTTTACATAAGAATCAAGGATCGATATTGTTGTAGCAAAAGTATGCAACAGACCCATTCCAGCAATGTACCCGTTCCTGTTTTATTTATTGTTAAACCATAAGCCTCTTTTAAAACCTCATACTCTACTAGTTTTCAGTCGATGCGGTTGATTTGGCATCTATGGGGGTGCACAATTGATAAGTATATATTTGCGCGCAGTGGCGGTGGTCGGTGGGCTCTGCGGCAGCTAACGAATTGTTCTCGCGTGTAAAAACGATGAGCTTACGGGAAACGGTACAAAAGAGCGAACGCGAATAGGAGAGAGAGAGAGAGATGAGAGGAAGAGAAAAGGGTGATGGGGAGGGGGAGGGGGAGGAAGAGAGGAGAGAAGACGTCGTCGTGGAGGACCAGAAGACCCCGAAGACGAGACGAGACGGTTGGACGCCTCCTGTGAATAAGCCCTCCTCTGCTCTGACTGCCTTCCTGGAAGACGCCGTTCGCGACTCGCGCTCGCACTGATGACTGGTGCATGGTCGTTGGCGGTGCACGCTGCACGGTGCACGGTGTAGCAGTTAGGCAGCCCAATGCGGCATGCACCCACACAACAATCCGTTTCTCGGTGAGCTACGTGCTATGTGCCGTGAACATCCGAATGAAGCGTCACGTGATGGCCTGGCACGGCCGTCGCCGCATCACCGCAGCCGAAAGTCCGTCAGGTTGCATCAACCGATTTATCAGGTAGAAAACAGGTACTTTCGAAGTTTTAGTCGCGTCAAATCAGCCATTGGGGCTGTTGCTCTTTTTCGTCACAGGCGATTTTGAAGGGTCTATTCGGATTAAAACCCTCTAAAAATATACATAAATGGTTTCGCTGAAAACTTAAAAAATTCACGTTTATGCTATGAGAATTTGAATGAAGCGTCACGTGACGGCCTGGCTCGGTCGCCGCATCACCGCAACCGAAAGTCCGTCAGGTTGCATCAACCGATTTATCAGGTAGAAAACAGGTACTTTCGAAGTTTTAGTCGCGTCAAATCAGCCAATGGGGCTGTTGCTCTTTTTCGACACAGGCGATTTTGAAGGGTCTATTCGGATTAAAACCCTCTAAAAATATACATAAATGGTTTCGCTGAAAACTTACAAAATTCACGTTTATGCTATGAGCATTTGAATGAAGCGTCACGTGACGGCTCGGCCCAGCACGGTCACCGTAACACCACAGCCGGAGGAAAGTCCATCAGAGGTTGCGCATCAACCGATTTGTCCGGTAGAAAACAGGTACTTTTTAGGGTTTCTTTGTTCAAATCAATTAATGATGCTGTTGCTGGATTTAGAAATATGTGATTTCAGGGTCGATTCAGTTGTAAAAACCTCTAAAAATTACGATAGTTTCGCTGAAATTTTACGAAATCCACTCACACTGGGGGGGGGGGGGAGCTGATTTAACAATTAAATGTTAAAAAAATGTGCGACAAGTCCTACATGCTGATTTTACACTATGAAAATGCTGGCTTAGCCATAGACGTAGTTGCATGAGCATTTTCAGATGTTGAATTAGCATTTTTATAATGTAGAATCAGCATTTAGAACTTACACTATTTTTAGCATTAAATTTAAATTTTAGCATTAAATTTTTAGCACTATTGTTAAATCAGCTACTATTTTCTTTTTCAGTGCGTCTAAACTAATAAAATGCTTTCAATGGTGGTGTTTTTCATTAATAATGGGAGTGGTGACGCCGCGCCACGCCGTATCCTAGGTTACAACTTAGAGGAAAAGATTCCACACGAAGAAAGTTCGTCTCCTTCGGGAGCACTGTGATAAGCGGTCCTCTCCTGTTATCCTCCATTGTTATCCCTGTTATATTTATGTTAGACTCCTGTTGTTTCAAACGGTATTACGCCTAGTTATCTTTGATAACCAATCAATATATTATTCATCTATTCTTTGTAAGTATTCCAGTGGCGTCGCGTGCCATCTGGCAACAATGTGACTCCTTCATTAAAACTCATTCAATATATCGAATTTTCCTTGTGCATTTTGCACTCCCTGAATTCGATCTTTTACATGAGTTTAAATGGATAGAATACAGTGTTGCCGAATGGGGCTATTGCACACTTTTGCTATAAGCGATTTAATATTCGATTGAGGCTTAAAAACCTCAAAAAATAACGATGGCGGCACTAAAAACTTCCAAAATCCACTCCTAAACTCAATAAACGCAGTTATTTGAGGGAGCGTAATGGTGGCCGAAGGCACTAACAATGGGAGATCCCTATCTTAATTTCGTCACCCTTTCTATGTTGACAAGGATGATTCACAGAGTAATTAGTCATCAGAGTGATGATCCACATCCGATGAATGGTGCCGTAACACCTGGTGACACCGGTGTCAAATGAAAGTAGTCTCTTATTGGTCACTTCTTGATGGAGTTTCAGAATTGTTAGATGGGAATCTCCCATTGTTAGTGGCTTCGGCCACCATTACGCTCCCGCAAATAACTGCGTTTATTGAGTTCAGGAGTGGATTTTGGAAGTTTTTAGTGCCGCCATCGTTATTTTTTGAGGTTTTTACGCCATAATCGACTGTTAAATCGCTTATAGAAAAAGTGTGCAATAGCCCCATTGCACGTGACGCCACTGGAGTATTTTCATTATTTTTCGAGAATGGCGTCATATTTATTTAACCTCGATTAGAATTATACAAATAGATTCTCCAGGGAGATCCACATATAATAATATACTGCCATTCCTTCTATGCTTGGAAGGGAGATTAACAGAGAAACAAGTCAGTGATTAACAGCCGATTAATAGTAGCGTGACACCTGGTTACAGGTTACAGGTTACACAGGTGCAAAGGAAAGTTGTCTCTTGTTGGCCACCTCTTGATGGAGTGACAGTATTATTGGATCGGAATCTACTATTATTAGTGCCCAACGCCACCGTAACAGTCGCGCAACTAAAGGCAGTTTATGAGGTTAGGAGTGGTTTTCATAAGTTTTTAGTGCTATTAATCTACCATCGTTATTTTTGGAGGTTTTCAAAACTGAATCCACACTTACATCGTCTGTAGCAAACGTACGTGTGCAACAGAGAACTTTCATGTAGACCGAGAGACTTTAACAGGGGGGTAGAAAGAATCCGAGAGATAATAAAGATGCTCGATTTCAGTCAACTAATCAAGTAACTTAAAAATAAAATAAGCCAACGAGATTTTGATTTCAGAGGTCTCCATTGTAGACCTTGAAGAAGCTTCCCCAAAATTACATCTTGAAAAACATGTCGAGTCAACTTCAAGTATAGAGCTCTTGCTTGAGCCATCCTTGAACACTCCTTGAATACTTTGAGCCGCAATCAAGAAATCTTAAAACGTCACAGTTTAAACTAGCTGCAGTCTAGTGCTTCTATGACGATAAAGTAAAAACGATCCAAGTTGCGGAGAGTATCTTTCACGATGTCGGTATTGAACGCTAATATTGTTTGATTAAGTTTTTATAATTCATGATGAAAAGGATAACCCCTTTTTTTCTTCTGTTCCTTTTTTTGACATTTTTATACGTAGTTAGAAAAACCATTCTAATTTTCATGATGAATAAAAATACGTTATTTATCTCTTTGAAAAAAAGAATAAATAAATGAATAAAGAAAGAATATATAAAATTAAAAAATAATAAGTGAAATGAATAAATAAAAAAAATTAAAAAGATCAATGCGAAAAAAATAAAAAAAACCGCTGCGGGAGGGTTTGAATGAATAAATAAATAACCGATGACAGAAATTAAAAGAACACAAGTCAAAGGAAGAAAGCAAGGCGGGCATAATGTGCGTAATACAGGTAGCAAAGGTATAAATTTCACTTTTACCAGCTTTAATTCATTCAACTCTCAACAGAGAACAGTCAACAGCAGGTACATAGGCAAACGTTGAATAGTGAATATTTTAAGCTTCGAAAGACTTATTCAATCGTTGAATCGTTGTGCGTATCTATTTACCTATTCCGCGATGATTAATTCGCGGGATCACGATGCGGCCAACACACATTGAGGAAAAATTACAATTTACACGGACAAAATTTGCTGCAAGTGTGTACTCCTGCCAGAGCTGCAGTTTTGCATACATAGTTAATGACATTTCTCAATTCACCGATGATTTCACCGGTTTAGAAAAGATTACACGCTTCAGTTCAGTCTATGACTGTAATGCATAAAAATACTCGCAACTGTAATCTTTTCTCAAACAATAAAGTCGTCGATGACTGTAAAAAAAAAACATGCGGATATTTTAATCATTCAACGGCGATTGCACCGATTGAGAAAATATTGCAGCTCAGAGTATTTTCTTGCAGAACTGTCATACAATGAACTGAACTGCGTGATCTCTTCTCAACCGGTGGAATCATCGGTGGATTTCCAAATGTCATTATAAATATGCGCAAAATGGTAGCCCCCTGCCTCTAAAACACTAAATTCAAGGTGTAACCAGGAATTTGACACTATATCTATTTCTTCCCATTTAAACGCAAGTTTCAGAGGAAGATAGAGCGACTCCAGCGGCCAAAGTCATGCAAATGTCCATCTTTCCATCCTTCTCCAACACACGCCGAGTTCAAATGAGCGCATAGAGAGAGAGAGAGAGAGAGAGAGAGAGAGAGAGAGAGAGAGAGAGAGAGAGAGAGAGAGAGAGAGAGAGAGAGAGAGAGAGAGAGAGAGAGAGAGAGAGAGAGAGAGAGAGAGAGAGAGAGAAGAGAAGAGAGAGAAGAGAGAGAGAGAGAGAGAGAGAGAGAGAGAGAGAGATGAGTAGAGAGAGAGTAGAGAGAGAGAGGAGAGAGAGAGAAGAGAGAGAGAGAGAGAGAGAGAGAGAGAGAGAGAGAGAGAGAGAGAGAGAGAGAGAGAGAGAGAGAGAGAGAGAGAGAGAGAGAGAGAGAGAGAGAGAGAGAGAGAGAGAGAGAGAGAGAGAGAGAGAAATACAAATTCTTAGATCCGCTTTTGATAACAACTCTCTTTCGTGGTGTTCGTTGGTTTAGTCGTACGAGTCATATACTGTCGATACATTAATTATTTTAATGATTTTCGGAACACCTTGGTTGAAATATAAATTAACGATAGGACCAGGGACGTGCGTTTTTTTTTTTTTTAAATTAAATTTAAATTATTCTTACCACGGGAAGGAATAGGGCATACTGATGCCTGTCTGAATGAACCGTCTTTTCCAGTGTGCGGCAACTGATAGCAATGAATTCACTTGATTCTATTACCGCCCGTGTATTGTGATTTATACCCGCGTGGCTCTATCTATACTGCTCGAGGTCCTTTGGAAGTAACCTCCACCTTGTCTTAACCTTCGAGCAGCTCTCTTGAGAAATCTCATCTTATGGCTTTTCGGGGTAACGAAGGATAGGTTCTTTGGAGAATTCACGTGAATTCTCGCTTTTAATACACTCCTCAGCAATGTTGCCAAGTCTTAGAGTCAAAAGTCTGATTTAAAAGTGAAAAGATTCTCATCTATGAACAAGGGTGGATCCCAAGGTTTTGGAATAAAGAGGTATGCTCATCTGACTTCGCGCCACGAAATCAGTAGCGCGCAGTTCAAAATCCAGATCCAAGATGGCCGGAAAAAGCAGAAAACATGGTATACTCTTTCCAGAAAACATCGGGCTATTTTCTGCTTTTCTGGAGAGGGAGACAGATGTTTTCTGGAAAGAGTATACAATGTTTTCTGCTTTTTCCGGCCATCTTGGATCTGGATTTTGAACTGCGCGCTACTGATTATGTGGCGCGAAGTCAGATGAGCATACCTCTTTAATCTATAACCTTGGGTGGATCCAGCACTTTTGGCAACCATGCTTTCTTTCTATTTGGAAGTATGAGAAACAATCGAATCTTGAGGGGGACATGGCCCTTCTGCTTATCGATTGTTTTTCATTCATTCAAATGAGATGAATCCACAATTGCCTGCTTGGTGGATCCGCCTTTTTTTCTGCATGATTTCTTTTCCTAAATTAAAACGGTTCCAATGAAATTTTTTCCCGCTCTTTAGATACGCATTTGGACTCAAAAATCAAAGCTAATGAATAGTATTATAGGCATAGTCGCCTCGTTTAAATTGCAGATACAGATGGCACCCTTCAGATCCAATGTTTTTAGTTGAATTCTCGTTGGTTTTTTGCCACGACAATACCTTGTTCCCAGCTCCCTATGTTCTTTTCTAACGCATTTGTTTAAATACACGAAGAGAGAGAAAAGGCAAATTCCTTGAAAAGCCTCTAAATGTTATCGATCAATAAATTGATTTTCCTCTCTTTCTGGCCAGTAGCGAAGCGTTCTAACTGACAACGTAGCGTTTTGTCCATTTAAATCCTTAGAAACGGTCAAATTCAAAAGGGGCCATCGGATGAATTTAAACCCCCATCCCTGCCCTCATTTTTGCAAAAAAAAATTCTATTTAAGGGGAATCGCTCGTCAAAATTGGAGAAAACAAGTAATTTTCTTTTTTGGCCAAATATTTGTCTCCGTTCTCTCACATTTAAAGTTTTTGAATTTTGACGATTATTTCTGGAGGTATGAAAATCTTAGCTCAGTAAGGATAACAAAAACTATCCCGAAGTCTTATTATGAGCCTGTGTCGTAATCTTTGTACACCATACCTTCGCAAAATTGGTCACCGAAAATTCCCAAAAATTGTTCCTGTTGTCACCAACAATTCTTGGTGATATCTTCTAATTTAGGTAACACATGAAACAAATTTTAGGTGATTTTTAGTGACCAGTTTTTCCAGGGTAAATGTTTCAAACTTTATTCCCAAAAATAATATTTTTCTTCCAAAGGTATACAGTTTTTTCCGCACCTGCCGCAGTCAAATTTTTAAAAACTTGGATACTTTAAATCGTCTGGATATCCTCCAAATTTTAACGCGGAGGTTTCTTAAAATTTCCATAGTACAAGACTCAACGACTTAAGTATTTAAGAGCCTTATAAATCCACAATGTTGTATAATTTTTATTGGCTTTCAAAAAAACTGTGACTTCCAATTTTTGAAATTTAAAAAAAAAAAAAAAAAAAAAAAAAAAAAAAAAAAAAAAAAAACGCGTCAAAGTGTGTAAAAAAAACCCCAGAAAAAACCGTGTTTATTGAGACCTATAACATATCCGGAGAGGATAAGATACCCATAAATCCTCATATTTTACACTGTTACACAATAGGGGTAGTATAGGGGCATTGGACTCCCTTTAAATGTACATATAGAGGCAGGAAGGCATTATAACTTCCAGAATAAACTTCTATTTGGCAACACAGCTAGATATTCGCTGAGTTTTTGAGGAACGCGGTAGAAAAAAGAAATGATTAACGTAAAAATCCTGATTCCTGATCGTGCGGTTGGCTGACGGGCGGCAACCGGCCGGCCGGCCGTGCTGCGTCATGAACGCATCGCGATCGCCGGTTGAAAGCCCACAGTCAGAGAAGAGACCAGCAAACCAGAGGCCAGTGGCATTCGCTGGAAAAGGAAAAATAATCTCTAATCAGTGCGAGCATCCCTGGGTAAAGTGTAAGTGTAATTGTATATCTGCGCCTGCGCAAGGTCGTTCGTTCCCCTCGATGATTAATCTTTTCCATGCACAAGGTTGTCGGATCTTGCGACGTGAATATTCCCGCGGTCATTTCCCACGGTGTGCGCGGGAACCATGGCTGCCGTTTTGCGTATAATCAATGCTATTTTTCTATTCACCGATGATTCCACCGGTTGAGAAAAGATTACACAGTTCAGTTCAGTGTGTAGGACTGTAACGCACGAAATTACTCTGATCTGTAATCTTTCCTTAATGGGTGGAAACTCCACTGAATAATTAAAATATCCGCAAGTTTTTTAAAGTCATCGCCGACTCCACCGGTTGAGAAAAGATTACAGATGCGATAGTATTTTACTTTATTACAGTTATGCATTGATTTGAAGTGCGTAATCTTTTCTCAACCGGTGGAATCATCGGTGAATTAAAAAAATAGCATTGATTATACGCAAAACGGCAGCCCTGGCGGGAACGGGAAGTTGATCGGAAGATGGCATTTCCGGATATTATTTTAATGAACAAGAATCAAGATTATGAGCAATATCAGTGGCGTCGCGTGCCATCTGGCAACAATGAAACTGCTCCATTTAAACTCATTAAATACATCGAATTTTACTTGTGCACTGTGCACCCCCTGAATGTGATCTTTTACATGAGTTTAAATGGGTATAATACATTGTTGCCAAATTGCACGCGACGCCACTGAGCAATATATTACAGTAAGATAGTTTACAATCTTGCAACATTATTGAATAAAAGAGCTTTAAATGAGACGAATAACACGGTGTTTTTTGCAAAAAAAATCATTAACAATAATATGTTCTAAAAGCCAAAAATCAACAAATTTCCATGTCCGGAAAATCCATGTTTCGATATGTGCGAAGCACAGTATACTTATCTTACTCAGTATCGAAACTCAATGTTAGAAAAACGGCAAATGCCCCCTGGTGGTCGGAAGATAACACTAAAATCACAGAATAATACAACCAAAACGAAAACTACCATAAGAGCCAATGACATAGCAAGTTTGGAATTTAACGGCCCCAAATAGGCAACGCTGTGGTCCTATATACCAATATGGCGGACGCGGATGATTTGTGTTGAAACTCATTTATTTCTGTTAATTCTGGAAAGAAATCTTATTTTCCGGCCTCACTTTTATTCTACTGGCGTTTCAGAATATAATTTCGCGGATCATGTCCTTTATTTCTTTTTTCGAGTGCGAATCCAGATGTAAACATCCTATATCCCATCATGACGGCCGAGGAATGAATTTGCTTCAAAATTCGACAGAGTTTCCGTTCTGATTGTATTATTGTATGCTACCATCTTCCATTCATTCGATTTTCATTAGACGCGATGGTGGTGCCCCCAAGTAGTCGGAGGATAACAGCTCAATTTTCCAATTTGATTACATTGAAAAACGACATTCGCCAAAGCGCTCCTATAGAGTTTCGCTACTATATAGGATGAGTAGTATATTGTGGTGTGGAGCACTATAGTCTGCATGAGATTGAATAAATAGTGGCAAAAAATCAGTAAAACGAACCAATTCTTTTTACTTTCTCACATCTAACAAAGTTAGAAAAGAATTCCAACGGCGCAAATGTCTGTCCGTCTGTTTCCCACCACATTTTTTGAACCAATATCGTTCATCCATACATCCAAATTTTGCTGAATAAAACTTGCGGTTTTAACATTCCCAGGAGGAACTTTTTTTGATTTTCGAAATTTCAAATTGTAGGCAAGTTATGGAGGATAAAAGCTTTACATTAAAATCAATGGGAAAATGGGTAAAGTGGGTGGCATGGGAAAAAATTGGAATATTTCATATATATAGCGGTTCGAATTTTGTTGACAATTTGCAAAAACGTTCTGCAACTAGCCTACTGTAAAATTAAACCGTTAAGGAGGATTTTTACGCTTTAATGACATAGGTGTCCGCCCCCTCCCCCAATGAAAACAAAACAAGGGTCCCTGATGGACACAAACATGAGTTTTTTTCCTTATAATTGAGCCTGTAATCCAGTGAATACAGCATACGATCCGGCTGAAATTAACCTGCCGAGTTCAAATTTAGCCTTAGTTTTGATCGGAATATTCTAGATTTTCCAAAATTTAAACTTTATCGTGAAAAATGTTAAAAAGTAGAAAATGCGTAGAATCAGGTGGAGTTAAGTAGAAATTAATATCATTTTTGACATCAGCGTCCCAAATACTATGGATTAGCATAATTTAATTGTAATTAACAAGAAAATTCATTGAAATACATTAAAAATTAGTTAAAAATAACACTGATGTTTGGTGCTGTTCGCGGACAGTTATGTCGTTAAATAGGCCTACTTGTTAAGGAGGGGGTCTGGTAGTTAAAGGGGGATCTGGGGGTCTCTCCTAGAGTAATGAGGGGATTTAGGGGTCCCCCCAGATTAAGTTTGATGTGGAAAAGTGTTTCTACGGTATTCTCTGCAGTTCTTTTCGATGCCAGACCAAAGGACGCTGGTAGGAGGAAAAAATTACAAGTGTCTTGCCGCAACGTATAGCGAGCAAGGTACAGTCGCTCGCGCCTCCGTTCGGTACCCGTAAAACGAAACCAGGTTTTCTGGTACATCAAAAGTGGTTCGACCACACCGGATTAGTTGACTGAACTGGACTAGACTGGACTGGACGGGAGCATACACTCATACAGGTCCAGTATCCGTCGGGTGGCCACTGGCCGGTCGGCAGGGGCACAGTTTAAAGCACACAGAAGAGAAGAGTCGGTCAAGCTCACGATATGATAAAAAGTGAGGTGAAAGATGTGCTATCTGTATCATAGAGTACCTGCAGTACTGCGCTGTGGTGTGATGAACAAGACTTTAGGGTCTGAGGGGGGGGGGGCTTAAATAGGACAAGGGGGGAGCGCCGAGAGGGATTTTTTGCAGAAACTCCCGTGCTTTTTGACGCCGCGTCTAATGGCGGCTCGTGAAATGCGATATATCGATGCCTACTCCATTTGAAACTATAGAAAAGTATCGATCGTCAGGGGGTGCAATTGAACCCCCGAGAAATCGACACTTTTCTATAGTATTAAATGGAGTGGACATCGATAAGTCGCATTTCAAGAGCCGCCACAGGCCGCGTCGCGTCGGTCGTCGGCCATGTGTGAGTGGGGCTATGAAACTCAGGGCTGCCGTTTTGCATACATATAATTATTACACTCATATTCACATCTGACTTAATTTAAAATTTTTGAATTTCCCGCCAAATTCGGCAGCGCAACGCTTTGAGTGGCGGCTCTTCTATCGCGCATGCGCATGAATGAGTCACAGAATGGGGCTCATGCAAACTTTTGCTGTAGGAGATTTAAGAGTTGATTTTTGCAGAAAAATCTGTAAAAATGACGATGAGTACACTAAAAAATCACGAAATTCACTCTCAGAATCGGGTTTAATGGCGGAGAGACGCAGGTATCATGGGAGATTCCTATCTAAATTGAGACATACCTCTGTGTTTCCGTAGAGAAAGTGACATAATAGACTGTTTTAGTAGAGCGATATATCGTATCGATTGCCGTCCGAGGGCCTTTGGTTCCAAACAAACTCTGGTTCAATGTAATTTCCCCATAAGCGAACTTTTGAACGGAAATTTAGGGTATTAAATCAAACAATTAATGCGACCTTGTTGCGATTATGAATTCTACGTCCTCGAAAATGCTTAATTATGCCTAGTTCCTTGACTAAAACTGCCGGAATCAATAAGATATTACAGATTAAATGTTGCAATTGTAGGTTAGAATCGCCCGAAATCCCGCCAATTCCACAACAACAACAATAACATTTGGGTGATTCCAACCTCCAAACGCATCGTTTAATCTGTAATATCTTGTTGAATCCGGCAGTTTTACGGGTGGAACCGGGCAAAATTAAGCATTTTCGAGGACGGAGAATCCATAATCGCAAAAAGGTCGCATAAATTGTTTGATTTAATACCCTAAATTTCCGTTCAAAAATCCGCTTATGGGGAAATTACATTGAACCAAAGTTTGTTTGGAACCAGAGGCCCTCGGACGGCAATCGATACGATATATCGCTCTACTAAAACAGTCTATAGACAGGAATCTCCCATGATACCTGCGTCGAACCGCAGCAGCGGAGCAGTTGTGTGAGTTTATTACTGAATTTTATACTTTCTTCGGGTGATTTTCGTGATTTTTGCTGGTCTTTACACAAGATAGGACTATTTATCTGCTTATAGCAAAAGTTTGCAAGAGCCCCATTAACTGCAAAGCACTGCTTCAATCCAGTTTTGCCAGATCTCGGGTTAAAAAAAAGGTATGTTTTACATTATAGTGAGAGGGATATCGGGAATATAAAGCCTGACTGGGGTATGCAATACGCAATGCACGAGACTCTACTTGACTCATGTATTAAGCGCGCTCCGTATTGCATATCCTCCAGGTATCTTGGTCCTTGATGAAGATAGAAATGGAGCTGTTGCAC
The DNA here is from genome assembly GCA_011764245.1 of Trialeurodes vaporariorum. NCBI lineage: Eukaryota > Metazoa > Arthropoda > Insecta > Hemiptera > Aleyrodidae > Trialeurodes > Trialeurodes vaporariorum. The sequence continues at coordinate 51,611,596 of VMOF01000369.1, forward strand.
ACTTTTGCTCTAAGCGATTTAATAGTCGGTTCTGATGGTGTAAAAATCCTCCAATAATAATGATGGCAGCACTAAAAACTTCTGAAATCTACTCCTAAACTCAGCAAATGCTTTTATTTACGCGAGCGTGATGGTTGCGTAGGGCAGTAATAAAATGAGAGATTCCCATCTAATAATACTGTAACTCCATCAAAAAGTTACCGGAATAAGAGACGACTTTCCTTTGACACCAGTGTCGCCAGGTGTCGCGTTACCATTAATCGGATCGGATGTGAATCGCAAATCTGATGTCTAATCATTTTGTGAATCTTCTTTGTCAGTATGGAGGTAGTAACGAAATTAAGATAGAAATCTCCTATTAAACTGCCCTACACCACCATTACGCTTGCGCAAATAAAAGAAATTACTGAGTTTATGAGTGGATTTTAGAAGTATATTTAGTGCTGTCATCGTTTTTTTTTTTTTTTTTTTTTTTTTTTTTTTTTTTTTTTTTTTTTTTTTGAAGTTTTTAGACTAGAATCGACCATTAAAGTGCTTCTAGCAAAAGTATTCAACAGCCTCACTAGATCTAGCAACACTGAGGCTACAAAGTTGCAACTAGAAACTGTAACACATGTCTCCCTCCACTCATGTATCTAGGTGCTACGACGGCATGGGCATACTAGCACGAAGCACGTCCGTCGTGCACAGTAGTGGATTTCTAGAATCTACGAGTAGAAGTCACCGGATGATTTAACTGACGAATAAAATATAACACAGCTTGGTCGAATCTAGGCATTGTAGCATGCTTACCAGTATAGTGTATGCTCTGAATTGAAAATATAACTATTTTTAGTATTTTTTTTCACCAGTGCAAGGCTTCTATGAGCCTTGGCACTCAACAAACTTTTTTCATGAGGCATCAAGATAAACGGAAGCGTTGCAACTTTAGGGATAATTCATAATTTAAACCGTCACAGGAAAGGAAACTCAATGATAAAAGACTTTACTCTCATTAGGCGAGGTGATTCCGCTTGAAAGAGAAATTCGGGGTTATTTTTGTTGGGAAATTCATTTTGGACGGTGTCGCATACCACTAGAATTCTGGATGTTGACTCAACATAAAGTCCTAAACGGAGCCGTAGCTATATACACCTCTGAGGGCCCCCCTCGCAAAACAGACCTGCGAGCAGACCCGTATTTTTGGTGGGCTTTTAATCGCTGACAAGGCACAAGGCTCTCAAAACGTCCCATCTGCTCTTCCAGGGCACCGCCAATGTTATTTTAAATGGGAAAACAGACTTACGAGCAGACCCGTCTTTTTGGTAGGCTTTTAATCGCTGACAAGGCGCAAGGCTCTCAAAACATCCCATCTGCTCTTCCAGGGCATCGCCAATGTTATTTTAAATGGGAAAACAGACTTACGAGCAGACCTGTCTTTTTGGTGGGCTTTTAATCGCTGACAAGGCGCAAGGCTCTCAAAACGTCCCATCTGCTCTTCCGGGGCACCGCCAATGTAATTTTAAAAGGGAAAACATACCTACGAGCAGACCCGTCTTTTTGGTGGGCTTTTAATCGCTGACAAGGCGCAAGGCTCTCAAAACGTCCCATCTGCTCTTCTGGGGCACCGCCAATGTTATTTTAAATGGGAAAACAGACCTACGAGCAGACCCGTCTTTTTGGTAGGCTTTCAATCGCTGACAATGCGCAAGGCTCTCAAAACGTCCCATCTGCTCTTCCGGGGCACCGCCAATGTTATTTTAAATGGGAAAACAGACTTACGAGCAGACCCGTCTTTTTGGTGGGATTTTAATCGCTGACAAGGCGCAGGGCTCTCAAAACGTCCCATCTGCTCTTCCGGGGCACCGCCAATGTGATTTTAAATGGGAAAACAGACTCATTTCAAGACTCATTTCAATCACAGAGAATACTTTTAACAAGTCATATAAACCTAGGAATGTTACTGAAAAGTTTAAGCTAAGCTTATAAGGTTAAGTGAAAACTATGATTTTTTATTACTTTTTTCACGATTTTTGACCATTTTATTTCAATTTTTGACCACAGTGTGCCTTGTCGCCGGCGCCACTGCGGCGCGCGTTCCATGAAAACGAGAGGGTTTTCACATCGCAATGTTGCGCTGAATTTCACTCTTTATTGTCGAAGAGGTCCGCCTTGGAAAGTAATAAAAGTGTTGTCTTCATTGATCTCTTGACTGTCCCTGCGATAAGAGCTGTTCTGCATGAGACATTGGATTTTTTTGTGCGTTGAGGAGGGTTTTTTACGATGACGAAAGTAGTATATTCTGGGAGGAGGAGTATACCTATACAGCGTATCACTAGCGGTGTTGACATAAAATACCTCTGCTTGGAATTAAATACGAATATGATATGTTAGATGACCCAGTGGCATAGCGTGCAAGTTTGTTCATATTTTGAAGCCACGAGAAATATCGAACTATCTGGTGTACGGTGAACACTTTCACATTCGATCTTTTACAAGGGTTTTAATTGACAAAATACAACGGTGTGTTAAAAGATAAAATTGTGTAATTATAATAACAAATTTAATAATTAATTCAAAGGAGGCTATTTTAAAACGAAAAAGCAAGAGCTTTAGAGTGGTTGCCTGAACACAGAATACTGATTCATTTATCCAGGTGAAAAAATTTTGCTTGTTCCTGTCATGTATGAGTTTCTTTATCGAGCAAATTCTTCCGAAAGAAACAATGGGTCTGTTGCAAACTTTTGCTACAGCGATTAAGAGTGTATAATCTAATGTAAAATAGCCTGAAAAGTCCATTGGTGGCATCAGAAAGTCATAAAATGCAATAATAAACTCACACGAGGCGTTTAGTGAAATCCAAGATGGCGGAGAAATATCGAGCAATTTGTATGCATGCACCACGAACATCTAAGGATAGCCAACTTTAACATTCTCAATGGAGGTAGAGGTTATGTGTTTATTTACGTTGTGATTGGTTGTGATCGATATTGAGAGGTTGGCTATCCTTGGATGTTCGTGGTGCATGCATACAAATTGCTCGATATTTCTCCACCATCTTGGATTTCATTAAACGCCTCTTGTGAGTTTATTATTGCATTTTATGACTTTCTGATGCCACCAATGGACTTTTTCGGTGATTTTACATTAGATTAAACTCTCTTAATCGTTGTAGCAAAAGTTTGCAACAGACCCATTATATTGATTTCTATGTGTCCAGATAGCCACCCCAAAACACTCTCACTTTCATTTTTAAATCAATTTTAAATGGACGTGTCACATCTTCTTTCTTTTCTAAATTTTCAAGGTTAAAAATTAAGAAGCAAATAAACAGAGCCCGCGTTAAAATGTCCCTATATGAGATTTACACTATGAGTGCCTCCGTATGGTGTTTCAAAAGCACATCACAGGAAACCCATATATACAGTTATAGCTCGTTGGTGGGAGTGACCGATTGTGCAAAGAGGGTAAAAACACCACTCAAATAACTACCCCCTGTCCTATGATTGAGGTGGATTCCAGACAATATCGATGTCCGTCTAAGATTTGCAGGCCACCGTAATGGAACTTATGATGGTGGATGGTAAGTACACCCCGATCACCCCGTATCAGCGAGGGTGGTGTTCTGTAACTCATCTAATTCTTCATTAAAATATTTCAAAGGATTTTATTCTAACTGGTTTCCTTTTCATTTCTTTCTGTTTCAGGTAATTCAAGCAAACTTATGCTCTATCAATCTAGCTTGTAAGTATTCGTTCAAGTTGCTCGTAAAAGTTGGGAGTGAAATTCAATTTTTAACTTTTCATTAAAATTTTAAACAATAACCGGTTCGAATTTGATTTTTTGTCAACACCTTGTTTTCTCGAGAACAAAAAGCCAGTGAATTAATCGAAACCCGACCAGCTGGGACAAAACTTGAAAACCGTTAGTTTTTTTTATCATTTAAAATATCCCAATAGTTGAATTAACACAGCTTGAAGGTTATACTACACTAATTTAAATGGTAAAACTAAGCTGTTCGTTTATTTTTAGTTCCACCGATTGCTGCATCTGTATTAAGCGCATGTCTGTGAGAGACGCCATTATGACCGAGGGTTTTGAAAGTTGACCATCCTTATGAGCTATGTCTGTTTTAATAGGTTCGGGTACTTTAACAATGACAATACAAAAGCAACAGACAAGTTTCACAATTCGCTCGACCAATAGCGACCAAATTGACAGTCTTATCGATCGATTTAACAAAAAAGAGAGTGATAGACCTGCTAGCGTTTCAAAAGCCCTTTTAAATCGTACAAATTCAGGCAAGTGATTGCGTGAAACATTGGGGCCTATGAAACTCATGTGTTGCATTTATTCCTTGCACTATGACCTTCAAAAGAGAGTCCTCTCATCAAAATCGTTCTTAATAGAGTTGTCTAATTTTTATTTTATTTTTTTATTTTTAACCCTCGCCGCTCCGCGGCCCAACCCCCGGAGGCGCTTCGCGCCTATATTGCGGCGCTGCGCGCCGTTAGAAATCAACATGCAAAACTACGATAGTGGTATAAAGTTAAGAAAACAGCACAGAAGGAGGGGGTGCGAAGGGGGTTGGATTCAAGGCTCCGCTGCGGCGCGCCGATCGGGCTGGCGGAGGAGGCTCTCCCATCTCTCGGCTCATTTACCCCCCGTCGCCACGTCTGTCAGCAATTAGTCACGGCACTTCCTGGCACACACAGAAATGGACAAAATCTGAGGTTTTAGAGAATCCCGAAGTTATTTTGAAAGAATGTGTGAAAGAATGTGTGGAATGTGTGAAAGAATGTGTGGAATGTGTGGAATGTGTGAAAGACTGTCCCTTAGATTTTTATACTATAGTAAGATTTTTTTGTATTTTTTTAAGAGTTTTTGATTTTTTAATGCATGCATCCAAGTGGTAAGGGTAACTATATGAAACCTTATGCACCTAAAAGTTGCAAAATTCTTTAAAATCGACTATGAAAGAATGACAATTTCTACCAGTATACTTTCTTTTGAAAGCCATAGTACAAAAGCCTCCTAAAACTCGCTCTATACCAGCTTGTTCCGCTAGAGTGCTATATCTGCAGAGGCTGTGTAATCTTTAGTTGTGCAGTCAATTTCTAGGAACCGTATAAGACACATCGCGAAGATACAAGAATTAACACACATAAGGACAAGAATATGTAGATGATGAGATCCAATTAAGAATTAGTTTCCTGTTAATTCTCTCCCATTGGTTTGATCCTTGATCCTTGATCTAATGCTCAAGGACGAATTATTCTTTCACTCTCCTTGAAATAATTACGGGAATGTCTTCTTATCTCTACTTCTCTTTCCTCTCTCCCTTTTCTCAACATGAGAAGATTCAACTACCGGGTCTCACCGGAGCTATAGGAGCCGGTAATGACCGATTTTACCTCGGGCATTTCCGTTATCTGATCGCAAAGGATATCCCCGTCAGTGTTGCCGAATCGGGCATAAAATTCGATTATTTTACGTGGAGTTAAATGGGAGAAATTGGAGGAAACTCCTCGAGACGGCAACGCTGATCCCCGTAGCTATCATTAGTTAGTTACGAGGCCTTAATCACGTACGCTGATGTACGCGCTCAGCAGGCAACTAAAAGAAAGAAAAAAATAAACGTATGAGTTTGCAGTTATCATGTAGAATAATTGGCTACTTAAACTCTGCAACTGCAGTTTCCATACGATGTTGCTTGATCGTGCGGGCTTCACCTTTCTTTGTTTCGATGCAATTTGGAGCAGTTCGGAATGAAAGTGGATCAGGAGGCAAGTGTAGGTCGCATGCAATCTGGCAACTCTGCATTTCGTTCTGTTAAACCAATGTAAAAAATCGATTCCTCGAATCGATATTTTTCGCTGATTTAAATGGACAAAATAATACGTAGTTGCCAAATGAGGCCCTGTTAAACCAATGTAATAAATCCATTCGAAGGATTTCATTGTATATCCCTGAAAGTTCCACCTTTTTCACTGGTTTAAATGGAAGAAATAATACGTGGTTGCCAAACGAGGCCCGGTTCAATCAATGTAAAATATCGATTTGAGGGATTTCAATGCATATCCTTAATAGTTCCACTTTTTTCACTGATTAAATGGACGAAATAATACGTGGTTGCCAAACGAGACCCTATTAAACCAATGTAAAATATCGAATCTAGGGATTTCAATGAGCATCTCCAGTTGTCAGTCGCTCGATCTTTTTCACTGATTTAAATGGACGATAAAATACATAGTTGCCAAATGAGACGGTTAGAAATGATCTGAACTGTGGTTTTTTTTAGTCAGCAAATGAAATTACTAGGGAAGCTGAAAATAAGGATGTCTCTGGTTTAACCAGAGGACCTAATCAGTCTAAAGACTGACAATAACTATTTAACACTCCGGGAAAGTTATGAAAAAATACGTTTTTTGTTGGGAGGAAGGTGGCTTCCTGTTTTGTATCATATGAAAGGGATATTTTTAGGTCGGTCTAACATCGTTGGATTTAATTTACCTCGGAACAGCAGTGGTTGCCATATCATCTTTAGATAATCCATTCTTACTGAAAAATAGATAAGAGAAAAAATTGCAGGCCTATTTTGCTCATAAATGTAAGGATGGACGGAAACTTTCGACTTCCGCAAGACTTCAAGAATTTGATCTTGATTTATTTTTCTTCCTCCGATTTATAATAGACGGTTTTAGTGATGACTTGGTGATGACGTCATCCGGTGATGAGCGTTTCAAAGAGAGACAGACTGTCTCTCTCGCTCTCACGTATAACCCATATGTACTGCTATCTCATTTTCATTTCAAAAATCGTAGAGAGATGCATCTTTCGTGAAATTTTTTCGGTAGACATGAATTCTTCGAGGCACTTTAATGCGACTCTGATGATAACATGTCGTTAAACAAGGCCCTGTAAACGAATTTCGAAACTAGAAAGAGATGGGTATTCATGGAGGTCACGGGAGAGTGAGTGAGGTAGTTTGGAACGCTACGCGAGTTTTGTCAGTTGTCACAACCGATTGGGATCGATGAGTGCACTGTTGTGATTGTTGGCTAACCGTTGACTTCGCGCTACAAACGTCTATTTCCTTCCTTGCTTCCTTCCACTTGTTAAACATCGAATTTGCTCTCTTTTCTGAAATAGACACGCACTAGACGAAATTCATGCTTTGCAAAAGGGTTTTGTGCACTCACCAATCTCAGTTTATTTTTCTTATCGCTGGTCTCAGGTTGACCTAGCCTGTTAAAAAAAGAAAAGAAAAATCCCATGAGAAACGCTGATGACAAATTTATTCACATGAGAGAGGAAGAGAGTTGTTTGGCAGTGGTTTGGAGAGACCGCAAAAAAAAAAAAAAAAAAAAAAAAAAAAAAAAAAAAGTTTAAAATGACAGGTCAACGATCAAACATGCAGCAGATGGGAGAGACATTTGACTATCACTTTCCTTTTTTTTCGTATCAATTAGAAAAATGTATAAATCAGTAAAATATGAATAAAGATATGACAGGCGGCATTCAAACTGTCTCGGCATGTATAGTCTCATTTCACGTCTCAAGAAAATTGACTTAGCGCACTATACTTCGGCCTTACAAAATCATCCAATCGAACTTTACTCCAGCTCATTCAAAAGCTGATGAGCTTACACGTATAATTGTTTTTTTTCCTACAAATTATAGGTTCCCAAATGACTGGTTTTCCTGCTTTGATGTTTAAAGCTAAAAACATGTACGTAGTTAAACACTGCTTTTAAAACAATATAGTGGAAACACACGTCAAGAAAACCTTAACCTAAAAAGATTAATAGATTTACAAGCTTAATAGCCATACAGCTTAAGTAAACACAAATATTTTGTCAGGCCAAAGCTCGCTGATCTAACTTTTTGTGATCATTAAAATGATTTCAAAATTCAACATCAAAACATTAATTGGCATCTCGTTACGTGCAATGAGACAACATTGCATTTCGTTCCTTCCGACTCGGGGAAAAGGTTGAAGTAATAGGGATGCAGTGGCGGATCCAGAAAAATTTTCTGGGGGGGGCACGCCTGTGAAATTTTGAAATTTGAAGTGTTGGTGGAAGCAATTTCGGGCTATTTTCTATTGAAAAAAGGTCAAATTTGAGGCTTCTGGGGGGGAGGGGAGGGACGTCCCCCCCTCCCCCCGTGGATCCGCCACTGTAGGGATGGATAGTGCAAGCAACCCCTCGAATCGATATTTTATCAGGGTTTAAATGGAGAAAATGCAATTGTGTCATATTACAAAAAAAAAAACCTCAGATGTACAAGTACCGATAAATTACCTCTCAGAAAAAACTGAACAGTCATTCACTAAAGTCCACGACGCGAAGTTTCAAAATCCAAAATAAAGTCGAATAAAATTAAAAATAAATTTTGCCCCTGAAAAGCTTGCTTTAAAGAGATTGTAAAAGATCTTCAAATTCGGAATTCTAATCTCGAACGATTTTTATAATAATTGCCCTCAGAGAATTACCGAAAATTGCTGAGAAAAAACCCACCGGGTCAATGTGCTAAAAAACCTCAAAACCGGCAGCATTGTTTCAACCTTCATTTCCTGGCAGTAATTAAGTCACAGAACTGAAATATCTTTCTGGAGCATCTTTTCATTATACGGAAATGAATGTTTATTGTCCGTCGGATATGCGTAAACGCATTTGCTTTCTCGTATAATTTAGAGGGAACAAAAGTAGTGCAACAAAAGAGATGTGAATAAAAATTAATCACTCTTCATAAGTGTTTACATGGATGCGTTACGATCGTAAATCGACCGAATCACCGATTCGCCCATTCAAAGTTTTAAGGATGTAACGTAATGATGCATGTCTTATCGTATTCCTGTTTCGATGCGAACTTAAAATAGAAAAACGCATTGATGATTTATTCTGACCACCTTATCGGTGTATTAGCCCAATTGGGACAATCCTTGGATGAACAGTGTATAGTACATCCGGTGTGCTCGTACGGAGAAAACCCGATCTAAACCGCAATGCTGATTATTACAGAAAGAGCGCACCGCATGTCTTATGATATTGCCTAAATTCATCATGTTCGGCGGGTTACATGCATCTTATTTCACATCTTCGGTTCATCATTCAGAGCTTTGACGGTATTAACAAAGTTTCAAGCCATAAAATAAATTATTACTTGAGTATTTAAATCTTCTTCCTGCTTTGATGAAGTTAGCTGATTCTTGGGTGGCTTAGAAACTTTCATGTGCAATAGGTGAAAATATATACTGCTAGAGTTTGAACAAAAAAAAAAAAAAAACGAAAAAAAAAAAACGAAAAAAACAAACAAACAAACAAACTGAAAGAATCGTTCTGTTATATAGTTTTGATTCAACTGTTTTGAGCTCAAAAATTACTTAATTACTATCGATGCGCACCAGGAAACAGAAGATTTTAGTATTCGAGACTTTAACGCTTAAATAGGAAGAAAAGAAGGTATCGTGATCGACCAAAGACTGCTGTCTTTGTCTATTGATTTCGTTTACATATACAGTATGATTGAAAAGATATCTTATAAAAATCTCGTAAAAACTTAATAAATCAACCATTAAACTCATAAAATGCTTCTAAACGAGAGACCGCAATGGCGGTGTTGGACACGAATAATGGAAGATTCCCCTCTAACACACTGTCAGTGGCGGCGCGTGCAATCTGGCAACAACGTATCCTCTCCATTTAAACCTATATGTATGTAAAACAATCGATCTTCAGGCGATGAAATTGCGCCCCTCGAGATATCGATACTTTTGCATAGGTTTAAATGGAAAATGAGCATCTTTGCCAAATTCCACGAGCCGCAACTAACTGTTACTTCATCAAGAAATGGCCAACAAAGAGACAACTTTCCTTTGGCACCGCATCGATGCCACAAAAGGTGTCGTGGTAACATTAATCAGCTGTTAATCACTCCTCTGGTGTTTAGTTACTCTGCAAATCTTCCTTCTCAGCACAGAAAGAACGACGAAACTAAGATGGGAATCTCCCATCCCATTATTAGTGCCCAACACTTCCAATATGGTCACTATTATAAAATAATTTTATGGGTTTCGGAGTGGATTTCGTAAGTTTTCAGAGCTACCATCGCACTATGGTCTGAGATCAAAAAAAAAAAAAGTGGCCAAAAACCAGAGTAAATTAATCGTAAAAAATAATCGTTTCCAACCTTTTAAGTTTATTTCAAAACTTTTCAGTGACATTTCTGGATTTATATTACTTGTTAAAAGTGAAAACTAGTTATTAAAATTGATCTTGCAAGTTCATGAATGATAAATTGATAGGTAGTGGCGAGGCGTGCGATTTGGTAACGTTCCTTTCCTCCATTTAAACACATTAGAAAGGTCGAAAGCCTGGTCATCGCCGATGACTGGAGCATTCGACTTTTTTGGTGAATTTAAATGGAGAAAATACATTGTTGCCGAATTTCACGTTTCGCCACTGTTGATAAGGACTTTGCTTTCTGATTTTTGGCCACTTTTTCATGATTTCAGGCTATAGTGCCTCGTTACTTTAGGAGGTTTTTACACCTGAATCTACATTTAAATTGCCTGTGACAAAAACGTACAACAGTCCCATTTCACCAGTGGCATCTGGCAACATCCAGTGATATCAGACATGCGGCGGCTAGGTGAAGTGACTTTGACACTGACAGGAAAGATACTGCATCCGAAGGGAGAAGAATAGAGTCAAGTCCAATGGAGGCGACAGCATCAGAAAGTTCTCTTCGCCATAGCTCTAGCGCACAAAGGGTCGAAATGTAGACTTTTCCGGACTAGAAAAGGTGTTGTTCTTTTGCTTCAAACGCCTATTTTAGTATTGACATTTTCTTCTTGCAAAAACTAGGATCGTTTACTCATTTTAAGCGCTTTAATGAATAATTTCACTCATTTTCAGCTATCTCTAACGAGCTTTAACAATAACAATAAAGGGGCTATGGTACGTCATAAGCCCTATGCCAAAGTGTGATAGCAACAATCTGATCCTGGTTTGTTTTATAACCTTAAATCAAGAATTGCATCTACTTAATGGGGCTCTTGCAAACTGTTGCTACAGGGGATTGAAGATTTGATTCTGGCATAAAAACCTGTAAAAATAATAATGACGACACTAAAAAATCACGAAATTCACTATCAGAATCGGTCTTAATGGCGGAGAGACGCAGGTATCACGGGAGATTCCTATCTAATTTGAAGCATATCTCTACGTTTCCGTAACGGAAGTGACAAATTAGATAAGGAATCTCCCATGATACCTGCGTTGAACCACCATTACGATCTTGCCGATATGGCAGTTAGGTGAGTTTATTACTAAATTTTAGACTTTCTTAGTGTGATATTCGTGATTTTCACTGGTTTTAACATCAGATTGTACTATTCATATGCTCACAGCAAAAGTTTGCGAGAGCCTTATTCAGAGGAAACTGATTTAAAAAGTGCAAGTGTTTTAAAGTAGCTATCTGGACACAGAACTATAATACAACAAACTATGCAGGTGAGAAAATGTGTTTCTTGTTTCTGTCATGAGCCATTTTCTATGTCGTGCAAATCCAACTCGAAGAGAAACAAATACAACAATTTCTGTGTCCAAATAGCCACTCAAAAACACGTTTACTTTCGTTTAAAAACCAATTTCAAATGAATTCGACACAACTTCTTTTTTGTTCGTGAATTTATATCAGAGGAATCCAACGTTTTGAGCCACTATGCAGCGTTTCAGCACCTACACTATACTCTCCACCGCAGGAGCTCGCTATAGTCTGAAAGTTTCAGCTGTCGCTAACAGCGCGAAGTTAGTTAGGTAACGCAAAACGCTCATCACCCTGACCACCGGCGCGCGGCGCATGGCGCTACCAGGATCTTTTTCATCTCTCTCATTTCCCATTTGAGTGTATACGTTGAAAGAGGATGGACAGAGGGGGTTTTATCCCCTTGTCTAAAGTCTATCCTTGTCTAACAAACAGAGTGTTTTAATGGAGCAAAGAGAGAGAGAGAGAGAGAGAGAGAGAGAGAGAGAGAGAGAGAGAGAGAGAGAGAGAGAGAGAGAGAGAGAGAGAGAGAGAGAGAGAGAGAGAGAGAGAAAGGGGGGAGAGAGAGGGAGAGGGGGAGAGAGAAATTCTCTCAAGTCCGCTTCTGATCCTGACATCTGCACTCCCTCCACGCGCCGCGCCACCGGCGCACATTGGCCTGAAATAGAAAAAAATTGGCAAAAATTGGCGGAAAAGTTAAGCAGAAAGTTTATAATTTAAAACTTTGCAGTCACACTTCTAGGATTAAATTATTTTTTAAGAGTGTTATCTGCGATTGAGATTAGTCTTGAAAGTTTAAAAATGACAAATTATTGATAAGGAATTTACTTGTTGAGTTTTTGCCACGTTTTGACAAATCTCGGGACCATAGTGCGGCGTGACCGCGCACACAAATGCAAAAGAACAAATCACATCAGTCATCAGCTTGTTTGTTTTTCTCCTCTACCCCGTATATTACGTCTTTACGTTTACGTTGCTCTATCCCCCTCTCCCCTCTTCCGTCCCTGGTTGTCGCATTAAGTGACGCTTATGTCGAGGCGTTACGGCGAGCGTAAGTACGATACGATACGCGCTTCACCTGTCGCGACCCGCGCTAGCTCTCCGCGAAGCTCCTTGGTCTAATGTCGCGCGTTTATTTTCCATATTTATGGCGTTTCTATGATTATTTTCCTTTTTTCAACGCGGTTTCTCCACGTTTGCTTGAGAGTGATATTATAACTTTGTCGCTCTCCTGTGTTGCCATAGCTCATAGCTCTCTGTTATGGGTCTCCTGTTGAGTACTATTGCTTCAGCAATATGACACGGTGACCTTAACGTACATTTCTACGGATATAACGATGTGCGCGGTAAAAACTTTCAGAATCCATCCGTTAAATCAAGAAATTAATCTAAAGAATTGTCTATTTCGAAATTCGGCGCTACTGCACAATGCCTTCAGCGACAATAGACACATCACTAAATAGACATTAGACATATCACTAAATAGACAGTAGACATATCACTAAATAGACGGAACATCATCGTGACCTGTTGAACGTAAAATGTGCCTCTCGTAAAAAAAAAAAAAAATTGCATTTTTCATTTAAACACATGTAATATCAGCCTCATTTGCTGCCTAGTGCGTATGGAAGATTATAAAATAATGCAAAAATGAATTATATATTTATCCAAAACGAAACATTCAAATTTTGGAAGCTTTATTATTATTTACATATAAGCGCGAAGGTTCCACGCTGTGAAGTAGCAAGTCGGTGAAAATAGTATTTACTGTTATTTACTGTTTCGCGAGGATTTTTCAGATGATGAAACCGATTTCCTACGTTAATGAGTTTATTTTGAAATTTTTTTTGAAATTACCAAAGAAACACGAATTATTGAAAAGTGACTAATGGCGCCATCTAACGGATTCGTCGCAGTCTAATTCGACGATCCCCAACTTTCGCCTGGGGCCACCTAAAATCAGACGAATATGTATCTTACTAGTGCATACGTGCGCGGTGCCTAAAGGGCAAAATTCAACCTTATTTGCACCCTCTAGCTCGGCCGTGCGGGAGACATTCAAAACAGTAATTTAAAGGAAAATATATCGCACGTTTTTCTTGACATGGGTTCGAAGACTGCAAGCTCTTTATGTGTTGTAACTGAGAAGCGAAACCGAGTGTGTCAGTAGGGTTAGCCACGGCAACGGTCGACGGTCGTCCGTTTGTTAGTTTGTTTGCTCGCTCGTTCGTTAAGGTTAAGGAGAAATGGGGAAAGAGGAGAGCTATAGTAGCGTGAGCATTGAGTGCGGTTCCCAAACCGCACGCGCCTCGTCCAGTGTTGTCAGATGCAGCGGCTTTTTCTATGTGTTCTTATGGGAAAAATCGAAAAATTTGGCAACACTGGCTGACTGGCCCTCGTCAAATGATGCTCGGTGTGTGTCGGTTGCTGTCGGTTTGTCGGTCTCTACCGTAACGCGAATGATTTTGTGATTTTACGGCTGTTTGCTCCTCTTCCCAGCTTCCGAAGCTGCGGTCTATGGTCTCCTCTCTGGATACTGAATTTTGTATCCTCAACCGCGCTAACCAGTAAAATCCAAGAGAGCGGAGCTGGAAGAAGCTACCGCTGACATGCTCTTGGCAAGGGTGTCACCTAAGAAGCTTCGCCTTCACGGCGACACCCTATGACCCAGAAAAAATGATTTTAAATATCCGATGAACTGAAGATTACAATTTTTAGACAATTTTCACGGTTTGATTTTTCCAGAGACAATATATAATAGAGACCACGCACTAGCCGTGCGCGCGGTGGCTGACTTATTTTTCGGGACGGAGTCAACAGGAATTAACACAGGGAGCATGAGAGTGCACCATCCAACACGGTCCATACGTTGACTGATGCAATTTCGGTGCTTTGGTTTTTTACTAGGCAAAAATCTCAACGACGTTTCTCATCAGTCAACGTATGGACCATGTTTGCGGTGTTCTGTTGAGACCCCCCCCCCAAAAAAAAAAGTTGCCACCGCGCGCAAACATGGGCAAGAAAGATAGTGCGTGGTCTCTATTATAAATTGTCTCTGGATTTTTCTCATTAGCTTAAAGAGGATCAATAATAGGGCTCTTGCAAACTTTTGCTGTGAGCAAATGCACAGTCCGATCTGATGTAAAAACCAGCGAAAATCACAAAAATCACACTAAAACATACTATAAATTCAGTAATAAACTCACATAACTGCTATAATGGCAAGATCGTAATGGCGGTTCGACGCAGGTGTCATGGAAGATTCCAGTCTAAGTCACTTTCTCTAAGGGAACACAGAGATATGTCTCAATTTAGATAGAAATCTCCCATGATACTTGCGTTCGCCACTAAGCCGGATTCTGAGAGTGAATTTCGTGGTTTTTCAATATACTCATCATCATTTTTACAGGTTTTTATGCAAGAATCAACTCTTCAGTCCCCCACAGCAAAAGTTTGCAAGAGCCCCATTACAAGGGAAATGCAATGGAAAGCTGATTAACAAGGACAAAACTAACGAGCTAATAGCTTAGGCTGTTTGAGGATATTTTATATTGGCAATCCGTAGCATGCGATTGGGGAACGTTTCATTTTCTCCATTTAATGCCCTAGAAAGGATCAAAATTTCGGTTTTTTTTTTTTTTTTTAACATCGCATTCCATCTTTTGCATGTAATTAAAAGGACGTGATGAAATGTTAACGGATTGCACGCTACGTCACCGATGGCATTTTTACAGGGAAAGAATCTCTTGCTGTGATTCTAAATTATCTTGAAAAAGGAAAATGATACTGCGAACTGGCTATTTAACATAAAAGACAAGGTCATATACTTTCCCATAGGGGTAACCCAGAGGGCAAACTGAAAACGAAAGTCAAAATCGAGGTTTATACCCACAGACACCGACTTACACAGCAGAGAAGAGTAAGGGTGGAACCCTGAAAATTGAATAGTGTACCACAGTGGTGACTCGTGCAATGTGGTAACATCATCCATTTAAACCTGCGTAAAATAACCGTCAATAAGGGATTCACTGAATTCCTGAGAAATCAATACTTTTGCAAAGGTTAAAATGGCAAAAAACTTGGTTAAAAATAGCTGGCACGAGCCAGCCGCCACTGGTGAACTAATTTTACGCTAATTTCTCCAACCACGGGCATAGGAAATGAGCAAAACGTACGAAATTCGGGGGTGTAATGGGTCGGTAGCAAACTTTTGCTACAACGATTAAGATAGTATAATCTGAAGTAAAATCGCCTGAAAAATCCGTTGGTGGCATCAGAAAGTCATAAAATGCAATAATAAACTCACGTGAGGCGTTTAATGAAATCCAAGATGGCGGAGAAATATCGAGCAATTCGTATGCATGCACCACGAACATCCAAGGATAGCCAACCTAACAATATCGATCACAACCAATCACAACGTCAACAAACACATAACCTCTATACCTCCAGTGACCGTTGTCAAAGTTGGCCATCCTCGGATGTTCGTGGTGCATGCATACAAATTGCTTGATATCTCTCCACCATCTTGGATTTCATTAAACGCCTCTTGTGAGTTTATTATTGCATTTTATGACTTTCTGATGCCACCAATGGACTTTTCGGGCGATTTTACATTCGATAACAAACTCTTAATCGTTGTAGCAAAAGTTTGCAACAGACCCATTGCCCCCCTAAGACTTTGGTTTCGAGGTTTTTTCCCACTGTCTGGCTTTTCTGCCGGAAACTGTGTTTATATCAGTTTACGTTGTCTAGCTTCTCATATTAAGAATCTCACTCAAACGTTGTTCAGTTCTTTTTGAAATTAAATACGGCCTTAACTTTGGCTAATACTCATACTACCCAGGAAAAGAAAGCGGTCTCATCTTAAAACGCACCTTTTTTGGATATTCTTCCTTTTCTCAAACGCCAGTGCCACCTTTTTAGCAAAAATACCAAAAACCCGCGAACTTGCAAACTCGCACGCTATACTCTAGCTTTACCCACGGAGGACCTACGCTACGACTAGCTGAGGACCTTTTTAAGAGACTCCCATGAATATGTAGAGAAAACCAATGCATGATGGGACTCCGGACCGACGCGACGAATGCAGCCTTCACATCATTAATATTCATAGTCGCATATGTTCCTGACTTCTTCGCTCCGTCGCACTTTGGTCAGATATCATCAAAAAGTGACCAAAAATCAGAAACTTTAAATTTCTCTTAATTTATCATTTATAAACTTTCAATAGGTACCAATTTTATTTTAAGCTAAGAAAACTTTCTTGACAAATATTTTAAACCTAGAAATTTCACTGAAAAGCTTTAAAGTTGAACTTATAAGGTAGAAAACAATGATTTTTGCAGGGCTGCGTATAATCAATGCTATTTTTTATTCACCGATGATTCCACCGGTTGAGAAAATATTACACAGTTCAGTTCAGTGTATGGCTATGTAATGCACGAAAATACTCTGATGTAATCTTTCCTTGATCGGTGAAAACTCCGTTGATTAATTAAAATATCCGCAAGTTTTTTAATTAAAGTAATCGACGGCTCCACCGGTTGAGAAAAGATTACAGATGCGAGTATTTTAGTTTATTAGTCATGCACTGAATTGAAGTGTGTAATCTTTTCTCAACCGGTGGAATCATCGGTGAATTGAAAAATAGCATTGATTGTACGTCGATCTTTGACCACAGTGCGCCGCCGTCTTTAGCTATCCATTCTTTCTTGCAAAGGGTCAAACAAAAATGGGAAAATTGAAATTTCTAAGGATGATGAGAGAGGGGCTGGGAGGGGGTAGGGAGGGGGTGGGGAAAGGGGTAGAAGGAGGATAAATGCAAGTATATTATAGCAGTATAGTGTGTAGCACACTTATGGCTCTGTCTTCTCTTTGGGACGTACGCAGAATTAATTTTTTTTTTTGCGCGAGATTCCTCAATCCTCGTCCCGCGAGGACTTTCTATAAGTCATAGGGCGCACCCTTGCGCCGAATTCGAATCGCGCGCCGTGGTTTTTGGTTCCGAGGACTTTCCTTTCCGGGGTGCGACAGGGCAGAAACGCTTCCTGGATGAATAATATGAGCGACGTCGTAAAGTTGAGGAAAAGTAGGCCGTAATCGGATGAAAACGTGTAACTGCAACAGGAAAACCGCCATCGTTGAACTGTGACAAGGGACGGGGACACTTAGCGCATATTTTCTTACTGTTATTCAATCACTAGAATCGCCGGGCCTAGACTCCCGGGCCTTGCGGTTGAAATGACTGCGCGTAACAATGTTGCTAGTAGAACTATGAAGATGGTAAACATAGTTTTGGTACATAGATTGGTTGCCAGCTTTGGTTCGAAATAAACCTCATTCAACCCATTGACTTACTTCGACGTGAATTCACGTCTGAATAGAATAGAGAAGGAGATGTGATCATGTGACATTCGACATTGTTTACTAATTAAACAATAGACAGATCAAGATCAAGCTGTGTGCCTCTTTAATCAAAATATTACTTACTTACCTGACCTAAGCACATGTCTATGGAGTGCGAAACTGAGAAAGAAAAAGGAAGAGAACAAAGTATCATTCACACTATAAATAAATAAGATATAGGAACGATCTGTTCGGAAAAAAAAACGAAAAAACAAAAACCGAGACTTGGCAACATCGTTTGGGGCAAACTTCACGCCACCGCGAAATGGCGACTATGAATATTAATAACGACTCTTCCTCTCTTCCACTCTCGTCTACTTTATAGTCTCCCTTGACAAATTCACGGAGCTCGAAAAGTCTTAAGTTGACGTTTTAATTCGTGCTCACCGCAGGCGAATCTAAATTTTCTCAATGACCGCGAACTTTCTGCAAACACGCGCCGCACCGCACCGCACCGTCTCCTCTATGCCACCTTCACCTATCTTGCCAAGTTATCGCAAAACTAAGTTGTCTGTAGACTGATTCAGAATAAATACACTGTCTTAGTTCATGCCGATGGGCCCAAAAAATGTTGGGACGAAATGGTCACTGTACTTAGTTGAATAGTGAGGAATCTACATCTAATTAGTTGGATGGTGAGGACTCTAGCATCCTGTTAAATAGCTAATGGCCTCATCATACATCGCAAGGAGGAGTAAGTACTATTTTGTATCAACATTTTTTTGTCTCTAACTCAATTAGGCTGTTGCACACTTTTGCTATAAGCTATTTAATAGTTGATTCTGATGTAAAAACCTCAAAAATTAACGATTGCAGCTCTAAAAATTCCCGAAATTCACTCCTCCTAAACTGAAGAAACGCTTTTAATTGCACGAGCATAATTGTGGCTTAGGGCAGTAATAATAGGAGATTCCCATCTAACAATACTGCACTTCCGTCAAGAAGTGACCAATAAGAGACGACTTTCATTTGACACCGGCGTCACAAGATAACACGGTACCATTCATCGGATGTACATATAGATCACTACTCTGATGATTAATTACTCCGTGAATCATCCTTGTCAGCATAGAAAGAGTAACAAAATGAAGATTCGAATCTCCCATTATTACTGCCCTATGCCACCATTACACTAGAGTCCCTTGATGGAAATATTGTATAGGGAGTACCGACACGACGCTTTGTGCATTTTGACAAGTAGGCCTCTTTAACGACATAACTGTCCGCGGAAGCACCAAACATCAGTGGTTTTTTAAACTAAATTTCAATGTATTTCAATAAATTCTCTTGATACATACATTTATAGTGTGCTGATCTATAGTATTTGGGACGCTGATTTCAAAAATGATATAATTTTCTACTTAACTCGTCCCGATTTTACGCATATTCTACTTTTAAAAAATGTTCGCGATAAAGTTTAAATTGTGGAAAATCTAGAATATTTCGATCAAAATTAAGGCCAAATTCGAACTCGGCAGGTCAATTTACATCGGAGTGTACACTGCTTACGCGCTTTCAGGCCCAATTAAAAGAAAAAATCCCATGTGTGTGTCTAGGGCCCCTTGTTTTGTATTCATTGGGGGCGGACACCTATGTCGTTAAAGCGTATAAAAATCCATTTTGACAGGAGTCGATTAAGTCGATCGCCTGAACGAATTCGAAGGTTAAGTTCGACAGTGGACCAGTGGTGGACAGGCGGATTTGCCGGCATTCCGGTCCGTTCCCGTACGTTCCTCAACGAATCGACTCCTTTCGTGTGGAGCCTTCGATGTCGTCGACTCCTGCTCGACTCCGTGAGAGCCTAAAACCAACGACCAATCACAACTCGTTGAGCGCGTGTCGGTACTCCCTATACAATATTTCCATCAAGGGACTCTACATTACACTCGCGCAAATAAAATCGTCAATTGAGTTTAGGAGTGGATTTCGGAAGTTTTTAGTGCTACCGCTGTTATTTATGGAGGTTTTTTCACCAGAATTGACTATATTAAATCACTCAAAGTAAAAGTGTGCGGCAGCCCCATTCCCAGAGCGGGAATTTGTGAGCAATTGATTATTGACGTTCTACTCATGTTTGAATTGATACACGAGTATCGATTAATCGGAAGTTTAATTCAACCAACAAAAGATTGATTATTTCCCATGAATTTTTATAAGAGGATATCGATAAAACGCAATTTAGTGATTCAGAATAAATATACTGTCTTGCCATTTAACTGCAACTCGTGAATACTTTCAATGCAGTTATCTTATTTTCTTTCAACGTCCAATCTTATTCCTATCTCTTATCATTTAAAAAGTGCGTGCTTCAATAAGATTAAAAATACAGGACTCCATGATTTTCCTTATGCAGTATGTTGCATTGTTGACAAAAACCTGAGCGTGTCGGTAAATATGCATCTAAGGCGTGTTCCTCTAGATAGGCTAAATTGTCAGCCAACAGCAATTCAAATATTCCGTGTACGGTGTTTTCCGGGTTCATGGCCAGGTCGAGAAACGGCAATGAATGGCGCAAAGAAATTAGATTTTTCGTGCCCCATGATTGCATTACTCTCCATCTGCTTTGATTATATTATAGCTGAGAGCATGGGTGCACGCCCGCAGAAAAATTTCCAAGGGGGAGGGGCAACATTTTTGAACCCCAAAGGAAGATCTAGGGGACACCGACTATTGATAGGCAGGTCTGATGAACCCGTTCCCCCCTCTCCAAAGGGAAAAATAAGAAAAAATCTTCCGAATGGTTCAATTTTAAACCATTGTAGTTTGTTGGTGTATCAAATAAAGTAATGATGAGACTCTGCTTGCAAACTTTTGCTGTGAGCAAATGAATAGTCTCATTTGATGTAAAAACCAGCGAAAATCACGAAAATCACACCAACAAAGTCTACTATTCAAGAATAAACTCACATAACCAAGCAAGCTCGTAATGGTGGTTCAAAGAGCAGGTATCGGAGATTCCTGTCTAAATTATGCCACTTTGTCAACGGAAAAACAGAGATAAGTCCCAATTTAGATTTAGGAGTCTCCCATGATACCTGCGTCTCTCCGCCATTTATCCCGACTCTGAAAGTGAATTTCGTGATTTTTCAGTGTACTCATCGTCATTTTTACAGGTTTTTATGCAAGAATCCTACTCTCAATCCACTGGCGGATCTAGCAATCTGGCAACAGTGTATTCTTCCCATTTGATTGCATGAGAAATAATCGATTATTCTTGGGGCTGGAGCCCCTGCAACAATCGATTGTTTAGTATGCATTCAAATGGGAAGAATGCGCAGTTGCTAGATTGCTGGATCCGCCTATGCCTCAATCCCATACAGCAAAAGTTTGAAAGAGCCCCATTTTCACGTGTTTGGTATTATGAATAAAGTAGACAGCAGATGGAAATGATGGTAAGAAAAATACCCAAGTACTATTATATTCTTGAAACAACGAAAATGTGTTAAAATTACAAAGTAAACTAATAAAGTTTGTCAACTTTTAATCCTTTGATTAATTAACATTTAACTTCTTTTGTTCCTAGCTTTATCGTCAAGTTTTGACTAGTCTGAATTCGAGGGGGGACAAGTGCCCCTCTTGCCCTCTGCTGTGGGCGCCCATGGCTGAGAGAGTGTGTGTGAGAGAGAGAGAGAGAGAGAGAGAGAGAGAGAGAGAGAGAGAGAGGGAGGAGAGGAGGAGAGAGAGAGAGAAGAGATAGAGAGAGAGAGAGAGAGAGAGAGAGAGAGAGAGAGAGAGAGAGAGAGAGAGAGAGAGAGAGAGAGAGAGAGAGAGAGAGAGAGAGAGAGAGAGAGAGAGAGAGAGAGGAGAGAGAAGAGAGAGAGAGAGAGGTGAGAGAGAGAGAGAGAGAGAGAGAGAGAGAGAGAGAGAGAGAGAGAGAGTGGAGGGAGAGAGAGAGAGATGAGATAGAGGAAGAGAGAGAGAAAGAGAGAGAGAGAGGAGAGTAGAGAGAGAGTAGAGAGATTTTGAATGGGGAGAGATAGGAGAGAGAGAGAGAGCAGAGAGAGAGAAGAGGACCAGAGAGAGAGAGAGAGCGAGGGGAGAGAAAAGAGAGAGAGAGAGGGGAGGGGGGGAGAGGGGGAGAAGGAGGAGAGGGGAGAAAAAAAGAGAGAAAAAAGGGGAGAGAGAGAGAAAGAAAGAGAGAGAGAGAGAGAGAGAGAGAGAGAGGGGAGAGAGAGAAAAGAGAGAGAGGAGAGAGAGAGAGAGAGAGGAGAAAAAAGAGAAAAAAGAGAGAGCAGAAAGAGAGAGAGAGAGAAAAGAAAACAATTAGATTTGACAACTCCTGCTCCGCTGGCACTCCGCGTGTCTGCGTGATGCATCCCGGTGCGCCGGTCGTTTCCAAAACCCCTCCACTAAATATTTCTTATGAACTTGTGCGCGCACTTTTGCATATCTCCACGGAGCATCTGCATCGATCATCGCCTCTAAATTCAAATCCATATCGTCGACTCCCATCTCGTCGAGAGTTGGTCGGCTCGCCACCGCACAGTAAACCACATACGCACGGTATCCTAACACATTATATATTTTCAAACATGTGATTTCTTTTAAATGGGGCTGTTGCACACTTTTGCTCTAAGCGATTTAATAGTCAATCCTGGTGAAAACCTCCAAAACTAACGATGGTAGCACTAAAAACTTCCGAAATCCAGTCATAAACTCAATAAACGCTTTTATTTGGGAGGGCGTAATGGTGGCTGAGAGCAGTAATAATGGGAGATTCCTATCTTAATTTCGTCACTCTCTCTATGCTGACAAGGATGAGTCACAGAGTAGCAATCCACATCCTATGAATGGTACCGTGACATCTTGTGACATGAGTGTTATATGAAAGTCGACTCTTATTGGTCACTTCTTGATGGAGTTATACAGTATTGTTAGATGGGAATATCCCATTATTACTGCCTAAGCCACAATTATGCTCGCGCAATTAAAAGCGTTTCTGGAGTTTAGGAGTGGATTTCGGGAGTTTTTAGTGCTGCAATCGTTACGCCCTATTGGGAGGGCGGAAAAGTGCAGGGAAAAAAATTATATCCAAAAAAATCGATCTCTCTATTAACTGTGCGCCGTGTTATAATCCGCGCGCGATGCATTGCACTTTATACTATGGCGCTTGATTTCGGAATGGTACGATGTCCCTCCCCCCTCCCCCTCCCTCTTCCCTCACCTTTCATTGAGATTTCCCTTTCCGGGAGTTATAGGTTCCGATCCTGAGACAAATCTGTGCTTTCAAACGCGAGTGAAAATGAATGCTGACTAATTCCTCTCGAGGGAAACTTTTAATTCGAAGCTATTCTTCTTCCACTTTCGGTTCAGAAACAAGTTCCATTATTTGCATCCTACAGACGGATAGGAATAATATAGATTCGTGATTAATATAATTGGGCCGTTGCAAGCTTTTGACGGACGCGGACGGATTGAAATACGTGCTAGAGTGAGATTCAGCAAAAAAAGAAACGATTATGGAATTGAAAAAACTGTGAAAAGCACTTATTCATTCAATAAAAGTTCTTGCAGTTGCGGCCTATATATAGCGAAGAAAGATATTGCGAGTTGGACCAGTGCAATGGCACCTCGTGCAATGTTGCAACACCGTATTCTCATTATTTTATCTACCTCTTGATTAACCTATACTTGCGTTGATCGAGCTTGTTGAC
The DNA here is from genome assembly GCA_011764245.1 of Trialeurodes vaporariorum. NCBI lineage: Eukaryota > Metazoa > Arthropoda > Insecta > Hemiptera > Aleyrodidae > Trialeurodes > Trialeurodes vaporariorum. The sequence continues at coordinate 51,635,190 of VMOF01000369.1, forward strand.
AAAAGGAAAAAAAAATACAATACATATTTGTATACTGATCGCTTGTAAACTTCGTTTGCCCCTTGGACTTACTTACCAGATTTTTGGACTTCATTTTATAGACTTACAAGCTCTGGAGATTTTAATATTGGCCATTTCTTTTTTTGGACGTTTCCTCTTTGGACCTAATGTTTTGAACTTTAAAGTTTTGGACATTAATTATTGGACTTAAAAGTTTTGGACGTACCATCTGTGTATCTAAAAACTACAAGGCAAACAAACCTTCCGTCCATACTTATACACCTTTAGTGGCCGTAGCTAGCTGAGCAAGCGCCCCCCTGCCGATTCGAATGCTGCGCCCCTCTTTTTTAAGGAAAAATTGGCCGCTTCGGTGGAAACCCCCCCCCCCGGCCCCCCTTTGCACCCGTACAGGTCGGAGCCTCTGTCGAAAAAATTCCTTTCATTAAAAATTATTGTAAATTACTTAATGTAGAAAATTTACTTTCAAAAGCCCCGAACTTTGTGAACGTGAATTTTGGCAGAAGCACTCTTAGAGCCTTTACATTGCTTTCTCCCTACAATTCTTAGCTTCTATCTTTCTCAATCTGTTCTCTTTTCTTTCCTTTTCTCATTTTCCTTTCCTTTTTCCCCTCTCCCTTTCCTTTTTTTCCCTTTTTCCTTCCCTTTTCTCCTTTTCGCTCTTCCTCTTTCACAGAAAAAAATGGTCGTGCTCCAGACACGAACTTTCCGTGTTCTAGACACGAACTGTACACACCAGTACCGGAACGAGTTCTGAGCGCGATCTATTTAGGTTGAGTTTGTGTCTGAAACGCATTCCGTCGTGTCCAGAACCTGAAAAGTTTGTGCTCTGAGTACATTCCGTACTGGTGTGTATATAGATCGTGTCTGGAGCACGTGTTTTTTTTCTGTGTTCGCTTCTCAAAACTTTTGCGCCCCCCCCCCCCCCCCGCCCGGCGGGGTCAGCGGGGCCTCTAGCTACGCCACTGTACACCTTACTTTAGGATAGGACTTGAAACATGACAACGCACCTCTACAATTATAGCACTAAAACGGAGGTTCCTTAGTGATGAGTGAAACTTTTTGCGGGCGGCCAAAAAACAAAAATGGCAATTCTCATTGTTTCTGCCTTGACTCACGTAATTCAATGTTTCGGAGGGTATGACTGGCTGGCCTCGCCCAATCTTTAAATACAAGAGAGATTACTCTAATCTGATATTTGGTGAGATTTTGAAAGTGTTACGGTTTCATGCGTCGCGGGAAAGTCTATGAAGTTTGTCGGTAACCCTAATAACTTCTTATTCGGACGCGCTGGCTCTGACCACCCAGTGACCACCTGAACAATGATGCCATTTATGACAGAAATTATTCGAACTTTACATTCAGTTAAATGGAAAATTTGGATAAAAGCGGCAACACTGCTTACGGACTTGTAGGTCAAGCGTACAGTGGAGACGCAGGATATACTGACGATGAGTGTTGTAGGTGTGAGTTACCTTGATGCAAGGACGGACATCCATCTCATCTCATCATCAACCGAAGAAATCCATCAACTCATCGGAGATTTTCGGATCACATTAACAAACGTTAGGTGTACTTGCGATGAGTCCGTCCGGTCTGAGCTAGGAGAGAGTGAAATGAGACCTTAATTTTATCGATATTAACCTTTCAGAGATAGGAAATCATATAGAGAATGAAAGTAGGTACTGTAGCAAATATGTTTTTGTGATGTGTATCGGTTCCGGACGTTGGTGTGATTGATCTGGATTCCGGAAGCAGATGGCGCCTGAAACAACATTCACTGTAAAAAAAAAACAAAACAAAAAAAAACAAAGTTTGAGTAGAACCGAAGCAGCTTTTTAAAAGCTTCGCGCAGCATGAAATCTACACGGGAGAAAATTGCAGTAGTACCTAAGCTCAACTTCGGTCGCGCAAAAGCAAGAAGAACGACAAAAACTGCAACTTTCTTCGGTAGAGCTAGAACTTTTGCTCTGAGAAGCTATTTTAAAACGCTGCTTCGGCTGTACTGAAACTTGTTTTTTTTTCCATTGGTTCTGCTCTTTCATAGCGAATTTCTGGTTTGTTTTCGTTGAACTTACTACATATAAAAAAAAAAAAAAAAAAAAAAAAAAAAAAAAAAAAAACTTTTTGGCCGTAATATTAATTCGTTTAGAAGCTTTGAACCTTCAAATGATGCAATTCTGGCGTAGCGTGCGATGTGGCAACGTTGTAACGTGTCCATTTAAACTCGTGTAAAAGGTCGAATGCGAAGGTGTTCATCGAGCACCCAACAGCTCGATCTTTTTCATGAGTTTAAATGGACACAGTACAACGTTGCCATATTGCACGCCACGCCACTGATGCAATTTCTATGACAATTATTAGCGTCATCGAAGATTTCCTGTTACTGTGGAATCACCCTTACACACGAAACGGCAGCTCTGGTTTCTGTATCCGGCAGTAGCGGCTGTTGCAATGTGACGACAACGTCTCTCCATTTAAACCTAGGTAAAACAATCGATTTTCAGGAGAGGTTCAATTGCACCCCAAACACATCGATACTTTTGCATAGGTTTCAATGGCGGATAAGCATGGTTGCCAGATTGCACGAGCCACCACTGGTCTCTCTCTGGTCAGTGCTTTATTTCCGTTTCTATCGCCGCACAAAAGAAGAATTAAATCCAACGCCGAAAGAATAGTCGATAATAACAGCAAAGATAACATTGTCGAATGGACACGGGCATAGCCGTATAGCCAGGATATTGTCTTTCTCTCTCTCTCTGAGCCCCTTTAAACACATGTGTTAGAAAAGGATGGATATAGGGGCTGTCACGTGACTTCAGCCCCTCTTTCTGTCCTTTTCTAACACTTGCCTCCAAATGGACAAAGAGAGAGAAAGACAATATCCTGGCCACGGCTATGGACACGGGCAATCCACGGACACGAGGACCAGAGGCTTAGAATCTTGGGCTTTGGCGAAATGGTAGAAAGCAAACAATTACGTTGAAAGTACAAGCGGCGCACGCTTGGGGGAGACGAGGATAGCGGGAGGGGGGAGGGGGAGGGTAAGAGAGGAGAGGGGGCAAGGGGGGCTGTTACAGGTTCCAACCAAGTACAAGTAATTTTTTTTTTCTTTTTTCTTTTTTCTTCTGAGAAATTAAAAGAATCAAGGGAGCGTATAACACTCGAGCGTCCCGTGATGACTGAGAGCGTGTAAGCACCGATTGAGCGGCTCGAGCGTGCGCGTGCGTCCAAGCGGGCAGCGCGCGACGCGCGACGCGAACGCTGTGCGCCAAGCAGAAAATGTGCCTCGCGAACGAATGAATGAATGGAATAGTTTCAGTCCCAAAGTACCCGGCTTCGCGGTGTAGCCGGATTTAAGGCGACTTCAGACCGCGTATGCTTATACTCAGGGCTGCCGTTTTGCGTATAATCAATGCTATTTTTCCATTCACCGATGATTCCATTGGTTGAGAAAAGATTACATAGTTCAGTTCAGTGCATGGCTGTAATGCACGAAAATACTCTGATCTGTAATCTTTCCTTAATCGGTGGAGACTCCGTTGATTAATTAAAACAACCGCAAGTTTTTTAAAGTCATCGACGACTCCATCGGTTGAGAAAAGATTACAGATGGGAGTATTTTAGTTTATTACAGCCATGCACTGAACTGAACTGTGTAATCTTTTCTCAACCGGTGATATCATCGGTGAATTGAAAAATAGCATTGATTATACGCAAAACGGCAGCCCTGACTACTATAGATATCTTCCTAATGAAAGGACACCTTGAACGCTAAAATGCGCGTGCCAAGTTTTATTTACGCTGTTTTTGCAATGAAAGTCTCAAAATTTAGGTAGTTACTTTGCAAAAACAGCACTTGCCGCATGGACGGATACAGAAATAAGTCTGTCTCTCTCTCCTCCTATTTGAACCTGTGTGTGAGAAAAAAAAAACACAAAAAGCACAGAATAATACAATCAGAAGGGAAACTCCCATAAGAGCCAATGGAAACAAGATTTGGAATTTACTGGCACAAACTGGCAACTGTGCCTACTCACTTCTCAAGATGGCGGACATGCTTTTTCAGGCTATACAACCAATCACAACTCGGCCAGTTGCCGAAGATCTGCCGATGATTGCCGAAGATACTCACTTTCGAACATGGCGGCCCGAAGTAAAGAATGTTTCAAAATGAATTAGAGTTTCCGTTCTGATTGTATTATTCTGTGCAAAAAGTTTCAGTGTACTTACCCATAGAAACCTTAAAACGTAATAAAAAGTTTCACGTATACCCCCTGCTGGGGTTTCAATCGTCGCTAATCACCACCATATGTTTGTTTTTTCACTGCTTCCACTTTTGCACTCTAGACCACAGGCTCCGACTTCGAATTCAAAACGTTACACAACGTATAAAAAAAAAAAAAAAAAATTACCCGTTTTCCATGCATAGACGCAAGCGCAGCCCCAGCTACTGAATAAGTTTGATCTTTTGCGGGGGTTCTAAGCGTCGCTTTGTCAGACCATATGTTTCTTTTTTCACTGCTTCTTTTTTTTGCACTATCTTATTTAGACCACTGTCCAAACTCATCGCTCGCATCAGCGGTGAATTCAACACATTACACAGTTGTATGGAAAAAAAATACACTCCTTTTTTTCCAACTTTTAATTCATGACCGCGCATAGCCTCGTTGCTGCATGTTACCTATAATTAATCATGCGCGGGGGTTTCAATTATTTGCTTGTCGGAACCATGGAACAGGTGCGGTTGTATCGAAATGCTTTTTTAATCTTATATAAATGTACATGACTAGCCTCATGGCAGTTGAAATTGACGCATTAAAAAAATGCAGTTTGGTAAGATTTAAAATTCGACGTTAAATTCGCTATCGAATCGAAGTGGAAGTCTCATTTTTGACGAATCTAATTTAAATGTACATGTCTTTCACCTGCCTCATGGCAGGTGAAATTGAAGCATTAAAAAAATTGCAGTCTGGAAGGGATTAACATTCAAATGAGGCAAAGCAAGCTAAAGGAGTTAGTGTGTGCTCATTATTCTTTCAAGTGTAGTGACGCTTTGGTTCGTGTGCTCGTGTCTTTTGTTAAAAAATGGATCGTGTACGCGAATTACTAAATCGTAGGTATCATGATGCAACGGGAGAGGCCAGGCTCAGCGAAGAATTTGACCAGTGGCGCCGCGTGCAATTTGGCAACAATGTATTCTATCCATTTAAACTCATGTAAAAGATCGAATTGAGGGGGTGCACAGTGCACAAGGAAAATTCGATACATTTAATGAGTTTAAATGGAGCAGTTGCATTGTTACCAGATGGCACGCGACGCCATTGGATTTGACATTATTGTTCGCCATTATTCTTTCCTGGCTCGGCATGAGCTTATAGCATTAATATTAGAGATGTTTTACGAAACACCATATATGTGCGTGATCAATAGAAATTTTCGACAGGAACCGGAAAAATATATTTAATTTAATAAATAAAATGTGTCGGGCGGATTTTATTAGAATAAAAATTGGGGGGTTAGATCAAGTGAAAACAAGTATGCAGCTGGAAACCCACATGCGCTATTTGAGACAATACATGTGGACTCTACAAAATAAAAAAAAAAAAAACAAGTTTGAGTAAAAGTCAGGATAAATTGAAGGTAAGGTTTTTTGTGCACTTTTTCTTTCGCTTCATTTATTTATTTTTTGTTTTTTGCTTTTTGTGGATTTGTTGTGTTTTTTTTTGTTTTTTGTTTTACTGTTTTGCAGTCAGCTTGATTAAATAAATCAAGCGAAGGAGTTCTAGTGAGTACGACAACTTCTTGAATTGAAGTTGTGGAGTCTCACATATGGAAAGATATAAAAACTCTCTCCTTCTAAAAAAAAAAGAAAGAAAAAAAAAACAACTACAAATACACTGTCGGATTTAATAAATATTTGTTGAATATAATTTGACAAATAATTCTAAATCTACTTGTTTACTTTTTCTTTTTTTTGTTCGGCTCTGCGTACAGACAGAAATTCTTGTTTTTTTTTTTTTTTTTTTTTTTTTTTTTTTTTTAAGAGCGCTTACCGTTTTTAAACCCCACTCGGCATTTACAAATAACTTATTAAAAAGTTGGTCAATATTTTCCATTAATATTAAAAAAAAAATAAATCTACATTTTTCTTAACGCGAACTTAAAAAAAAAAAATGAAGCAAACACGAAAATATGAGAGCGGGAGAGTACTGAAAATCAGCCACAAAGTAAAATCAGGATACGAATTGCTTGCAATGGGGCTACAGGGGATTGAAGAGTTGATCCTTGCATAAAAACCTTTAAAAACGAAGATGAGTACACTAAAAAATCACCAAATTCACTCTCAGAATTGGGCTTAATGGTGGAGAGACGCAGGTGTCAAAGGGAGATTCCTCTCTAAATTGAGAAGTATATCTGTATTTCCGTAGAGAACATTCCGACAGGAATCTCCCATGATACCTGCGTTGAACCGCCATTACGAACTTGCCGTCATAGCAGTTATGTGAGTTTACTACGGAATTTTTCTTAGTGTGATTTTTGTGATTTTCGCTGGTTTTTACATCATATTGTAGTATTTATTTGCTTATAGAAAAAGTTTGCAAGAGCCCGATTTACGGTGTTGCACTTCCCATTTAAATTAATTCACAATATGTATACCAGTTTTATAATAAGGTGCAAAATCTGTCAACGCCGCGACTGGACCTGCGCGAGCGCGAACATAACAGTCAGACGTCAAAAGAAAGGAAAATAAGAGAATAAAAATAAAGAGTCGACTACACTGCACGCAATTTGTGTGACTCTGCTTCAGCACTAGCATAGCGCTGCCGCTGGAGCAACGAGAGTGAAATGGGCGACTAAAACGCACTGTTGTCGGCTTGAACAAATTTTGTATCCATGGATTCTTCTTTTTTAAGATCTCGGAGCTGCTTTAATTCGTACTAAGTTAAGTAAAATAATTCTGATGGAAACTCCTCTGAATAAGTTTTCGCAACGTTTTGGACAGTTTGATCGACTATATAACTGGCCAGAGCTGCCGTTTTGCATATAATAATGGGGCTCTTGCAAACTTTTTCTATAAGCAAATAAATAGCCATTCTGATGTAAAAACCAGCAAAAATCACGAAAATCAAACTTAAACAGACTAAAATTTAGTCATAAATTCACATGACTGTTTTAACGGCAAGATTGCAATGGCGCTTCAACGCAGGTATCATGGGAGATTCCTGTCTATTATGATACTTCCTCTACGGAGACACAGAGATATGTCTCAATTTAGATAGAAATCTTCCATGATACCTGCGTCTCTCCGCCATTAAGCCCGATTCTGAGAATGAACTTCGTGATTTTCAGTGTACTCATCGTCATTTTTACATGTTTTAATGCAAGAATCAAATCTTCGATCCCCTATAGCAAAAGTTTGCAAGAGCCCCATTTATGGAATTTTTCTATTCACCAATGGTTATACCGGTTGGGAAAAGATTACACAGCTCAGTTCAGTGTATTACTGTACTGCATAAAAATACTGTGATCTGTAATATCTTTTCTCAGTCGCCTTTAAATTATTAAAATATAGTCACCGGTTGAGAAAAGATTACAGATGCGATTATTTTCTTGAATTACGGTCATGCACTGAATTGAACTGTTTAATCTTTTCTCCACCGGAGAAATCATCGGTTAATTGAAAAATTTCATTAATTATCCACAGAATGGCATCACTGCAACTGGCTCCCACATCAGCTTTTGCCTGACCGATAGCAACGAAATTTGGATAATTTTTTTATTTTTTTTTTCCAGCATTTCTTACAAGCATCCAACGTCACAAAATCTGGGTTCGCAGACCGCCAGTACTCGTGCAGCGTGCTACTGACCCATTGGCCATTCAGCTTTCAATCGGCAACATCGCGCGCAAAACCGCCACTTACCTATCTAGTTATAAGATTCATGCGGCCCCCGGAGGCTCAACGCTCCGAAAATAAAAGTTATTTTTGACTCCTCCAACTTTTCAAAACGTCGGTCTCGCCGGTCTAGGGAGAGTGCCAATGCTGATAGAGGGAGGTGACGGGGGAGGCTCGGAATTTGCACTCTAATACGTGCATGACTAATCGGACAAAATAAAATTAGGACCGAAGCACCTACGCGCCACCCGCCATACTGCTTGCTTGCAGGGCACTTGCTGAAAGTAAGTACTTACTTACTCTCTTCTTTGCGATGCTGCTGCAAGTCGTCCGCGCCCTGCCCGGTGAAATCCGCGATCGGATTTTGATGATTTGCAGTTTTGAATGTAAGTACACGCTCCATTGTGTTCTTGATGAGGAATTTTGAGCCCGGCATTTAGAGCCGGGTAGCTTTATTATAGGGCCCTATCTATATTCACGTTTAAATACTGTCACAAAAAAAAAAAAAAAAAAAAAAAAAAAAACTGCAAGCGCATTTTGTGGCGAGCTTTTTCTTCTTCTTTTTCATCTTCTCCTTCTTGTTTTTTTCTACTATCTCCTCGGGCTTTTTTTTTTTTTTTATCAGATCTTGGAATGAATATACTCGGTTAAAAATCGGCCGAAAGATCCGGGGTGAAAATCGGAGTGAACGAAAAAATGAGGGTGCATCTAATTAGTCCATTTAAGGTGATTCCTGACGAAACTTATCCACATTTGAATCCGATGGATAGCGCCATTAGCCACTTTTAGGACAATTGTGTTTTTGGCAATTTAAAGCAAAACAACCAAAGAAAAAGCGCAAAATACAAAAACTTCAGCACCTGCGGAATTTTTTTACGGTTATTTTGAGCCCAAACTGAGAAAAATTGGTTGAGAATTAAATCCGTAAATTATAAAATAACGTTTCACCATAAGCTTAGGGAGTGCGAGTGATAGTATGTCAGGCATCTATCTGCCTCACTCAAACTCATTGAGGCTTAATGAGTAGTATAAGGGTACGTTGAGGACACTCCAGTCAATTTGAAAATTTGTTCAATAAATCAACCAATTTCATCAAAATTTGAACTTCCAATATTTTAGGCTTTAAATTTTACTCTGAAAACTACATAATAACTTGGAAAAGTGATTCATTTTACAAAGTATTTTAAGATGCGCACAAGCGTGCAGGCAAGATAAAAAATTTAAAAGTTAATATTTAATAATTTTTTTTACATTTTCAAGGGCCTATATTACGTTTGACCACTTTTTCAAAACTGACTAATTAACCTAGGTTAGGTACTCAATAAATACAAAATTCATAGCCCCGCGGTACGTTGAGGACAGTCCATCAATTTTTCAAATTAGTCCAAAATTAATATCAATTTAACCAATAAAACCAAAACCAAAATTTTTAGAATAATATCATCCTTATTTCAAGTATTTTTCAGTACTTTTTTTGATGCACATAAGTGTTCAGCGATGATATAAATTTTAAACTTTAAATTTACATGTTTTTTCTCATTTTTAAGTTGATATATTTTATTTAGGAAAAGCGTAAAAGATTTTTTTCGACTTTTTTCGACTGGTTGTTCTTACTGTGTAGGTCACCTAACCTCTATTGAACCGAGTTAACGGCCTCAAGTGATGACGTACGATTAATGACATCACATCTCAATCAAACCAGTTGATTGGATGGAGTTATTTTTAACAACCAACCAGTCTTTTTTTTACTATTTACAAAAGGGGTTCCTGGAAGCTCTCGGAGTTAATCCCCCAATCCAGAATTATACAACAAAGCCGATAAAAATGAATTACTTATTTAATCTTTTATTTACTTACAGTCTCCAATTAAAAACTATACAATTTGTGGTGTATTATTATACATCACAAATTGTATAGTTTTTAATTGGAGACTGTAAGTAAATAAAAGATTAAATAAGTAATTCATTTTTATCGGATATTTTTTAGTTTTTCAATGATAATAAGATTAAAACCCATAAAAATCGTTCATGTATATACAATCTTAATATTCTTTGTACTAAATGCAGGTTGTATGACTTCTAATACTGATTCGAACAAAGGGTCTGCGTTAAAAGATAATGTGATGCGCAACTCTCCAGCTTCTTGTGCTAAATCTACATGAACGTATTTGGAAAAATTTTTTAAACACGTCCGCGATATTTGAAGCAGTTTCATACTCAGTTTTTGGAAACGAATAAGTTATTCTTTTCTTGAGAACATTAACCATGGCTCGAACTCTAGGGTCATAAAGGCAACTAGTCTATATAAACCTCCAATGTTGTTCGCGCGTTCGTATATTTAATGCTTTCGCTTCCGTTTCATTATATCCATACCTGAAATCGTCCTCTATGTCATTGATCATGGCTCGTAACATAACCTTTGATAGTTGTTTAACCACAGCTTCCTATGAACATTCGTAGAAAGTAATATTAAAAAATGTGTATTTTCTTAAAAATTTGACAGGAGAAATACAAAGACAAGAAAAAAATATAGGTTCATTGCTCTTAAGTTCTCACGCTCACACAAAGCTTAATAAAATTATCGAGACACATCTTTGTACAATGTACATAGTAGGTAGAAAATATATATTATTACTATATGCTATTACTACCCTGGTAAAAAACGTTAATATGACATTGTGTTTTACGTTACTGAGCTACGCTGAAATAACACCGCAAACTAGCGTAATCATGTTAAGTTTTTAGTTACTAGTTGCAGCAACATGAAAAATCATTAAGAATTCAAAAAAATGTAAAACATAAAATATATAACTGATCGCTTACAATATCACGTATCTCGTTAAGTCTACTCGTCACATCGCTAACGGCAACGTCATAGTAACGTTCGTGTAGCGTGGGAACGTCTTTTCCGTAACGTTGTCACGATACCAGTTACGTTGGAAGAACGATAAATTGATGTTACTCATGATACAGTCAAGATACATGTAATCAGTAAACGTCTTCTCATAACGTCCCAGTAACGTCCATGTAACGTAGTAACGTCTTTCTCGTATCGTTGTTTCGATACTACATCATCGATCATCGCTAATGAGTATCGTTAAAGTATCGTTGTCACGATGTCACTCTATCGACTCATCGCTAATCACGTTCTAGGTAACGTTGCCGCATCGATAATTTTCCGATTGGTTACGTTCACACACAACCGTGGCAAATAATAATATGATGAAGATTTGTCTTGAAAATGTAAAATGTTGAGCTACTCGTATTCTCTAGTTCAGGAAAAATAATCTCTTGTCGTAAAAAATTTGAATATAGAATACCCTTAGCTCCGAAATAAGTAATAAACTTTTTTAAAATTGGTTGAACAGATATGAGAATTAGTGAAAAATAAGCCTTTACTATGAAATCAATAAGAATTCGTGGCGTAGAGGAGAAGCCTGTGTGTAACATTAATTTACGTAAAAAATTACCAGGTGTTTGTCTACAGAACTAATTTTGAACATTTAAAAGTGTTTAAAGGCTCGTAAATTTTTCCCTTATATTCATTCCTTTCAAAAACGTAATCGGTCGAAACATACGGAAATTAAGACTTACTTTCTCCCCGGAAAGTCTCGCGACTTTTTTTTCAGCTTCAATTGTAAGATTAGTTTGTTGCTGGTGTTGTTTCTCAAGTTGATGTATCTGTTTCTCAAGTTGATGTATCTGCCCCTCCAGGCGAGCAATCTCGACATCCTACAGAAAATGAACACGATAATATCACTATCTTATATTATTACTCTCACGTTGTTCTCATCAGGATTTCATACTCGATCCCTTGTAATGCACAGAATGATTTCGTGATGAGATCAACTTAAATATGAAATAGTAATTTACTCTTCATAAATCTATTTGCAAAGATAGTATTTCACCCAATTATAATGTGAAAAATACGTGCTTATTTAGGAGTTGATTTTTTACCCTGGGCGAATAAGTGAGACAATCAATAGTATTTTGTGAGCGTTAAACAACTTTAAAGTAAAATTTTAATTACTAGTTTTAAAAACATCAGTCATTGCCAATAACGGTAATTATATAAAAATAACAGTTATTGAATAATACTGATAAAAAACTTAAAGATGGGCAAAACAATTTCCTTCCTCAGAAGTACCACATAAATTCTTTCAAAATGATGGAAAATAGAAAATGTAGGTAATACTGAGTGGAAATTTTTGAAAATAAATATGAATTATGAAATTTCTGTGGTGGTCCAACTGCCCCCATGTATAAAAACGGATTTTTATCCATAGGTTTATATTGATGAGAAATACATATATCAGCGTTGATTAGTCACATAAGATCCGGTGTTTAAAAAAATGAGTTTTGAAGGGGTTTATTAGTAACTAAGCTTGTTACAGAGCTTCTAAGGCAATTTCTCTCTTTATTTCATCACTGATTTTACATCAAAAAAAGACTTGGTCAGAATTTCATTTTTTTCTCACATCAAAATAGAACTGAAGACTTTTATCGACTGTGTATCAAACCCATTCTTAGACATGGTTATCATGAACCCAAATAAAAGTAAATAAATACATCATTAGTTATTGCATTCGTACTTACCGGTTTATACTGGGTTGTTTGGGCAATAGTAAAACTAAATATGTTGAGAACCAATAAGTAAACCAGAGCCATCCTGGCACATGAAAAGCTCGTACAAAAGCAACGACTTAAAACACGAAAGCTCGTTCATTCAACGTCACCACATCATGATAGTTTTTATCAAGTGTATCAGTTACGTAAGTCGCAAACGCCGTGCATAATCCGTTATTTTGATCAAATATCATTCCGTCCCAAAGTTGATATCAGTAGAAAGCATTATTTTAATTATATTGGTTCTTTCTTCGAATTAGGGAGTTGATAAAATGCATTCATTCTCTTTGAAAAAAAAAATCCTTTCACTATTTTTTTCTTTAAAGTTGTTAAAGCAATCTCTGTTAAAAGTTGTCAAAGAGTTCAACTATTCTAAATAAAGGGTTTGAATAGATATCTATAATACATAGTACTTGAGTCACTAAGCTCTAATCATTGAATAAAAACTAATATCAAAATTTAAATGCACAGTATAGTGACTACGAAGAACCATGAAAAAACTTTTCATATTTTTCACTAAATTCTGTGAAATTCTTTACTGGTTTATTTACAACTACAGATTGGATTGAAGATTTCTGCACAACATTAGACACATTTTTATCTTTTATATTACAAGCTTTATTACTAACTTCTTTTGAATCAAACGGTTTTGATGTTGCACATTTAAACGTATATTGACCCATACAATTTCTAGGCATTTCATACCTTATACTCCTATTATTGTATGGTATAGAATGTTGTTTTAAATATTTAAGAATAGTCTTTTCAGTTATTTTATATTTCAAAGAAAAACTTCTCACACTATTATTCTTGAAATTGTACTCTTTTAATATTTTAATCAACTCGTTTGGAGTCATTTATTTATAAAAAAATTTTTATTTTATTTTTACCATACCATACAATACCGTACCATACCACATTACCATACAATATTACCTTATTTCAGTACCATATTACCTTACATTACAGTACCTTACTTTACCATACAATGAAAAATATAAAATTTTATTCTAATAAATGGAAAGTCAAATAAAAAGATACATGCCTTCTAAAATTGAACTTGAAGGCCTAGATAGGATAATTTCAAAAAATAAAGAACTGGAGGAATTGATAAAGGACGAGGAATGTAATTTAGAGAGAATAATTCAAGCCATAGATGGTTTAAAAAATATTAACAATAATATGAAAACTATCATGAAACAGTTCTTTATAGCTCTACAACAAACAAGTATGACGTCAGATATTTACAAATATGCAAATTTTAAGAATCAAGAGTTGATTGAAACTTTACTTGAGAGGGAGGATAAATATAAGGAAATCATAAAGTCTCAAGCTGAAAAACATAACGATAATTCTGGTGTTGAGGAACTAAATAATGTCTTCTCTACTATTATCGTAGATTCTAAGGATAAAACATTATCTAAGTATATGAAAAAATCCCTGAAAGATATAAAATTTCATGATGACTTCAAACCAGTGTTTTCAGAACTAGGAACTAAGGAATTAACCCGTGATGAATTGAAGAAAATGAAATCAGACCCCAAAAAAGGACCTAGGTTTAATAATATCAAGAAAATAACAACTGTAAATGTTCCTAGTATAAATAATGATGCAACTATTATCCAAAAAAATTAAATGGTCTTACGCGTCTATTTTAGGAAGTTTCTTCATACTTCAGTAAATGTGAAATTTCTTATTAAATTTTTTCTATATAAATAAAAGTAAAAAATGGAGTTGTCTAATAAACTCAACACTATTTTGAAATTAGTAGAGGCTTATGATATTCGTCGTTGTTCAAAGTGTAAACAAATAAAAAAAGAGAGGGAATACAGTAAAAATCAACACTGGTGTAAAGATTGTAGACATGAAATAATGAAAAAGTATGTAGATAGTAAGAAGTTCATTGAGAAACAGTGTGAATGTGGAAGGATAGTTAAATTTTTAAGTTACGGTGCTCATCTAAAGTCAAATTATCATAAAACAAGACTAGAATTGATAAAAGAGAATAGTTTTGTCTTAATTTCAACTCAATAATGCGAAAAACTGAGAAAAAGGGAAAAAAAATATTTTTCTTTAAAAAAATTTTGTCTTATAAATAATATAGTAAAATTAAAATTGTCTAAACAAAAAATATGACTACAGTAAAAGATTTAAGAAAGCTTGCAAAAGAAAGAAACATGAAAGGTTATAGTAGAATGAGGAAAGATCAATTATTACGTATATTGGATATTGAACCTTCCGCAAAACCCCAGACTGTTCAAGAATTGCGAAAAATTGCAAAGGAGAGAAAGATAAAAGGATACTATAAAATGAAGAAAGCAGAATTGATCGATGCTATAAGAAATGTTGATAAAATGATAAATGAGGCTTTTAACTTTGATGAATCATTTTTCAAACCAGAAATAGAAACATCAAATAATTATAATTCTATTCAGCTCATTGACATCGTGGAAACTAGATCTAGGTTTATTCGAAGGTACAACGCCTACTCGTGTGATTATACAATTTCTATTAAAAATACCGAGTTAATACAGGGGCCTTCAGTGGATCAACAAGTAGATTTAATAACAAGAGCTCTTCGAGAAATGATTGAAGTAGCAAAAAGACGCACCAACTTTAGACGGGGTGATAGAATAAATATTGTCATCACGAATCCTGAACTTTGTGCACCTATATCAACAGGATATCAAAGAAGTAATGTAACGCAAGAATTAGCAGAGGTATTGATGGAAACTGTTTCAAAAATTTTGACTTCGAATGAAGAACTTGATCTTACAACATCTACTTTTAATGTAGATATAATTGCAATGCCTCAGGGTGGAAAGGGTCTAAAAATTTTAAATTTAGCTCAAGCTAAACAAACCAAGTCTTCAATCACACAAATAAAAAATACGGATAATTTATGTTGCCCGAGAGCTGTGATTGTTGCTCTAACATATCCGGTAGATAATCCACCTATCTCGAAAATATTTAAGAAGGAATTCTCAAAACTTGATCTAACTTACATCAGAAAAGGAAGAAAATTACAAACAGATCTAACTAATCAACTATGTAATCAACTAGGTAGTTACAATGAGGAGGGTTTCACACTGGATGATATAAGAAATCTGGAAGAGCTAACGGATATTCAGATAAATGTTGTGTCTGCAGAAAATTTGAACTCTGTTATTTATAAAGGACCTGAAAAAGATATAAAAGTATACTTGTATAAACACGGTAATCATTTCGATGTGATTTCGTCCATGGCAGGATTTCTTGGTTCAGTTTATTTTTGTAAAAAGTGTAATAAACCTTATAACAATAAAGATAAGCATAAGTGCGAAGAAGAGAAAAGGAAATGTAGGTTATGTTTTCAGGAAGAGCATTCAGAATCAACAAAGAATAAAATATTCTGCTCAGTTTGTAATAGGTATTGTTTCAATCAAGATTGTTTAGATAATCATCAGGAAGTGTGTGACACTGTATTCAAATGTTTAACTTGTAATAAAATCTGTTTTAGGAACTCTGATGAACCCCATAAATGTGGAATTGAAAAATGTCGAAATTGTTTTAAAGAAGTAGAGATAATAAATCATAAATGTTATATGCAGAAGAAAAGACAAAAGGGTGGAAAATGTAAGAGAGAAATTTGTCTGTGCAAAGGTAATCAGGATCAGTTTGTTAAACCTGTGAAAGACTATAGTTTGAACGAATTGAGAGCAAAAGCGGAAGAAGAAATTTGGGATTATGGCTATGAAAATATGAAAAAACAAGAGCTATTGAATATATTGAACCCTGTAAATGAAATATTAGAGGAGACAAAATTACCAAAATGTACTTATACAGAAAAATATCTATTCTTTGATTACGAGGCGCAACAAGAAACAGGGATTCATATACCTAATTTGATAATTGCTCAAGATTTTAATGGTAAAAGATTTCGATTCAAAACGAACGAAGAATTTTGTGGGTGGTTAATATCAAAAGAACATAAAGATTATACTTGCATAGCACATTATGCGAAAGGTTACGATACGCAGTTTATTCTAAAATATTGTGTTGAAAATACTCTAAAACCTTTTACTATTTATAATGGAACAAAAGTTATGCTCCTTGAAATACCTTCAATAAGATTAAAAATCATTGACAGTAGTAATTTTGTTAATGGACCTCTGAGTGATTTCCCAAAAACAGTAGGTTTAATTGAAATGAAGAAAGGATACTTTCCACATTTATTTAACACCAAAGAGAATGAAAATTATGTTGGACCTATCCCTGACAAAAAGTATTATTGTTATAATCAGATGAAGCCTGAGAGCAGGAAAAAGTTTCTGGAATGGTATCTGCAAAGAGTTCAAGAAAATTTTGTTTTTGATATGAAGAAAGAAATCTTAGAATATTGTAGGTCAGATGTAGATATATTAAGGCAAGGGTGTTTAAAACTGAGAAAAGACTTTTTAGAAATAGCGAATATAGACCCTTTCCAATATTTAACAATTGCTGGTGTATGCATGGCTATCTACAGATCTATATATCTATGGAATAACACAATAGCTGTTGTAAATGAACCTATAGAAGAAAAATATTCAAAACAATCAATCAGTTGGTTGAATAGCCTCGGAAACTCTAACATAAAACATGCATTAAACGGTGGCGAACAAGTTATTTGTGGCGCCCAAAGTTGATGGTTATGATGGTAATACCGTATATCAATATCACGGATGTTTTTGGCATGGTTGTCCAAAATGTTATAAAGAGAGTACAATAAATAATGTGAACAGGGAAGAAATGGGAGATCTCTACGAAAAAACCAAGGAGAGAAGTAATCAAATAAGAGATGCTGGATATAAATTAGTCGAGATGTGGGAATGTGAATGGACTAAATCGGTAGTGTATAAAAAGACTGAAAAACCTGAAATAATCGGACCTCTAAATCCAAGAGATGCATTCTTTGGGGGAAGAACTAATGCATTTAAACTATTGGCAAAATCTACAAAGACGAAGAAAAATTAGGTATATTGACGTATGTAGTCTGTACCCTACTGTTCAGTTTTATGATTTCTATCCTGTGGGTCATCCAACAAAGATTTTCAAACCAGAAAAACATGATAGAAAATGGTTTGGAATAATAAAATGTAAAATTTTACCTCCTAAAAACTTATATCATCCTGTATTACCGGTTAAGGTTAAAATGGGTAAAAACGAGAAGTTACTGTTCCCGTTGTGTTCGAAATGTGCTGAACAGAAAATAAGTAAATGCCCTCATACTGAAGATGAAAGATTCTTACAGGAACCTGGTCAACTGTCGAAGTTAATACAGCAATTGAAAAAGGTTATAAGATTCAAGAAATTTATGAAGTGTGGCATTTTGAAAAGATAAGTAATCAATTATTCAGAAATTATGTAAAGAACTTTATGAAAATAAAATTAGAAACCAGTCCTCATAACTACGATTCAAATAAAGAATATATAGAGGATATAAAACAGAAACTGGATATTGATCTGGACCCTGAAAAAATTGAAGTAAACCCAGGTAAAAGAGCTGTTTCAAAAATTTGCCTGAATAGTTTATGGGGAAAATTCGGTCAAAGACAAAACATGAGTCAAGCAGAGTATGTGACTGATGTTAGAAGATTTTATGAAATACTACTAGATGATAGATTGACGGATATAAATGTAAATTATCTGACGGAAGAGACTGTGCAAATGAGCTATAAATTCAAGGATTATTATGTTGAGAATAATACAAGCACTAATATCTATATAGCTTTGTTTACTACAGCAAATGCTAGACTAAGACTATACGAAAAATTAGATGCATTAGGTGAGGCTGTATTGGATGTGATACCGATTCAATCTTTTACTTTGATGACGGAGTAAATACTGTTAAGACGGGTGATATGCTTGGTGAGTGGACAGATGAGCTCAAGAAGGACGAGCATATAAAGTTATGGGCATCGACAGGTCCTAAAAGTTATCACTATGAAACAAACCTAGGAAAAAGCGTAACTAAAATAAAAGGGTTCACGTTAAATTATCAGAATTTAGAAACATTGAATGGTAATACAATGATTAAACTAATAAAGGAGGGTGTATCTGAACTGAGGCAGAGTTCAGTAGCCCTGACTTATAATAAAATAACAAGAGAGATCAAAAGTAAACAATTAGTAAATAAATTAGAAACGAAAAAGTTTAAGTTCGAGTACGATAAGAGAGTAATCTTACCTAATTATGATACTGTACCATACGGATATTGTACATAAAAATAAGTATAATTTGAATGAAAGTTAATTGATAGTATATAAATATATTTTACTCTGATTCTATATCATATTCAGCGCTAAGTTCTTTTCCAATAATTCTAGACAATACGCTCAGGTGAGCGATAATATTTATCATATGTTTAGTGTATTTTATTCTCTTTGATTCAGGTAAATGTTGAATTTTATCCGAGAGTGGATCCATTAAAATTTCATATTTTGTCCGGGTTCGCTCAACAGGGTTCTTGAAATATGGAATCGTGTTTTCAAAATCAAACTCATCTTCACTGATGAGAGAATCTTTTAACACTTCCATTTAAAAACAAAAAATTATATAAATAAAATAAGTTCTAAAAATTAACCTAAAATAAGGGTAAAATATTCACTTTTAAATTTTTTATCTTGCCTGCACACTTGTGCGCATCTTAAAATACTTGGTAAAATGAATCACTTTTCCGAGTTATTATGTAGTTTTCAGAGTAAAATTTAAAGCCTAAAATATTGGAAGTTCAATTTTGATGAAATTGGTTGATTTATTGAACAAATTTTCAAATTGACTGGAATGTCCTCAACGTACCCTTATACTACTTTAATGGAATTTTCGTATTTCGTATTTCTCCGGCTTTATTTTTGAGTATTTCAGCTTAAAACTAACGGGAACAGGATGTCTACCTGGAGTACGTTTGAAGGTGCTGACGTTCCTCAAATTTGTACTTTTGGCGTAAATTCACAAATTTCAGCCAAAAATGATTGACTTTTCGAGCAGCGCTACTGGCGCTATCCATCGGATTGAAATCTGAACAAGCTTCGCCTGGAATTTCCTTAACCCCATTGAAAATAATAAACTGTAGACCGCGAAAAAGGTTAAACTTGAAGGCGTTCACTACGAACTTAAAAAATTCCAATATTTTTCAAGGGTTTAAAATGAGGACATTTTCTAGTGGCGCAGTAGTATAATCCGGCAACCTTGTATTTGTTCAATTCAAACCCATAAAAAATGTCGAACTTTCAAATAATCTTTGATGACTATCGAATTCTTCCTTACTTCGTATGGATTCAAAGGAAAAAAATGCTACGTTGCCAAAGAGCATACTTCGCTACTACCCATTCGTTAAAGTCTCCGCGTAAATCTCCGAAAAGAAGCTAAATTTCCAAATTCCAATTTAATAGATAACACAAATATAATTCCGGATTTTTAACCCCTTATGGACCAAGCCCTAGTAAACTCGTTTTTCTCCTCTAGTCTAATACACATTGTTTCAGTCTTCAGTCCGAATAAACGCAAATATACAGGGTGTACCAGACCACCCGGATAGGTACTTTTTCTCAAAAACGGCTGGGCGTAGAGAGCTGAAACAAAAAAGTCAGATAGGGAATTGACCCCAAAGAATTCAATGAAAATATTTTCAAAGCCCCCCGAGGTCCCCCTGGGGGTTTTTGGGGGGGGGGTTCGAAACACATTTTTCCATTTTTGGCGGGAAAAAGCATATGAAAGGTACAAAAATAAGTTCAGATCCTGAAAGAACAACTCATTGCCGACATTTTTGTTCCAGTAAATTTTTCCAGAAAACCCAAATTTTTGGGGTTATGGGCCCTTTTGGGGGGAAATTTTCATTCGGCTACTGTGACCACACTATTCAATATTTTTACAAAAACTAAAAACCATCTGAAAGAAGAGATTAAGACCTTTCGATTGATGTGCCACATAATACCTAAAAGTGAAAAATT
Organism: Trialeurodes vaporariorum; assembly: GCA_011764245.1. Classification (NCBI taxonomy): domain Eukaryota; kingdom Metazoa; phylum Arthropoda; class Insecta; order Hemiptera; family Aleyrodidae; genus Trialeurodes; species Trialeurodes vaporariorum. The sequence goes on from VMOF01000369.1 coordinate 51,655,698, forward strand.
AAGGCCCCCACTTAGATTCCAAAATTCGGGGGTCTTTGGGCCCCCCCACGTAAAAAAAGTCAAATAGCAAGGTATGGCTTGTGATACATCGATCGAAAGCCCTCAAAGAGTAGAATAAGATGGCGCAATTCAAAATCCTCTACAATCATTACTTTCAAAATGGCGGCCATTTGAAAATTATGGGTGTTCAAAGGTAAGTCCTGGGAAAAGAGTCCAAGGTTGAACGATACATGGATTGAAAGACCTTAAAAAAAGCAAACGAATGGCGCAAACCGCAAATCAATCCGCCTCTTCAATCAAAAGTTATGGCCAATTGAAACTTAAAGGGCTCAATAAGGCCTATTTAAGGCTGCTGAAATTTCAATTGGCCATAACTTTTGATTGAAGAGGCGGATTGATTTGCGGTTTGCGCCATTCGTTTGCTTTTTTTAAGGTCTTTCAATCCATGTATCGTTCAACCTTGGACTCTTTTCCCAGGACTTACCTTTGAACACCCATAATTTTCAAATGGCCGCCATTTTGAAAGTAATGATTGTAGAGGATTTTGAATTGCGCCATCTTATTCTACTCTTTGAGGGCTTTCGATCGATGTATCACAAGCCATACCTTGCTATTTGACTTTTTTTACGTGGGGGGGCCCAAAGACCCCCGAATTTTGGAATCTAAGTGGGGGCCTTAATTTTTCACTTTTAGGTATTATGTGGCACATCAATCGAAAGGTCTTAATCTCTTCTTTCAGATGGTTTTTAGTTTTTGTAAAAATATTGAATAGTGTGGTCACAGTAGCCGAATGAAAATTTCCCCCCAAAAGGGCCCATAACCCCAAAAATTTGGGTTTTCTGGAAAAATTTACTGGAACAAAAATGTCGGCAATGAGTTGTTCTTTCAGGATCTGAACTTATTTTTGTACCTTTCATATGCTTTTTCCCGCCAAAAATGGAAAAATGTGTTTCGAACCCCCCCAAAACCCCCCAGGGGGACCTCGGGGGGCTTTGAAAATATTTTCATTGAATTCTTTGGGGTCAATTCCCTATCTGACTTTTTTGTTTCAGCTCTCTACGCCCAGCCGTTTTCGAGAAAAAGTACCTATCCGGGTGGTCTGGTACACCCTGTAGATGAAGACAGTAGACAGACACTGCAAGATAAGGTCTCGGCGGGCGCCTTCAATTTGTCGTATAGGCAATTCCAACTCCACCAAGTGCGAACAGTTAACTACCTCCCCTGTATGAACGCAGGAGTGGTGTTCTCTTGAACTAACGTGGTCATTAAAGGGTCAAAGGTCGTCCTTTATGGGTAACTTGAACAAAATGCAGACGAAAGATGAATTAATCAGAAGCAAGTATATTTGTACTGCTGATCAGTCTATGAATATCTTGTTTGTAAGTGAGGCCTCAGTCTTTATAATACTGACACTCAATGAGAGCACCGAATGACTGGCCGACTCAATTATTTATCAACGGGGGTTCTTGGAGTTTCCTTTCCGACATTAATATATTAAATGAGCTTGGTCTCGACGTCTTGGTCTGCCCCCTTCACTATTCCCTCACTTTCTTCCTCCTTTCCTTCCCTCCCTCCCATTTTTCGACAGTCAAACAGTAGCGGCCCGTGAGATTTGGAAACCATGCATCTTTCCCACTTAAACTTAGGTAAAAAAATCGATTCAAGCGGAGGCTGGCAGCCTCCTCGAGTTTCGATTGTTTTCCATGTATTTAAATGGGATAAAAACACTGTTGCCAAATCGCACGAGCCGCCACTGCATTCAAACGGTACGTTTATAATTGAGGACATTTCCGGAAGAAGGACCCATAATCAGGGCTGCCGTTTTGCGTATAATCAATGCTATTTTTCAATTCACCGATGATTCCACCGGATGAGAAAAGATTACACAGTTCAGTTCAGTGCATGACTGCAATGAACTAAAATACTCGCATCTATAATCTTTTCTCAACCGGTGGAGTCGTCGATGACTTTAAAAAACTTGCGGATATTTTAATTAATCAACGGAGTTTCCACCGATTAAGGAAAGATTACAGATCAGAGTATTTTCGTGCATTACAGTCATACACTGAACTAAACTGTGTAATCTTTTCTCAATCGGTGGAATCATCAGTGAATAGAAAAATAGCATTGATTATACGCAAAACGGCAGCCCTGCCCATAATACAACGGATGTGATCTTCTTGAGAATGGTACTATGCCTTTCAAAGAGAAGTACCCGGATCGAAATTCTTACTGTTAAATGTGTCCTTTATTTTCAATGAAACTTTCGATTTTTCATGACGTACTTTAAGAGGTGCGTTCTGATTAGTCCGTGAAAACACTCGAAAACCGCAAAATTGTTTAAAGATTGCCCAGATTTAAGAGATTAAAAATTTGCTGAAAAAATTGATCGGCAGCCATCTTGTATTTTCGAATTTTGAAAAACTGATGCAAAATTTAAATTCAGCGTTAAAAAATACCTCAGAATACCAAATTTCAAGTCATTTGGCCGGGAAGAACGGTTTATGCCAACTTCTACTACCAGAAGTAAGCCCCTCGGGGCGGCCTTTTTCGCGAAAGCGCAAACTTTGAACCCTCGTAACTCCGCCTTAAAGCATTTCATCAGCATGCGGTTTGAACCATTTTTTTTTTTTAGAAAATTGCGTCTACTTTTATCACGGTAACAATTTGTGATGATTCGTGCGTTGCCAAACTTCCATGATTAAAAAAATGAAAACCCGATTTAAAAAAAAAAGAAAATCAGAAAAACTTCGATCAATTAATTAAAAATTAAAATTAGGGAGATATCATACAAATCAATCAAAAGGTCTTTAAAAGATCTCCCTTTTCGCACTGAATACATCCTCGTATTTTTGTTCGTTCGAAAGTTATGAGCGTTTCAAGTGTCTAACTTTGGACCCCCCTCCCTCCTTTTCCCTTCGTCCAAAATCAAAAAATAGGCCAGGTCCGGAACGCTGATTTAATCCTCTATCATCCCTGAAAGTGTTTCACATTTCGCTCCTAGGGGTAAAAAGACCGATTTTGAATAAGGTCCTTTATATTCAGCGGGTAAAGCAAAAACTCATACCTTGTCCAAAAATTTAGATTTTTTAAAGAGTTCTAAATGTGGTTTATTTAAGGTGATATTTTATTAGCAAATGTCTCCAAAACCGTTCGCTTCATCACCATCGATCGTGTCGATTCAAACCCCAAATCAAAAAGTAAAAAAAATAAAAATCGTGAGCATAGGAAATCCAAATATTTAAAGTACCCGCCTGCTCTGCATCTGCTCCACGATCATCAAACGAAAGGAGAGGGGAGAGCGCGCTATATAGGTTGATGAGAGCGATCCTCAACGTGACACGAAGAGCGTTAAACGGCTATTACTTCGATAAATTCGTTCTGTACAAGGTGAAGACGCAACAAAAATAATAATAATAAAATAGAAGAGCGGCCCCTCATCCCCCCAGACCCCAGGCCCCCTCAGCCCTCAACTCGATCCATCCAGGGATCGCGAATAAATGGTTACAATGTTAGCGGATCGTGATTGGCGAATATATCGCGGCGCGAGTGTCTATAGACAAGAGGCGGGTGTAGGGGATAGAGTGGGTGGGGGGGGGGGGTTCAAGGGGGAGCAGACAAGTGAATTTAGTGAATACTTCGAGTAGGTTAGTAGAGAAGAGAGATTCTTGCCATCGTTATCAAATCGTGCCGTAACTACGATGGATTTGATTAAATAAATAGATAGTTTCCTTTAAATTTGGCAACGCTGTGCTCTTGGTCGGGTCTCCTGGAAACACTTGAAGTTCAGAGCTTCCTTCCCGATTCGACTCGACTCGATTCTGGTCTCTCTCTCTCTCTCTCTCTCTCTCTCTCTCTCTCTCTCTCATTCGCTCTCCTCTCTCTCTCTCTCTCTCTCTCTCTGTCTCTCTCCAGACCAGACGTGCGATTAACAGTACCGTTCTGGCGGTTAAGGAGGGGAGGGAGGGGGTTTTCATTAGGGGGAGGGGGTTTCGCAGTCTTGGTGGGTTCATAAAGAACCACTTTCGTGTGCGGAACTTCACTGGACCGGCTCGACTGCGGATCTGCACCGGCACCGGAAGGCGCACATTGGACTTGACCCGGTGCGCGGTGCCCCCGCGGTCGGTGCAAGCCCCGGCTTCATCGTGATTCGTGAACGATCGATTATCGTGCGTATTTTTTCTCTCTCTTTCTCTCGTTAGAAACCGTGCAAAAGTATCGATTTTTTTTTGAAGGGTTCTATCGAGGTTGCCGTTAAGGCGCGAATTTAATTTAAGGTAATTCTGGGCGAAAGTTGGGAATCTTTCAAACCGTCTAAGGATAGAGGTGGTTTCAGAAGTGTAGGCGCACCTAGAGCATAATCTTTGGCGACTTTTCAATTTTCATTTCTTCACAACTAAACAAAACTTGTCTCCGACTTTGAACTTTTAATTTTAAATTGTTCCTCAGTGAAAAGCCAATGCTCTAATTCATTTTCATGCATTTTCATTTTGAAACAAGAGAAATAATGTTGAAACATTCCAAAGATTATCGGTCTGGGTACGCCTACACTTCTGAAACCACCTCTATCCTTAGACGGCAGGGCTGCCATTTTGCGTAAAATCAATGCTATTTTTCTATTCACCGATGGTTCCACCGGTTGAGAAAAGATTACACACTTCAATTCAGTGCATGACTGTAATAAACTAAAATACTCGCATCTGTAATCTTTTCTCAACCGGTGGAGTCTTCGATGGCTTTAAAAAAACTTGCGAATATTTTAATTATTCAATGGAGTTTCCACCGATTAAGGAAAGATTACAGATCAGAGTATTTGCGTGTGTTACAGTCCTATACACTGAACTGAACCGTGTGATATTTTCTCAACCGGTGGAATCATCGGTGAATAGAAAAATAGTATTGATTATATGCAAAACGGCAGCCCTGTTAGACGGTTTCTATTCAGAGACAAATAGAGACCTAGCACAAAGCTTGCGACTGATGTCCAATGTTCCAGCTCAATTTTGGTCGGGATACATCGAAAAAACCAGCCAACGGTCACCGATTATTGAGTGATGGACATAGGTTAGGTTTTCTTCATGATTTAAATTTACGTTTTTACGACAAAATAACGGTTTCTGACGAACTATTTCACTATCTCATGTCATTGCAGTGGCGTAGCGTGCGCAATTTGGCAACGTTGTACAGTGCCCATTCAAACCCATATAAAAGGTCGCATGCGAAATTGTTCATCGAACACCCTATCGTTCGATCTTTTTCATGGGTTTAAATAAACTTACCGCAACGTTGCCAAATTGCAGGCTACGCCACTTTGTCATAGTTAGTTGAATTTTAGGCTTCAAAGGAAAATTTCAGGTACATAGATTTTGATTGGAGCAATGGTTACCACCACTGGCGCAACCAGGATATCTTCCATCTCTCTTATTTCCCATTTGAATTTATGAGTAGGAAATGGACAGAAGGAGGGGGTTTTATCCCCTTGTCCATCCTTGTCTAACATACGTTTCTCAATGGAGAAAAGAGAGAGATGAAGAAACTCTCGGTGCGCTACTGGTTACCACTCACCATCCAACAGTAAGCGACTGTTTGCTGTTGTTTTGCTAAGCACCCGAACAAAAATGAACCCATTTTACTTGTTTCACTTTCATAACACGGGCAGATTCTCTTTTCCTATATTGTGTAGCAATTATGACGGTTAATACTTACAGCTCGATGGTTAAATAATCCAGAGCTTTTTGATATTATTTACAGTCGTACAGTTAATATTCACGATTAAATGGTTATTTTGTACCCATCTAAATTGTTCCTTAATACTTACAGGAATTATTTAAGGGCAATTGAATAAGGAACATGAATGTAGACCAGAGAAAGGTTTTATCAAAATTTTCGTCGAAGTAAAATGTTTCTCATTTTCTAGGGAATTGATCCCCTTGACTTATTTGTATACCGTGGGTCTAGGTCCATCACCCCCCTTTCGACAACGTCTAGCTACGTCACAGATAATTATGCTGATCAGTGGAACGTCACAGTATTCTTAAATTCATGGATTTTTTTAGTCATCATTCATCAAAATTCCTCGGCGTACTCAAGTTAATTTAACGTTTCAAAATATCCTTTCACCATTTTATTTCCAAGAGAAATCCCTGAAGCGTGAATGACCTTGATATTTTCTTCCTAATTTTGGGTGAAAAGAGAAAAATTCGCAAAAATTAAACATTCAAACTATCCAATCAGTGGAACGTCACAGTATTCTTAAATTCATGGATTTTTTTAAAGTCATTATTCATCAAAATTCCTCGGCGTTCTCAAGTTAATTTAACGTTTCAAAATATCCTTTCACCATTTTATTTCCAAAAGAAATCCCTGAAGCGTGAATGACCTTGATCTTTTCTTCCTAATTTTGGGTGAAAAGAGAAAAATTCGCAAAAACTAAACATTCAAACTATCCAAAAAACTATGTTTCAGAGAATAACTAGTCGCGCCATGCAACGGATTCTAATTTTACTTTTGACCTATGTATAAGTTGCAGAATGATAAAGAAAGAGAGTTTTACCCCCTCCTTTACCTCATGTATGTTTGTTTCGATCCCGGGTCACTTGCCCTAAAGTATTTGACCTAAACGCAGATTACCTACAGGTTTTTTGTCTAAAAACAGTTGCCCTACACAATTTGATCTAAAGTATATTTTAAACTGTTTCTTCGCCTAACATTTCATCTGTTGCATGTACGCTTCCTTCTCAGTAGCGCACCGAGAGTTTTTTCATCTCTCTCTTTTCTCCATTAAAAAACGTATGTTAGACAAGGGTGGACAACGGGATAAAACCCCCTCCTTCTGTCCTTTTCCTACTTATACATTCAAATGGGAAATGAGAGAGATGGAAGAGATCCTGGTTGCGCTAGTGTTCCTTCTCATTGAATTATTGCAATGGAGGCCGTTAGTGTAAACTGTAAATAATTTTCATACTTAACCTATTATAAAATGAAAATTTCTCTAACGAAATCTCGTTTCTGTCAAAATTATTCATCGCTCCTGTTATTATCAAAATTATTGTGTGCCCTGGTTTTGTTCCTTTTGGTTTTTTGTTCACTTTTTTACTATGGCGGAATTCGTCAAATCTATGAAAGGTCAAAAAATCATGTCAAGATTTGTGACGAGGACATAGACTTCATTATTGTTTAAGGGCAGTAGGATACAATTACACCCTCTACTGTGAAAAGGTAACTGCGGCTCTCCTTCCCTGCTGAAAATGGCTTTTTAGGCTTTTAGCCATAAAGATTTTAGGTAAACAGGTGTTTGAGGTCAAGTGCGTTTTAGGTGAAAATCGTTAGGACAACTTTCTTTAGGTAAAAAACTAGTAGGTAGCTGTTCGTATATCAAAAGTTTTAGGGCAAGCGTCCGGTTACAAGACTTTTCGTCCTGTTTTTTTTGTCCACTTTTTTTTTCGTCCAAGACATTTAGTCCTTGATAATTTGTCCTTCCAATTTTTGTCCCGTAGCACAATTGGTCCACTCATTATTTTTGTCCTCGACTGTAACGTCCATGAGTAAAAGTCCAATTATTTTTAGGTCCAGAGTAAGTCTTTTGTCCTGTAATTTTAGTCCAATGTTTTTTGTCCTCAAAAAAATTGGTGAAATTCTATTTCTTCATTTTATTTTACCTGTAAACTAACGAAAAGGAGCATTGGACGAAACCAACTTTTTTTCAGGACTAAAAAAAAAAAATGGACTAATATTACAGGACAAAAGGCATACTTTGGACATAAAAATAATTGGACTAAAAATTCATGGACGTTTCAGTTGAGGACGAAAATTGTTGTGAGACCAGTGATTTGAGCTAGGATGAAATTATATTGACACGTGATTTTCACAGATAATATTAAAGATTTATTTTAGACGAATGATTTACGTTAAGTGGTGCTCGCAGTGGAGTCGACGCGCGAATGCCCCTTCCGAG
>VMOF01000369.1:51664151-51893946 GCA_011764245.1 Trialeurodes vaporariorum
TTTTATCCGAGAGTGGACCCATTAAAATTTCATTTTTTTGTCCGGGTTCGCTCAACGGGGTTCTTGAAATATGGAATCGTGTTTTCAAAATCAAACTCATCTTCACTGATGAGAGAATCTTTTAACACTTCCTTTTAAAAAACAAAAAATTATATAAATAAAATAAGTTCTAAAAATTAACCAAAAATAAGGGTAAAATATTCATTTTTAAAATTTTTTATTTTGCCTGCACACTTGTGCGCATTTTAAAATACTTGGAAAAATGAATCACTTTTCCGATTTATTATGTAGTTTTCAGAGTAAAATTTAAAGCCTAAAATTGGAAGTTCAATTTTGATGAAATTGGTTGATTTATTGAACAAATTTTCAAATTGACTGGAATGTCCTCAACGTACCCTTATACTACTTTAATGGAATTTTCGTATTTCGTATTTCTCCGGCTTTATTTTTGAGTATTTCAGCTTAAAACTAAGGGGAACAGGATGTCTACCTGAGTACGTTTGAAGGTGCTGACGTTCCTAAAATTTGTACTTTTGGCGTAAATTCACAAATTTCAGCCAAAAATGATTGACTTTTCGAGCAGCGCTACTGGCGCTATCCATCGGATTGAAATCTGAACAAGCTTCGCCTGGAATTTCCTTAACCCCATTGAAAATAATAAACTGTAGACCGCAAAAAAGGTAAACTTGAAGGCGTTCACTACGAACTTAAAAAATTCCAATTTTTTAAAGGGTTTAAAATGAGGACATTTTCTAGTGGCGCAGTAGTATAATCCGGCAACCTTGTATTTGTTCAATTCAAACCCAAAAAAAATGTCGAACTTTCAAATAATCTTTGATGACTATCGAATTCTTCCTTACTTCGTATGGATTAAAAGGAAAAAAAATGCTACGTTGCCAAAGAGCATACTTCGCTACTACCCATTCGTTAAAGTCTCCGCGTAAATCTCCGAAAAGAAGCAAAATTTTCCCAAAATTCCAATTTAATAGATAACACAAATATAATTCCGGATTTTTAACCCCTTATGGACCAAGCCCTAGTAAACTCGTTTTTCTCCTCTAGTCTAATACACATTGTTTCAGTCTTCAGTCCGAATAAACGCAAATATACAGGGTGTACCAGACCACCCGGATAGGTACTTTTTCTCAAAAACGGCTGGGCGTAGAGAGCTGAAACAAAAAAGTCAGATAGGGAATTGACCCCAAAGAATTCAATGAAAAATTTTCAAAGCCCCCCCAGGTCCCCCTGGGGGGGTTTTGGGGGGGGGTTCGAAACACATTTTTTTCCCTTTTTGGGGGGAAAAAGCATATGAAAGGTACAAAAATAAGTTCAGATCCTGAAAGAACAACTCATTGCCGACATTTTTTTTCCAGTAAATTTTCCAGAAAACCCAAAATTTTTGGGGGTTTTGGGCCCTTTGGGGGGGAAAATTTTTATTCGGCTACTGTGACCACACTATTCAATATTTTTACAAAAACTAAAAACCATCTGAAAGAAGAGATTTAAAACCTTTCGATTGATGTGCCACATAATACCTAAAAGTGAAAAATTAAGGCCCCCACTTAGATTCCAAAATTCGGGGTCTTTGGGCCCCCCCGTAAAAAAGTCAAATAGCAAGGTATGGCTTGTGATACATCGATCGAAAGCCCTCAAAGAGTAGAATAAGATGGCGCAATTCAAAATCCTCTACAATCATTACTTTCAAAATGGCGGCCATTTGAAAATTAGGGGGTTCAAAGGTAAGTCCTGGGAAAAGAGTCCAAAGGGTTGAACGATACATGGATTGAAAGACCTTAAAAAAAGCAAACGAATGGCGAAAACCCGCAAATCAATCCGCCTCTTCAATCAAAAGTTATGGCCAATTGAAATTTAAAAGGGCTCAATAAGGCCTATTTAAGGCTGCTGAAATTTCAATTGGCCATAACTTTTGATTGAAGAGGCGGATTGATTTGCGGTTTGCGCCATTCTTTTGTTTTTTTTAAAGGGTCTTTCAATCCATGTATCGTTCAACCTTGGACTCTTTTCCCAGGACTTACCTTTGAACACCCATAATTTTCAAATGGCCGCCATTTTGAAAGTAATGATTGTAGAGGATTTTGAATTGCGCCATCTTATTCTACTCTTTGAGGGCTTTCGATCGATGTATCACAAGCCATACCTTGCTATTTGACTTTTTTTACGTGGGGGGGCCCAAAGACCCCCCAATTTTGGAATCTAAGTGGGGCCTTAATTTTTCACTTTTAGGTATTTGTGGGACATCAATCGAAAGGTCTTAATCTCTTCTTTCAGATGGTTTTTAGTTTTTGTAAAAAAATTGAATAGTGTGGTCACAGTAGCCGAATGAAAAATTTCCCCCCAAAAAACCCATAACCCCAAAAAATTTTGGGTTTCTGGAAAAAATTTTCTGGAACAAAAATGTCGGCAATGAGTTGTTCTTTCAGGATCTGAACTTATTTTTGTACCTTTCATATGCTTTTTCCCGCCAAAAATGGAAAAAAAGTGTTTCGAACCCCCCCCAAAACCCCCCCGGGGGACCTCGGGGGCTTTGAAAATATTTTCATTGAATTCTTTGGGGTCAATTCCCTATCTGACTTTTTTTTCAGCTCTCTACGCCCACCGTTTTCGAGAAAAAGTACCTATCCGGGTGGTCTGGTACACCCTGTAGATGAAGACAGTAGACAGACACTGCAAGATAAGGTCTCGGCGGGCGCCTTCAATTTGTCGTATAGGCAATTCCAACTCCACCAAATGCGAACAGTTAACTACCTCCCCTGTATGAACGCAGGAGTGGTGTTCTCTTGAACTAACGTGGTCATTAAGGGTCAAAAGGGCGTCCTTTATGGGTAACTTGAACAAAAAGCAGACGAAAGATGAATTTAAACAGAAGCAAGTATTTTGTACTGCTGATCAGTCTATGAATATCTTGTTTGTAAGTGAGGCCTCAGTCTTTATAATACTGACACTCAATGAGAGCACCGAATGACTGGCCGACTCAATTATTTATCAACGGGGTTTTTTGGAGTTTCCTTTCCGACATTAATATATTAAATGAGCTTGGTCTCGACGTCTTGGTCTGCCCCCTTCACTATTCCCTCACTTTCTTCCCCCTTTCCCTTTCCCCCCCTCCCATTTTTCGACAGTCAAACAGTAGCGGCCCGTGAGATTTGGAAAACCCTGCATCTTTCCCACTTAAACTTAGGTAAAAAATCGATTCAAGCGGAGGCTGGCAGCCTCCTCGAGTTTCGATTGTTTTCCATGTATTTAAATGGGATAAAAACACTGTTGCCAAATCGCACGAGCCGCCACTGCATTCAAACGGTACGTTTATAATTGAGGACATTTCCGGAAGAAGGACCCATAATCAGGGGTGCCGTTTTTCGTATAATCAATGCTATTTTTCAATTCACCGATGATTCCACCGGATGAGAAAAGATTACACAGTTCAGTTCAGTGCATGACTGCAATGAACTAAAATACTCGCATCTATAATCTTTCTCAACCGGTGGAGTCGTCGATGACTTTAAAAAACTTGCGGATATTTTTAAATTTAAACAACGGAGTTTCCACCGATTAAGGAAAGATTACAGATCAGAGTATTTTTGTGCATTACAGTCATACACTGAACTAAACTGTGTAATCTTTTCTCAATCGGTGGAATCATCAGGAATAGAAAAATAGCATTGATTATACGCAAAACGGCAGCCCTGCCCATAATACAACGGATGTGATCTTCTTGAGAATGGTACTATGCCTTTCAAAGAGAAGTACCCGGATCGAAATTCTTACTGTTAAAGTGTCCTTTATTTTCAATGAAACTTTCGATTTTTCATGACGTACTTTAAGAGGTGCTTCTGATTAGTCCGTGAAAACACTCGAAAACCGCAAAATTGTTTAAAGATTGCCCAGATTTAAGAGATTAAAAATTTGCTGAAAAAATTGATCGGCAGCCATCTTGTATTTTCGAATTTTGAAAAACTGATGCAAAATTTAAATTCAGCGTTAAAAAATACCTCAAAATACCAAATTTCAAGTCTTTTGGGCCCGGGGAAAAACGGTTTATGCCAACTTCTACTACCAGAAGTAACCCCCTCGGGGCGGCCTTTTTCGCGAAAGCGCAAACTTTGAACCCTCGTAACTCCGCCTTAAAGCATTTCATCAGCATGCGGTTTGAACCATTTTTTTTTTTTTGAAAATTGCGTCTACTTTTTCACGGTAACAATTTGTGATGATTCGTGCGTTGCCAAACTTCCATGATTAAAAAAATGAAAACCCGATTTAAAAAAAAAAAAATCAGAAAAACTTCGATCAATTAATTAAAAAATTTAAAAATTTGGGAGATATCATACAAATCAATCAAAAGGTCTTTAAAAGATCTCCCTTTTCGCACTGAATACATCCTCGTATTTTTGTTCGTTCGAAAGTTATGAGCGTTTCAAGTGTCTAACTTTGGACCCCCCCCCCTCCTTTTCCCTTCGTCCAAAATCAAAAAAAAGGCCAGGTCCGGAACGCTGATTTAATCCTCTATCATCCCTGAAAGTGTTTCACATTTCGCTCCTAGGGGTAAAAAGACCGATTTTGAATAAGGTCCTTTATATTCAGCGGGTAAAGCAAAACTCATACCTTGTCCAAAAATTTAGATTTTTAAAGAGTTCTAAATGTGGTTTATTTAAGGTGATATTTTTTTAGCAAATGTCTCCAAAAACCCTTCGCTTCATCACCATCGATCGTGTCGATTCAAACCCAAATCAAAAAGTAAAAAAATAAAAATCGTGAGCATAGGAAATCCAAATATTTAAAGTACCCGCCTGCTCTGCATCTGCTCCACGATCATCAAACGAAAGGAGAGGGGAGAGCGCGCTATATAGGTTGATGAGAGCGATCCTCAACGTGACACGAAGAGCGTTAAACGGCTATTACTTCGATAAATTCGTTCTGTACAAGGGTGAAGACGCAACAAAAATAATAATAATAAAATAGAAGAGCGGCCCCTCACCCCCCCAGACCCCAGGCCCCCTCAGCCCTCAACTCGATCCATCCGGGGATCGCGAATAAATGGTTACAATGTTAGCGGATCGTGATTGGCGAATATATCGCGGCGCGAGTGTCTATAGACAGAGGCGGGTGTAGGGGATAGAGGGGGTGGGGGGGGGGGGTTCAAGGGGGAGCAGACAAGTGAATTTAGTGAATACTTCGAGTAGGTTAGTAGAGAAAAGAGATTCTTGCCATCGTTATCAAATCGTGCCGTAACTACGATGGATTTGATTAAATAAATGATAGTTTCCTTTAAATTTGGCAACGCTGTGCTCTTGGTCGGGGCTCCTGGAAACACTTGAAGTTCAGAGCTTCCTTTCCCCATTCGACTCGACTCGATTCTGGTCTCTCTCTCTCTCTCTCTCTCTCTCTCTCTCTCTCTCTCATTCGCTCTCCCCCCTCTCTCTCTCTCTCTCTCTCTGTCTCTCTCCAGACCAGACGTGCGATTAACAGTACCGTTCTGGCGGTTAAGGAGGGGAGGGGGGGGGTTTCATTAGGGGGAGGGGGGTTTTGCAGTCTTGGTGGGGTTTATAAAGAACCCTTTCGGGGCGGAACTTCACTGGACCGGCTCGACTGCGGATCTGCACCCGGGACCGGAAGGCGCACATTGGACTTGACCCCGGGGCGCGGTGCCCCCGCGGTCGGTGCAAGCCCCGGCTTCATCGTGATTCGTGAACGATCGATTATCGTGCGTATTTTTTTCTCTCTTTTCTCTCGTTAGAAACCGTGCAAAAGTATCGATTTTTTTTTTAAGGGTTCTATCGAGGTTGCCGTTAAGGCGCGAATTTAATTTAAGGGAATTCTGGGCGAAAGTTGGGGAAACTTTCAAACCGTCTAAGGATAGAGGGGGTTTCAGAAGTGTAGGCGCACCTAGAGCATAATCTTTGGCGACTTTTCAATTTTCATTTCTTCACAACTAAAAAAACTTGTCTCCGACTTTGAATTTTAATTTTAAATTGTTCCTCAGTGAAAAGCCAATGCTCTAATTCATTTTCATGCATTTTCATTTTGAAACAAGAGAAAAATGTTAAAACTTTCCCAAAAATTATCGGTCGGGTACGCCTACACTTCTGAAACCACCTCTATCCTTAGACGGCAGGGCTGCCATTTTGCGTAAAATCAATGCTATTTTCTATTCACCGATGGTTCCACCGGTTGAGAAAAGATTACACACTTCAATTCAGTGCATGACTGTAATAAACTAAAATACTCGCATCTGTAATCTTTTCCAACCGGTGGAGTCTTCGATGGCTTTAAAAAACTTGCGAATATTTTTAAATTTTTCAATGGAGTTTCCACCGATTAAAGGAAAAATTACAGATCAGAGTATTTGCGTGTGTTACAGTCCTATACACTGAACTGAACCGTGTGATATTTTTTCAACCGGTGGAATCATCGGGAATAGAAAATAGTATTGATTATATGCAAAACGGCAGCCCTGTTAGACGGTTTCTATTCAGAGACAAATAGAGACCTAGCAAAAGCTTGCGACTGATGTCCAAGTTCCAGCTCAATTTTGGTCGGGATACATCGAAAAAACCAGCCAACGGTCACCGATTATTGAGTGATGGACATAGGTTAGGTTTTTTTCATGATTTAAATTTACGTTTTTACGACAAAATAACGGTTTCTGACGAACTATTTCACTATCTCATGTCATTGCAGTGGCGTAGCGTGCGCAATTTGGCAACGTTGTACAGTGCCCATTAAAACCCATAAAAAAGGTCGCATGCGAAATTGTTCATCGAACACCCTATCGTTCGATTTTTTTCATGGGTTTAAATAAACTTACCGCAACGTTCCCAAAATTGCAGGCTACGCCACTTTGTCATAGTTAGTTGAATTTTAGGCTTAAAAGGGAAAAATTTTCAGGTACATAGATTTTGATTGGAGCAATGGTTACCACCACTGGCGCAACCAGGATATCTTCCATCTCTCTTTTTTCCCCATTTAAATTTTATGAGTAGGAAATGGACAAAAGGGGGGGTTTTATCCCCTTGTCCATCCTTGTCTAACATACGTTTCTCAATGGAGAAAAAGAGAGATGAAAAACTCTCGGTGCGCTACTGGTTACCACTCACCATCCAACAGTAAGCGACTTTTTGCTGTTGTTTGCTAAGCACCCGAACAAAAATGAACCCATTTTACTTGTTTCCTTTCATAACAGGGGAGATTCTCTTTTCCTATATTGTGTAGCAATTATGACGGTTAATACTTACAGCTCGATGGTTAAAAATCCAGAGCTTTTTGATATTTTTTACAGTCGTACAGTTAATATTCACGATTAAATGGTTATTTTGTACCCATCTAAAATTTTTCCTTAATACTTACAGGAATTTTTAAGGGCAATTGAATAGGAACATGAATGTAGACCAGAGAAAGGTTTTATCAAAATTTTCGTCGAAGTAAAATGTTTTTCATTTTCTAGGGAATTTATCCCCTTGACTTATTTGTATACCGTGGGTCTAGGTCCATCACCCCCCTTTCGACAACGTCTAGCTACGTCACAGATAATTATGCTGATCAGTGGAACGTCACAGTATTCTTAAATTCATGGATTTTTTTAGTCATCATTCATCAAAAATTTCCCCGGCGTACTCAAGTTAATTTAACGTTTCAAAATATCCTTTCACCATTTTATTTTCCCAAAAGAAATCCCTGAAGCGTGAATGACCTTGATATTTTCTTCCTAATTTTGGGTGAAAAGAGAAAAATTCGCAAAAATTTAAAAATTCAAACTATCCAATCAGTGGAACGTCACAGTATTTTTAAATTCAGGATTTTTTTAAAGTCATTATTCATCAAAATTCCTCGGCGTTCTCAAGTTAATTTAACGTTTCAAAATATCCTTTCACCATTTTATTTCCAAAAGAAATCCCTGAAGCGTGAATGACCTTGATCTTTTCTTCCTAATTTTGGGTGAAAAGAGAAAAAATTTGCAAAAACTAAAAATTCAAACTATCCAAAAAACTATGTTTCAGAGAATAACTAGTCGCGCCCTGCAACGGATTCTAATTTTACTTTTGACCTATGTATAAGTTGCAGAATGATAAGAAAGAGAGTTTTACCCCCTCCTTTACCTCATGTATGTTTGTTTCGATCCCGGGTCACTTGCCCTAAAGTATTTGACCTAAACGCAGATTACCTACAGGTTTTTTGTCTAAAAACAGTTGCCCTACACAATTTGATCTAAAGTATATTTTAAACTGTTTCTTCGCCTAACATTTCATCTGTTGCATGTACGCTTCCTTCTCAGTAGCGCACCGAGAGTTTTTTTATCTCTCTCTTTTTTCCATTAAAAAACGTATGTTAGACAAGGGTGGACAACGGGATAAAAACCCCCCCTTCTGTCCTTTTTCCCACTTATACATTCAAATGGGAAATGAGAGAGAGGGAAAAGATCCTGGTTGCGCTAGTGTTCCTTCTCATTGAATTTTTGCAATGGAGGCCGTTAGTGTAAACTGTAAATAAATTTTTATACTTAAACCCATTATAAAATGAAAATTTCTCTAACGAAATCTCGTTTCTGTCAAAATTTTTCATCGCTCCTGTTATTATCAAAATTATTGTGTGCCCTGGTTTTTTTCCTTTTGGTTTTTTGTTCACTTTTTTACTATGGCGGAATTCGTCAAATCTATGAAAGGGCAAAAAATCATGTCAAGATTTGTGACGAGGACATAGACTTCATTATTGTTTAAGGGCAGTAGGATACAATTACACCCTCTACTGTGAAAGGGAACTGCGGCTCTCCTTCCCTGCTGAAAATGGCTTTTTAGGCTTTTAGCCATAAAGATTTTAGGTAAACAGGTGTTTGAGGTAAAGTGCGTTTTGGTGAAAATCGTTAGGACAACTTTCTTTAGGTAAAAAACTAGTAGGTAGCTGTTCGTATATCAAAATTTTGGGGCAAGCGTCCGGTTACAAGACTTTTCGTCCTGTTTTTTTTTCCACTTTTTTTTTCGCCCAAGACATTTAGTCCTTGAAAATTTGCCCTTTCCCAATTTTTGTCCCGTAGCACAATTGGTCCACTCATTATTTTTGTCCTCGACTGTAACGTCCATGAGTAAAAGTCCAATTATTTTTAGGTCCAGAGTAAGTCTTTTGTCCTGTAATTTTAGTCCAATGTTTTTTGTCCTCAAAAAATTGGTGAAATTCTATTTCTTCTTTTTTTTTACCTGTAAACTAACGAAAAGGAGCTTTGGGACGAACCAACTTTTTTTCAGGACAAAAAAAAAAAAATGGACTAATATTACAGGACAAAAGGCATACTTTGGACATAAAAATAATTGGACTAAAAATTCATGGACGTTTCAGTTGAGGACGAAAATTGTTGTGAGACCAGTGATTTGAGCTAGGATGAAATTATATTGACACGTGATTTTCACAGATAATATTAAAGATTTATTTTAGACGAATGATTTACGTTAAAGTGGTGCTCGCAGTGGAGTCGACGCGCGAATGCCCCTTCCGAGTCAAGGGCTGGTTAGAGCTCTTGGTTTGGAAGGCCTTAAAAATACTTAGAACTAAGGAGACATGGATATTGAAAGAGAGATGGAATGAGGCGAAATATAGAATATGAATAGCGTTTTGGAAGGGAGTATTGTGCTCTGGCTAGGCGCCGTGTAGCTGCATAAGCGACAATAGGAGGTAGTGGTGCTATGCAGTTACAGGGTTGCCAAGCAGGGACACAACAAAATAATAAAAGGACCAATTGTTCTATAGGACGAAATTTAATTGGACGAATTATCAAGGACCAATTTTTATAGGACGAAAAAAAGGGACAAAAATCAAGTGGACGAAAAAAACGGGACGAAACGTCTGTTAACCAAGCGTCCGGGGACTGTGTGTTTGTTCCAATGGGGAGGAATAAAGCGAGGTATGACGAATTTCTCGTTGCGTTACTGATAACACTTTACGCGTCTCACCGTGCGATGGGTATCCCAGCGTGCAAGGAGCGGACGCAAGCAATAATTCCTCGGTGTATAAAATAAATTCCCCTCTCCCCTTCGACTCCATCCCCCCCCCTCCTCGTAACTTTTAGTGACTCGAGATCGGCAGGCAAGTGCTGGAGTCCATCTATAAGCCGGTACCCGGGTACCCCTGTAGCCTAGATCTTCTCATTTTATTTCTATTTTCATTTTTCTCCCTCCCATCGAGATCCACGCCGAGACCGAGGCTCGAGGGCTCCTTCAAATTCGACATTGTTGATTTTTTTTTTTTTTAAAGGTGAGGCGCCCAATAAATTTTGCGCAACAAGTTAAACGCGTCACATGTAAACTCCGCGCGATAGAGTAGCATGCAAATATTTGCAAAGGCGGATGAGTATACAACCGCGAATATACACATACAAACCGGGTACTTTTCTGTCAGATGGCAAATACTAGTTACCGCTTGATTCAATCCGAACAAATTTATACAAAACGATTCGTCTTGTTTGAACGATTCATCGAATTCCCCTGTACGACCAGTTGCGGCTCGTGCTATTTGGAAATCAGTTTTGTTCGTGCTATTTGAACCTATGCTAAAGAATCGATTTCTCGCAAGGATTCAGTGAGAATTTCCGATTACTTCAATGAATGTTCCAATAGTACATTCTCGCGCTTTATCTCCCATAAGACAGTCGGAATTCTATAGAGGCAATTGGAATTCGAGTAGATTCAAACGACCAAACTGTTGCAACGATATGTCTTATAATTGAAAAAAGAGGAAAAACAACTATGGTTCTATTTTTATAGTTTTACCAGCCACTTTTTTCTCAGTGATAAAGATCGATTCTTTTACGTAGGTTTGAATGGACCTTTCAAGTTAGAATCACTCGTCAAACACGTTTACTTGTGACAGTTTTCCTTGCGCGAAGTAAAGTTCTGATTGCATGAAGGAGAATCACTGTCACAATAAGGAATATTTTACTTGTAGCAGCAGACATTTTCCTTGGGTTAAAGAAATTGCCCCTTAGTCAATATTTCACAGTGCTGTACCTTTAACACAAACAAAATACACCTTGGATTAAAAAAATAATTATCTCGGTGCAAATGTGCGGATTCAGCAATCAGACAACAACTGTGGATTCTTCCCATTTGAATGTATGGAAAACAATCGATTAATAAAAGGGGGTATGGCCCCCTCAAGAATCGATTGTTTCTCATGCATTCAAATGGGAAGAATGCATGGTTGCCAAATTGCTTGATCCGCCCAGGCTTGACTTTCTATACTTTTTCAAAACATGCTGTCTCCTTTGAACACATCAAGCGAATTATCCCTTTCAGTGCCGAATGGGTCTGTTGCATACTTTTGCTCAAACAATAAAGAACCTTGATTCTCATGTAAAATTCGGCGAAAACAATGATGCGCACATTAAAAACGTTCAAAATCCACTCATTGACTCAGGAAATCACTTCAATTTCAAACAGCCCGCGCTACACTAGACACTATTTGCACCGGAATACTACTACATAGACGGAACCACCGTGCCTAAATAAACAACATCTTAACTACAAAATGATGGAATTCCCTTCTAAATACATATGAACTATTGGCTGCATTTGCTGGCTGGTCTTTTCGGTTTATTATCAAAGATTACAAAATAATATAAGAAATGTACGCATCTGAACGAAACATTCCAATGTTTGTAAGTTCTGTTCATGTTTACATAAACGAGATGGTTCCATTTATGTAGTCATAAGTCGGTGACATAGTGTCTAGTGTAGCGCGGGTTGTTTGAAATGGAAGGTATTTTCTGAGATAATGAGTGGATTTTGAAAGTTTTTAATGTGCGCATCGTTATTTTCGCCGAATTTTACGTTAGAAACAATGAGTTATATTGATATTATTGATGTAGCAAAAGTACGCAACAGACCCATTACGGAGAGTAGTTTTACAAATTTTAGACTTGTACTAGTGAATCAAACGGCTATCAACGGCCATCCTCATGAAATTTCATAAAATTCCAAAATTGTGTAAGTTTTTTTGATGTTTTCATAAACGCGGTGACTCCGAATATGCAGAACTGTTATTATGTCGATGATAAATAACGGGGCTCTTGCTAACTTTTGCTATAAGCAAATAAATAGTCTAATCTTATGTAAAGACCATCAAAAATAACGAAAATCACTCTAAGGAACTCTAAAATTCAGTAATAAACTCACATAACTATACTATAACGGCAAGATGGTAATGGCGGTTCGACGCAGGTATCATGGGATATTCCTGTCTATTATGTTACTTTCTCGACGGAAACACAGAGGTATGTCTCAATATAGATAGAAATCTGCCATGATACCTGCGTCTCTCCGCCAGTAAACCCAATTTTGAGAGTGAATTTCATGATTTTTTAGTGTACTCATAGTCATTTTTACAGGTTTTTATGCAAGAATCAACTCTTCAATCCCCTATAGCAAAAGTTTGCAAGAGCTCCATTGATAGTATAGTTTCTATAGTGTGGCACGGGGTGTTTGAAATGAAAGTTACTTTCTGAGTTAATGAGTGGATTTTGAAAGTTTCTAAGGTGCGCATTGTTATTTTCGTGGACTTTTACGTAAGAATCAAAGTGTTATATTGCTGTAGCAAAAGTACGCAATAGACCCTTTGTCAATCAATCAGTAAATCGATCGCTATCCTTTTCGCTATCCCTCTCCCACCCCTCTCTCTTTCTTTCTCTCTTGGTCTATTTAAACTGATGTGTGAGAAAAGGATGTATATAGAGAGCATATTATTGCATTCTTTCGAAGTTTCCTTCAATTATTTCAATTTAATTCAGTAAAATTTTCGAATTAAATGCCCAATTCGGCAACACTTGAAAGGCCATCACGTGATCTTGGACCCTATCTCTATTTTTTCCTAAGGAACATACGTTCAAATGAGCAGAGCGAGAGAGAGAGAGAGAGAGAGAGAGAGAGAGAGAGAGAGAGAGAGAGAGAGAGGGAAGAGAGAGAGAGAGAGAGGGAGAGAGAGAGAGAGAGAGAGAGAGAGAGAGAGAGAGAGAGAGAGAGAGAGAGAGAGAGAGAGAGAGAGAGAGAGAGAGGGAAAAGAGAGAGAGAGAGAGAGAGAGGAGAGGAGAGAAGAAAAGAGAGAGAGAGAGAGAGAGAGAGAGAGAGAAGAGAGAGAGAGAGAGATAAAAGAGAGAGAGAGAGAGAGAGAGGGGAGAGGAGAGAGAGAGAGAGGAGAGAGAGGGGAGAGAGGGAAAAGGAGAAGAGAGAGAGAGAAGAAGAGAGAGAGAAAAGAGGAGAGAGAGAGGGGATAGAAGAGAGAGAGAGAGAGAGAGAGAGAGAGAGAGAGAGAGAGACATTCCTGGGACCATGCCTCTACCCATATTAACACTGATTGCTGACTGCTATCTTATCGGAAGAAGAAAACCAGACGCCCGTAGAGACTAGCTCAACTCAACCAGCCAACCAACGAGTTAACTGACGCGCATGCGCATGTAGAAGATGCGAGGTGAAAAAATCTTGAGGGGGTGAAATCTTTAAAATGAGGATATGAGATCAGAAAAAGGAAAAAATTAAGAAGAAGAAGAATTGGTAGAGAAAAAAAAAATATCGCGCAGAGGTTATCTAAAGCATGGTAGTTGGAGTTGAACCTTTGCAGGTTAGGATTAGAAGTGAAAACAATTAAACCGTTTCATTTTCGAACAAGCAGGACATCACGACCCGGCTTTAAGAGTTTATCGGACTCGGTATCTTCCCATTGAGAGCTTGTCTACAGTGTGTTTACAAAGTCAACATTTTTTTAAATTTTTTCCCGTTCCGATGGCTTTTTGGAATCGGGACAAGTTAGAACTGAGCCAAGACGTCAAGTTTGAAGTCATGTTGGTGTCAAAGCATTGCGACTTATGCAATTCGATGTATTCAACAATGTTGCCTGATCTTCCTACAAATTACAAACAATTACATATTAGGTCAAGCAGGAGAAAGCTGATAGTAATCCAACAAAATCGCAACACTGTGTATCAATAACTCCACCTTATAAAGTTACAAGAAAAATTTGAAAAAAAAAAAATAGTTAATCAAAATTGATGGTTTTTCGGGATTCACAATACGTCATAAAGCGGTGATGGGGCCTCGTGAGATTTGGCAACCATGCAACTTTCCCACTTAAACTTAGGTAAAATAATCGATTCTTGAGATGGCTGACAGCTTCCTAGAGAATCGATTGTTTTACATTCGTTTGAATTTGGAGGGAGAACACTGTGTCTAAATCGCACGAGGTCCACCACTGCTTGAAAGATTCCTACTCTTTGACGCAAAGAAAGCACCTGCTTATCGTTCCAACGTAACCAGTGGCGGCTCGTGCAATTTGGCAACTATGCTTTTTTGCCATTTAAACCTATGCAAAAGTATCGATAACTTGGGGGTGCATTGCACCTCCTGAAGATCGATTGTTTAACATAGGTTTAAATGGAGGGATTACATTATTGCCATATTGCACGAGCCGCCACTGAACGTAACGTGATTCGAGACCATCAAATGTTTCCAGAATTGGATTCCAGAATATAGTCCGTTTTCTTTCTGTCTCTTTCTATCCACCCATTTAAATACACGAGTTAGAAAAAGATAGAGGAAATACAGTCAAGTTACTTCCGTCTGTATCTCACTGGCGCAATCAGGATCTTTTCCATCTCTTTCATTTCCCATTTGAATGTATAAGTAGGAAAAGGACAGAAAGAGGGGGTCCTTGTCCATCCTTGTTTAACATACGTTTCTTAATGGAGAAAAGAGAGAGATGAAGAAACTCTCGTTGCGCTACTGCTGTATCTCATATCTTTTTCCAATGCATTCATTCGAATAAGCGTGTGGGGAAAGAGAAGGGAAAACTCCTGGAGGATCACTTCTGAATCTCGTACCGAACACCGATTTAGGTCCGATTCGCAAGCATCGAGACTTCTGAGGCAGGGTGTAATTCGCACGTATCAACTCCTTTCAAGCATTCTTCGGGTTGTTGCGGGTGTACTATCAACGATTTTAAGATTGTCGCGAGATTTTTTCGAGCTAAGTTGCGCCTTCAATGTGTCGGTTCGGCCACTCTTCGTACTCCTCACTCGACGCAGGCGAGGGGCTAGTGCGGGCGGAACGGGCGGAGTGGAGTGGGAGAGCCGTCGCATATCAGTCCCACACTCACACTCACACGCACAACTGTCGCGTCGGCTTTCACTCATTTTCGGCAAGGCACGGCACTTGTTATCTTCGCGTCGGCTTTCCTGCTTCTGAGTCATCGTATTTCCTACGAGGTATTGAAGATTTGCGTCGGCCTTGACCGATTGAATAGACCCTTACATTTTTGCATCATTTTTAATTCCATCTCACCTGCTCGCACTGATTGTGAGTTTCGAATCTGACGTGGCGCTTGCTGCCAATTTACCCCCTGCTTGCCGTTTCAAAGGAACAATTTCCAACTGACCAACGCCCGCACTCCAATTTCCACTCATCAAAACAGTTGAATTGGTTTGTTATGCTGATGATTTATTTTTTTCAGCATCGGATGATGAGTGAGGAGAGGAGAGGGGCTAATCATTCGATGGACACACTTGTATGACTTGAGTCGAGTTCCATCTAGTAGCAGTCCGTCGAAGAGGCAGGGGGAAAAGCTTTAAGGGCTCAGCCCCCCCCCCCCGAAACTCAATCGTAGAAGGGCTAAAAAGGGAAATATAAGGTAGTTTTACCATATAAACTAGGTGAAAATAATGCAGCGACGACTCGACGCAAAAGAAACAGGTGAACCGGAGAATGCTGTAAAACACGCAAACAAATATTTTGAAATAATTTTTTTTTTTTTTTTTTTTTTTTTTTTTTTTTTTTTTTACATTTTGCTTTGAAAATGGCTGCGATTTGAGCCGAAATGTCGTCACCAATTTTTTATGTCTTTTTTCCCCCGTGTTTTTCAGCATGGTTCGCATGTTCTTTTTATCACACCTTAAGCCCCCCCCCCCCAAACATTTATATAAAGAAGGGATGAAGATAAGTGGAAGCAGTGGCGTCGCAACATCTGGCAACAATGCAACTGCTCCATTTAAACTCATGAAATATATCGAATTTTCCTTGTGCACTGTAAACACCCTGAATTCGATATTTTACATGAGTTTAAATGGATAGAATACATTGTTGCCGAATTGCACGCGACGCCACTGAGCGTACTGTTCGAACATTAGAACATTTTTACCGGGGATTCCAGTCCGCTTAAAAGTCCGCTTGAGTTCTTTCGCATATGTCGATTTATTTAAAAGTAGCACAAGTATCGTTTCGTTTCGTTTCTTCTTTTTTTTTTGTGTTTGGCGGGAAACGGACTTAAAGAGTTTCTCCTCTAAAAATGGCACTGAAAATAGATAAAGACCTTAGTTTAAAAATGCCTCCCGGCAGGCCGGTAAGACGAAGTAGATTCCATGCTTGGTTAAATCATTTTTTCACAAATTTAAATATAGGTTATAATTTTCGTTGATTTTTTATTTTTTATTATATCAGCTGCTCAAAATTCAAATATTACTGTGAAAAAGATTATATTACCAATAGAGAAATGTGTAATCTTTTCAATGCAAGTGAGAAATAAAAGCTAGGTTTTATAAGTTTTTCACAAATTTTAATAAATAGGTTATGTTTTGATTTTCTTTGGATTATTAATTTTTTTTTTTATCAGCTGTTCAACGCATTTACATAAAAATGCCCATAAGAAAAAGATTATAGTACCAAGATAGAAAAATGTGTAATCTTTGTAACGCTAATGAGAAATAAATCTGTATAAGAGCAGCTGATAAAACAAAAAAAATAAATAACGTACCTAAGCAACAGTGTACGTGTAAAACAAAGAAAGAGCAATTATACCAATAAACCATCCTTGTCTTTCACTTGTAAAATCCCATAAGAAACTAAATAGCTCGTAAAACACGTAAAACACAAGGAAAATTCAAGGGAAAGAGCATATGAACTAAAAACATTCTCCACGATATATACAAAAATTTACGAAAAAAAAAAAACAATTTCTTCATAAAAAACACTGCCAAAAAACCCGAAAAACACATCACTATAACTCGCTTACAACGCAAAACACGAAAAAATGACTCGAGTAAAAAAGTTGCGTAACAAAACGGCCAACAAAAATTTTTCCCAAAAAAAATACTCAAAACAAACACTCCTAAAAATAAACCTAAAAAACACATTTTACGACTCAAACACGGCCCATAACGCGAAAACTAACTGTCGGATTTACACCATCTTCGAACTCATCCAAAAATTTAAACCCAACGAATAGTTGAGACAAATTTCAAAAAAAAAAACCCAAAAAATTACGAACAGGATCGTGGGACATAAAAACGGTAAAACTGGCTGAAACATACATATAAAGATATATATATATATATATAAAACAATTTTCAACGAGTGGTATTTTTGACTCAGGGGACCATGAAACGTGCTCATTTGAAAAAATTTCCCGAAAAATCCAACATCGCACCCTCCGCAATAAGTAGATTCATGGAATCTACTTAAAAGGCAAACAAAGACGGAACCTTGAGAATTTCGATACAGTCTGGTTTTTCAAATCGGATTGCTAGACGAACCACCAGTAGCGGCCCGTGAGATTTGGCAACCATGCATTTTTCCCACTTAAACTTAGGTAAAAAATCGATTCAAGCGGAGGCTGGCAGCCTCCTCGAGTTTCGATTGTTTTCCATGCATTTAAATGGGATAAAAACACTGTTGCCAAATCGCACGAGCCGCCACTGCGAACCACGTTCAACTCATGGGGTGAAAAACGGACGTGGACGTTAGTGGACACGAATCATACATCAGCCGGCGAATCTCAGAAACACACGGAGGGGGGGGGGGGGGGGGGACGTATAAACATCTATAGATTCAAATGAAATTTTCGCATACTCGACTTTCCATTGTATAAAAAAAAAGCTGAGACTTTTATTTTCTTTATCGGGGAAGACATTCTGCGAATTTTTGCGATTTAAAAGGTTGAGATCATAAAAAAGAACGGCATAATTGATTGATCTGCAAATCTCAGAAATGCACGCGGGGGAAAAAAAAGAACACATCAATAGGTTCAAATGAATTTCGCATGAAATACTCAAAAATACTCGACTTTCCTTTATATCAAAAGAAAGCTGAGACTCTCTACTTTCATTATCTGGAAAGACATTCTGCGAATTTTTGCGATTTTATAAGTTGTGATGATAAAATAGAAGGCACAGTTGCGATGTGTTCGTTCTGCGCTTCTCAAAAACGCACTATGAAAAAGAAAACGTATAAACATCTATAGATTAAAATGAAATTTTCGCATGATATACTCAAAAATAATCGACTTTCTATTGTATCAAAAGAAAGCTGAGACTCTACTTTTTTTATCTGGAAAGACATTCTGCGAATTTTTGCGATTTAAAAGGTTGAGATCATAAGCATGAACGGCATAATTGATCTATTATTTCTGCGCATCTCAGAAATGCAAAAAAAATAGAAAGCATCAATAGATTCAAATGAAATTTTCGCATGATGTACTCAAAAATACTCGACTTTCCATTGTATCAAAAAAAGCTGAGACTCTCTACTTTCTTTATCTGGAAAGACATTTTGCGAATTTTTGCTTTCTCTTTTTCTTTTTTTTACCTTTTATTTCCCTTTTTTAGCCCTTCTACGATTGAGTTTCGGGGGGGGGGGGCTGAGCCCTTAAAGCTTTTCCCCCCTGCCTCTTCGACGGACTGCTACTGGATGGAACTCGACTCAAGTCATACAAGTGTGTCCATCGAATGATTAGCCCCTCTCCTCTCCTCACCCATCATCCGATGCTGAAAAAAATAAATCATCAGCATAACAAACCAATTCAACTGTTTTGATGAGTGGAAATTGGAGTGCGGGCGTTGGTCAGTTGGAAATTGTTCCTTTGAAATGGCAAGCAGGGGGTAAATTGGCAGCAAGCGCCACGTCAGATTCGAAACTCACAATCAGTGCGAGCAGGTGGAATGGAATTAAAAATGATGCAAAAATGTAAGGGTCTATTCAATCGGTCAAGGCCGACGCAAATCTTCAATACCTCGTAGGAAATACGAAGACTCAGAAGCAGGAAAGCCGACGCGAAGATAACAAGTGCCGAGCCTTGCCGAAAATGAGTGAAAGCCGACGCGACAGTTGTGCGTGTGAGTGTGAGTGTGGGACTGATATGCGACGGCTCTCCCACTCCACTCCGCCCGTTCCGCCCGCACTAGCCCCTCGCCTGCGTCGAGTGAGGAGTACGAAGAGTGGCCGAACCGACACATTGAAGGCGCAACTTAGCTCGAAAAAATCTCGCGACAATCTTAAAATCGTTGATAGTACGTTGTAGCGCTCTGCTGCGCTATTAGAAGAACGCCGTAGAGTCCATGTGTTGTTTACGCTATTTTTGCTATGCACGTGGTTCGGGTTCTCTCTACTGATGAACTGGGTTCCCACTTAGGTTTAGACAATTGCATTGCAAAAACACCGATGACCGAAACACATCCAAACATTAGTTGCATATTTGTGTTCAAATGTGGCAGTGGGGTCTTCATAATCAATCGGGTAGTCGCGAAACTACACAGTCTAGCCATAAGTTCTGTTAATCGCTATTTTGCCGATAGCAGCCAAAAGACTAAGAATAAGTATACAACAATATATATTCTAAAACTAGACAAAAAATGCTACAAAACTATGCTACTTTCATGTGCCGCAAGCCCCTATACTTCCCGCAATAAGCACTGACATATATCAAGGTCGGGTTGCTGTTGGGCGCGTAAAAATTACTAGCTATGCCTGGTTGAAAATGAAGTTTTGGGCATCAAATTTTCGAAAAAAAAAAATAAAAATAAACTAACGATTTTGTACCATTTTTTGTCTAGTTTCAGAATATATGCAGTGTTATGTACTTATCTTTAGTCGTTTGGCTGCTATCGGTAAAATAGCGCATAGCAGAACTTATGGGAGTCGAGTGTTAAGAGTGCGCGCCCGCAACGGTAGTCCGACGTTGACAGATATCGCTGCCTATTGCGCAAAGCACAGGTGCTTACGTCACATAAAAGTAACATGGTTTTGTAGCATTTTTTGTCTAGTTTCAGAATATATGTAGTGTTGTACACTTATTTTCAGTTGTTTGGCTGCTATCGGCAAAATAGCGATTAACAGAACTTATGGCTACACTGTGTATACTCCCAATATTTGAGGCGCGAACTTCACAAAGAAAGATATTTAACTATAAATGGCCAGAATTCTTGTCTAAAGTTCCCGGAAAGAAATTCTGATAGTAGTCAGGAGAGTTCTGGTCTTCTTATGTAGAATTCTGGCATTTTTCACCAAATAATTATGTTAAAAATTCTACTGAAAAAAATTCAGAATTCTCCTGAATATTGCCAGAATTTATTTTCGGGAACTTTTTATCAACATCTTGGCAATTTTTGGTGGCAAAGTTTTCTCCGTGCTCCACGAAATTCCAAAAATCTCCCCCTCTCTAAAAAAAAAAGAAGCTCCAAGGAAAACGTGGACTTTTAACCTTGCTAGAACAACATCCACGGCCCGAAAACTCCACGCGAAACCCAAAACAATCGGATTCAAAACAGGAATCCAGAGATCGCTTTCATTCAACAAGTTCGTAAGAGCCCCTTCCCCCCCTCCCCCTCCCCCTCCTCCCTCCACCCCTCTCTGTCCATCAGCGTGGAACTATCTTTCCTTCCGAGCCGATGCGGTTCCGATGCTTAGCCTCCGCACTACACCGCACAGTAATAAAAATTGACTAATTCGGCGGTCAATCGTCAGCTGTTGCTAAATTAACCATCTCTTTCTATTATTTATATTTTTCTTGTTTTTCTTTTTCTTCCACGGAAAAAAAACTACGGTGAAAATAACCATACGGATGCCTGATTTTGACACCTGCTAGATGTTATGGTAATGTTAACCAGAAGTATACTATGTTTTGACAAGGCACTAGATGATGTTACCTGATTGTATGTCGAATTTACTCAAAGTATCGGTAAATGTATCATAATTCTGATCACGTTTACCATAACATCTAGCAGGAGCCAAAATCAGGTATCCGTATGGTTATTTTCACTAATCTTTTTTTTCCGTGTAAAAAAATGAGTAGGTAACTTAATAATTAATTTCATACACACCTTTAATTACGATTAAGTAATTGTTTTAATTCAAATTTATTCTTTTATAAACGTTCATCAATACAGACTTAATTTATTTATGACAATTTTTTTTTAAAATTAAACTGATTTTAGAGATTTTTTTTTTTTTAAAAAAAAAAAAAAAAAAAAAAAAAAAAAAAAAAAAAAAACATTTGAAGTCAGCGGTGGCTCGTACAATGCAGCAGCAACGTATTCTCTCTCTTTAAACCTACGTAAAATAATCGAAGGGTATTCACGGAGTCCATGACAAATCGATACTTTTGCATAGGTTCAAATGGTAGAATAACAAAGTTGCCAAAGAACATGAGCCACCACTGCTTAAAGTTGGGATTTACAAGCTTTCAGGATGGATTCTATATTAACTCCAATCGCTTGCAACAACCAGTTGCAGTTGAGGAAATTAACTCGGGTGCGGTTGAAATATCAATACCAAACGATTTTAAACGATATACTTTCAGGTAAATCTGACTTTATGCGGGTCATTCCATTGTACCTGTGACACCCGCAACCCTATTCTCATCTTATGCACTGAGAGAAATCACTTTTTTTAAAAACAAAGGAAAGACGTTTACTCTTGTGACAGTTTTCCTTGCGCGGAGTAAAGTTCTAATTGCATGCACGAAGGAGAATCACTGTCACAACAAGGAATCTTTTACTTGTAGAAGCAGACATTTTTTTAAAGGAATTCCCCCTTAGTTAATATTTCACGAAGCAGTTTCTTTAACACAAACGAAATACACCTTGGATTCAGTGGCGTAGCGTGCAATTTGGCAACGTTGCAGTTCTTCCATTTAAACTCACGAAACATATCGAAGTATTGGGTGTTCGGTGAACACCTTATTCGCATTCGACATTTTACATAGGTATGAATGTGCAACGTGCAACGTAGCCAAATTGCACGCTACGTCACTGTTTGGATTAAAAAAAGAATTCTCTCAGTGTGGTTCGAAGAAAAACGATTTTATTCAATCAAATAATTGCTCAACGAACAGAGCACATTTCTTCATTGGCCTCAATGATTCATAACACTTTATCAGTGCCAGAAGAATATTACTTTAAAGTGTTACGAGTGTCACAAATCCTCTTGAATGACCCTTGCAGATTTTTGGCCACTAAATCGGTCAAAGTCTGCCCACTGTGAACTGCGCCGCGCTGTCTAGAACGTCTAGGCGCAGTCCGTAGTAGACGCGAGAACGTGCGTAGGCTAATTTCAGAGTAATTTAGACGAATTAGAACACGATTTTATTTTTTATTTTTTTTTCGGCGCTTATTGTTAGCATTCACCGAGACCGGTTTGGTTTCCACACCGAGACGACCAGCCAGCCAGCGATATTCAATAAACAATATCATTCTCGCACCTCGACCCATCATTAAGCCTTAAATTAAGACACAAAAACTTCCGAGAATTAATTTTGAATATCCTCCTCTTCCTTCTGCTTGCATGCTGTTATACGGTTCTTGTTCGAGACCCTTTTCTTGTTTTGTTTTGTTTTGTTTTTATGTTTTTTTTTTTTCGTTCTCGCTTGTTCGAAACCGAGGGTATCTATTTGCAGTCGCACCGTTATGTTATAGTCGGTTGCTCATTAAGTAGATAATAAAAGGGATGTATCTAATGTATCAGTCTTCGCTCGCATTGAGCTTACTTATTAATCGATGAAATATCGTTTCTCTGATCAGCACTCATCGACTTCATCGTACTATCAAACGCAAAAGTTTTGACAGTCAAGAATGCATGGACGGATCCAGCAATTCGCAGACATGCATTCCTCCCATTTGGACGTATGAGGAACAATCGATTCTCGAGGGGGCCATGGCCTCTTTGCTAATCGATTGTTTCTTATACATTTAAACGGCAAGAATGTACAGTTGTGATGTTGGATTCTTGCATGCATGCGGAGCGTAGAATGCCTTGATTGCATGAGGATTCGCCACTTACTTCGAATTCTTGACTGCCAAAACTTTTGTGTTTGAGTGCATTGAAAATATTGGACGCGTACATTTTTCCTTTAGATATAGTTCCAGTGGCGGCCCGTGTGATTTGATAACCATGAAATGATTTCATTTAAAATTGATGAAAAAAATCTATTCTAGAGGGGATATTGGAAGCATCTTGGATAATCGATTGTTTTTCGAGCTTTCAAATGGGGGGGGGGGGGGAGAAACTACTGTTGCCAAATTGCGCGAGCCACCCCTGAATAATTCCTACGTTGTGTAGCTATTCGGATGGTTAAAAACAACCATCTAACCGTAACTAATAACCACAATTCTGTGAATATCAACCACGTGGTTAGAAGAAATACCGAAAAGTAATATATTATTTAATCTTCACGCTTTATATTTAAAAGTAGTAAACACCCACATTTCTATGCTTCATAGGGACCATCGAGGGGTAAAATTTGAAATTTACCTTCCCAAGTTTGTTCAGTGTAGCGCCGAAGGATTTGGTTCAATATGACATATATTCGAAGTGGATTTTTACGCCTTAACGACATAGTGTGTCCGGTTGTTATGAACATAAAACCAGATTTTCATCGTAAGATACCTCATTCTCACCCCTGTCGCGAGATTATCCTTGTATTTTGACACGCTGATTTCAAATTCGGCCTTAATTTTTACTCAAAACTCACAATTTTTCCAGAGTTTCGAATTTTTTGCTAAGAAGGACGTAATTTCGAGTTTACGTAAAATCTAGGACAGTTTAATGAAAACTGCTAGCATTTTTGAAAGCAACGTCTCAAAATACACATGATAGCGATGATGCAGTGAAATTGTAGGCGTAGAATTATTCTAAAACACTAAAAATTGGTAAAATTAACGCAGATGGATGGTGAATGTCGCGGACACATTATGTCGTTTTTGATGCTTACTTTTTGATGTGATATATCCTGACATCATGGGTTGATAAGTCACTTCGATACCTTGATTCCAGGCCCAAAAAAAGTTCATAACTTTCAAATCAACGTGCCTGTAGGAGGCAAACAAACAAGTAATTCTTTACAGAAAGCTCTTTGTAAGTGTAACTGCAAACCTCTTCAAAAAGTAAACTTAAAATAACGCACAGTAAAAAGGGTATTTTACTTTTTTTTACACGCAAACCTTACGCCATTTTGGAGGTTACGTTCTTTCGTTGGGTCACAAAGCGAGGTATCAAAACGCGATACATTGACCCAGTGACGCCATCGCTAAAAAAGTCCATGAAAAACAATGACGCACAGAAATTTTTTACAGTTAATTATCACAAAACAAACTTCAAAACCACATCAATCAAAAATGTGTGTTAATACTTTGTATCTTTCTTTTGTTTCAGATTTAACACCCCCACATTCTTCCACATCCTTAGAAAGAAGGTAATAAGACTTTCAAATTCATTATTTATCACATCTATTAATTTAGTCTATTTAAATACACGGAAAAAAACTACGGTGGAAATAACCATACGGATACCTGATTTTGGCACCTGCTAGATGTTATGGTAATGTTAACCAGAAGTATACTATGTTTGACTAGGTACTGGGGTGATGTTACCAAATTGCATGTCGAATTTACTCAAAGTATCGGTAAATGTACCATACTTCTGGTCAAGTTTACCAGAACATCTAGCAGGTGCCAAAATCAGGTATCCGTATGGTTATTTTCACTAATCTTTTTTTTCCGTGTAGGTACGTGCAAAAGATCGAATTCAAGGGTTCACATGCTTGTACACATATTTTGGTCTTCTGAAAAATTTGAAAAATCACAAAAAATCGGAGCGCACAATCATTGGTCTAATGTGCAATTTATCGATGTTGCATTTTATGTTTCATTTAAATCCATGTGAAATATCGACCTATTAGGCGTGTATGGTGAACCTCCTCGAATTCGACCTTTTGGATGGGCTTAAATGAACCATAATCCAACGTTGCCAGATTTGTACGATACACCACTGCTCATAAGATATTCTCCCAAGTATACGAAATTGTAACGCAATAAATTGAAAGTAAGTATACCTACAGTTCCGAAATCAGACATCATTTGATCGACTTCTTAAAGAAAAGAACTATCTAAACAAGAGATAAATGGTTCAGTTTTGCAATATTTAAGATTAAAATTCGTATATTTTACATTGATTCTTATGGGAAACACACGGTCTAAAACCGTACGACTGGCAACACTGAAATGGTACTTGATTGGTTTCTACAATAAGCTGTCCATTTAACGTTAAAGTAAATACCGTTAACAGAGAACTTCATTACATTATGATTGGAAATCAATTCAATGGCTTTCCACTTTCACTGTTTTTTCGTGTAGGTGGTTTTACATTTTTTTTTTTTTTTTTTTTTTTTTTTTTTTAATCGAATCACTTTCATTTCTTCCTGAGGAGTGAGGAGTAAATAAAAAATAAAATAAAAAAAAAAAAAAAAAAAAAAAAAAAACACTCGCTCAAAAATAAAAACCTGCTGCACAGCTCATATCGGATAATTGCAATTTTTATTGAGTCGGAGAAAATGAAGTCCGCGCATTGTCCGTCATTTAAATCCACCTTAAATGACCCACAAGAGATAACGGGCTTGGTTTTACCACCTGCATTGCAAATTACAAATTGCAAAAAAAAAAAAAAAAAAAAAAAAAAAAAAAAAATCTAAAGCTCTTTAATCGCTCATTTAGGCGTTTTTTTTTTTTTTTTTTTATCTCCGTTTTATTTATTAATGAGTGAAGGACTTGGGTCAAAATTTTACTACCAATTCCCTGCGGGCGCCATTGCACTAAAAGAACTTTCATTACTCGTCGGAAAGTCTTAAGACTTGCGCGTGCTGTGTGCGCAGTCGTCCACATTCTCTCAACTTCCTTCCTCGCATGAATCCCTCGATAAAGATTTTAACCCATTTTTTTACGTTTTTTGCTTTTAATAATCATTGAATGCTTGTCCATCATAACGGTTTTTCATTTCAGGAAGCGCGCTTCAAAGAAAATAAAATAACAAGGAATGAAAAATATAGTTGCATTCACCTCCAACGAACGATCTACGATCCGTAATGATTGACTAATTACATTTTTTTTTTCACATGCCACCAACGTACCAACGAGCTATTCAGACAGTGAAGTAGTGCAAGGTCGTTGTTGTCAAGTCCGAGTCAAAAGTTGACTTAAATTGGAAGGGAGCGATTTTTTTATGTCTAATCTGGCAACAATGAGCATTTTTAAACGTTATATTGACATAGTTTTGCACCCTTTCTACTCTCTAGGATTTTTCTTTTTAAATTTTGTATTCTATTTTTATATTTCTTTTTTAACTTATATTCTTAATTTTTTAATTTTTTTACAAATTTAATTTAATTTAATTTGTTATTTCTTTTAATTTCTTATTAAATTTTGCATTTTCTTTTTTTTCTTTTGTTTTTGCTTCTTATGCTAAAAAAAATGAGTAGATACATATTCCTACTCCGGGGAGGTAATTTTGCCTATCCATCCAGTTGAAGGCGCTCTACGAAACCATTATTTTGCAAAATTCAACAGTTTGGGGGTAGCTTTTGAGTTCTGTAAGTAAAAAAATTAAATATTGCGTAACAGATCTACTGTAACAAAAACGAGTATATTCGGACGTTATACTGAAAGGGTTAAATTGGAAGAGAGAAAGAAAAATTTGATAACGCTCTGGACACTGGATCTACATATCCAAGGATCAATCTCGGGCAGCGGCACTCCACTTTTACACTCTTCATTATGTACATTCCCGGAGCACGTGTTCATGCTCTACCGAACTTTGCTCTGCGAAGCTATCTGAATCAGCTCGTGCTTCGGTTCTACCGGAGCACAGTTTTTTTTCAGAGTATGAGAAGCAATCGATTCTAGGCCCTCTTACTAATCGACTATTTCCTACGCATTCAAATATGAATAATACACAGTTGCCAGATTGCTCTATCCGCCTTCGGAGAGAGAAACATAAAAAAATTCCTAGTTACAACAACGGTAGGTAAATGCTGCTTTTGCGTATACATAGAACCAGATCACAGAATGCCATCGAATAGATCGATTTATCGTTTCATTGAAAGACGATGCAGTCTATTTTTGACATAGTTCCGTTTTCCTCTTCGCTCCTTTCAACTTCATTATTTCCAACTTCACCAGTCTTAGTTCCCTTAAATGAAGAGAGGAACGCCCAAACAGGTATGTAAAATGAAGGGCGCAAGGTGAGTGAAACATGCGCATTGCGCATGGCGCCCGTAAAACGCGGCCAGCGCGGAACGGCGCTATGCTACGAGTGCCACCATTTACGGCACAGCACGAGAGTTGATTGGCGCAACTACCACGACAGATGATGCGCGCGCAGCAACTAAGCAAGTGTCCGTCCACGTCCGTTCAAGAGCACGTTGCCATGAATTATGAGTGAAATATGGGATACCGGTGGATCGTATGACGTTTAATCATCATAATTTCGCCCCAACAAAAATACCAATGAAAAGCTGTTACGGCGTTTACGTTGTCCGAGCGCGACAAGACGTCTGAACGTTAAGGGCAGACGTATGGAGAACGTAACGTTTTGGTATAGGGTACGATGTGTACCGTACTTGATCCTGTATATCGACTGCTTCTTTTCTTTTATGGCTACTTTCATTGCTTTTTTTATATGCAAGCCACTTTTTGAAATAGTATGAGACGGGTCAAAATATGAGATCTCGGCGAAGGAAACAGCTTTCCTTTCGTCTGACGATGGGTATACTTCTTCTGTGACTAAATGAAATTACTTGTCTTTTCCTTGTATTTTGTTCTCACAATGAAAGAGTATATGAATACATCCAAAGGAGCTCTTGCAAGGTTTTGCTGTAGACAAATTGCCTATCAATTCTGATGTAAAATGCTGCGAAAATAACGATGAGACCATTGAAAAAGTCTAAAACTCATTCTTTGCAGAGGAAACTTAATTTGAAATTTCGGGTGACCACCCTTGCATGTATGCACCAACCTTGGATTCGGACCCCAAACAAAAGAACAGGACATGAAATTAAGAAGTAGGCCTCTTTAATGACATAACTGTCCGCGAAAGCACCAAACATCAGTGTTTTTAAACTAAATTTCAATGTATTTCAATGAATTTTCGTGTTGAATACATTAATAGTGTGCTTTTCAATAGTATTTGGGATGCTGATTTCAAAAATGATATCATTTTCTACTGAACTCGTCCCGATTTTACGCATTTTCCACTTTTAAAAAATGTTCGTGATAAAGTTTAAATTGTGGAAAACTTAGAATATTTCGATCAAAACTAAGGCCAAATTCGAACTCGGCTGGTCAATTAACATCGGAATAGCCATAGTATACGGGATTTAAGGTCCAATTATAAGAAAAAATCCCATGTTTGAGTCTAGGGACCCTTCTTTTGTATTCATTGGGGGCGGACACCTATGTCGTTAAAGCGTAAAAATCGAAATTAAGTGCCGTCTTCCTCGTTTATTACGCAAAGTAGAACTTTTCTGTAGTTTTCGCCGCGTGCTCCTTGTGACAAAATGTATATAAATGTACCTTTAATTCCTTAAAATTTATTTTTTGAAAGCAAATTCATTAATCTCATTGTTCAAATTCGTAGGTTAGGTTCCGGGTTCGAATCCCGGTAGTGGCAGCAGATTTTTCACTCGTCTTGTCGCTCGGTCTCCTTAAAAGTGGGTCCACGGCAAAGATTACAGTGGAAATCTGAGTGCTTTGAGCATGGATGTTTCAAGTCCCCTGTTGTCTTCTGACATTAAACAAACATTCACACACTGACATTAGTCTATAGTTGGCTGTAGGCTCCTTGACTGGAGTATAAGCCATAAAACAAGCAAAAAAAAAAAAATCGTAGGTTATGTTCTTTTGTTTGGGGTCCGAATCCGAGATTGGTGCCTACGTGCAAGGCTGGTCATCCGGAATTTAAGGAAGTTAAGTTTTCTCTGCGAGGAGTGAGTTTTAGAATTTTTTAATGGTCTCATCGTTATTTTCGCAGCACTTTACATTGGAGTTCATACTCCATTTGCCTACAACAAAACCTTGCAAGAGCTTCATTCACTGAAAACCCTAGAGCTGCCGTTTAGCGTGTATAATGCCATTTTTCAATTCACCAATTACTCCACACTGAGAGAGTTCTTCTTTTAATCCAAGGTGTATTTAGTTTGTGTTAAAGAAAATACACTACTCAAATAAACCTGCTAATAACAACCCCTTTACTTAGGTATATCCTGCGGATGGATTCATTTTCAAACGCGGAAGCGATATATCGATATAATCGAAAGCAAAGGAATCACAACAGCTGACTGAAGCGAATCTTCAACGAATGTATCTCTAACTATATCTATATGCTCTATGTGTTCTAAACGAATGTATCTGGAATCTACAGGGTGATCCAAATGTCCTGCAACCCCCTAATAACTTTTGAAAGGTTGCAAATAAAAAAACGAAACTTGGGGAATTTTTATAACTTGAATGATACTATCCTTTCAGGGGGTCAACATTTTGAAGGCACCCCTCCAAGGGGGGGCAAGGTAATTCTTATTTTTCAAAATTGAGAATTCTTTTTGCGAACGCTCGATTTTTTGTTCTTTGTGGTCTACAAAACTGACCCATAACAAGCATTTTGAAAAAAAAAAAAAATGATTCTAAATGGACGCTCAACCTCAAAAAGGGCGTAAGTACCAAATATGAAATTTTGGGTGTTTTAATAGTCAATTTTGGTGTAAAATAGCCACTTTTGGCCTAAATAGTCTAAAATTCTCTTTATTTTTGGCATATCTGCAATCGCCGTGCTAGCGCAGCATCACCGCCCGGTGATGCTGCGAATTTGCTGTGCATTTGATAGGGATTGTCTCCTGGAATTTTTGATTAAGCCCCCCTGAGGGGCCCTAAAT
Organism: Trialeurodes vaporariorum; assembly: GCA_011764245.1. Classification (NCBI taxonomy): domain Eukaryota; kingdom Metazoa; phylum Arthropoda; class Insecta; order Hemiptera; family Aleyrodidae; genus Trialeurodes; species Trialeurodes vaporariorum. The sequence continues at coordinate 51,694,155 of VMOF01000369.1, forward strand.
CCAAATTTTGACTTAATTTATATCAAAGCCTTATTTTGAAAAGAGCTTGCTGTTTAGAGTATTTTTGACTCCTAGTTTTTTTAAATCCCGAGATTCCAAATAGGAGTATCGATTTTTTGAAAATGGGTCTACTAAATCGAATTTTGATCTTCCATGTATCAAAAACTAAAAACGATATCGACATTTGGTTAACGCCAAAATACTCGGTTTTTTATGTTTTTTCTATTGGTGTGTCACAAGATAGGGGTTGCCATTTGAAAATTTTGAGTTGGTGGATCTTGGAGGGGTGCCCCTAAAATTTTGACCCCCTCAAAAGATAGTTTCATTTAAGTTATAAACGTTCCCCAAGTTTCGTTTTTTTATCTGCGCAGCCATTCAAAAGTTATTAGGGGGTTATCGGACTTTTGGATCACCCTGTATATCTACACGCTCTATGCTTTCAACGAATGTATATCCCTCTATCTATGTTCAATCGCCAGGCTCCGCCCAGCACAATCAGGACTCTTTGCCCAAGTGCGATATACGATGCTCCTGTGTAGTTCCTATAGGTGCGAGTCCGAGAGTAAAATTACGAAGCGGGAACGAACCGGCTGAGGGGAAACCGGTTACCGTAGTTTTTCAAACGTGCTCGCAATGAGAAACTAGATCCGAATTTGAACCGCTTAGAATAGACCATTTTTTTTTCTTCATAATGATACATCATTTCGCCTTTGATGCTTCGTAGAACAACGCAAGGAATGTGTTCGCCTAGCTCATCACTTTCAGTTTTCAATGACTCATTTGCTTTGTCAGAAAAAAATATGAAAAAAAAAAGTCGAAAAAGAATCGACATCGAAACATTAGAAAGTTAAACATTGAATAAACAAACACATATTATTTCAAGCCGGTTCAAAGTTGCGTAATGTGCATCCATCCTCAAAATAAAGATCAAATAAATTAGCAATCGATAATTTTAGTCGAAAACTATGTAGTAGTTTGAAAGAATTCCTAGATCATTAGGACCTTAACTTTGGGAAACACTTCCAAACTTTTTTCCGTGGATATCCATCACTCAACAATACTGTTGTCTGTTGTTTAGATGAGTCCTCGACCAAATTCTAGTTCGAAAATTGGCCACCTATCGCAACCTTTGCTCTAGATTTCTATTGGTCTCCAGTTAATTCTTACATTCAGGAAATTCTAAAATTCATCTGAGTTATGCAAAATTTTTGCAGAAAATATTGTGGATAGTAATCAGTCAGTGTATACAGGTATACACTAAAACGCAGATCTCTTTTATGTTTATTTGCCAGTATGATACTTCTCCGATGAATATTCTAAGACTTCACCATGGGGCTGTTGCAACCTTTTGCTGCAAGCGATTTAAGGATTGATTCAGATACAAAAACAACGATAAACAAGAAACGTGCAACAATAACGAAAGTTGCACTGAAAACTCACGAGATCCATTCCTAAACTAATAAAATGCATATAAATACTCGAGCATACTGGTGGCGGAGGGCACAAATAATGGGAGATTTCTATCTTAATTTCGTCACTCTCTCTATATGCTGTCAAAGAAGAATGGGTCTGTTGCAAACTTTTGCTACAACGATTAACAGAGAATAATCTAATGTAAATCATGCACCATAAACATCCAAGGATAGCCAACCTCACAATATCGATCACAACCAATCACAACGTAAAGAAACACATAACCTCTACCTCCAGTGAGGTTGTCAAAGTTGGCCATCCTTGGATGTTCGTGGTGCATGCATACAAATTGCTCGATATTTTTCCGCCATCTTGGATTTCATTAAACGCCTCTTGTGAGTTTATTATTGCATTTTATGACTTTCTGATGCCACCAGTGGAGTTTTCAGGTCATTTTACATTAGATTATTCACTCTTAATCGTTGAAGCAAAAGTTTGCAACAGACCCATTACACAGTATAACTAGGCACCATATAGCAAAGAAGTGGTCCACATCTGGTGACACCGGTGTCAAAGAAAAGTCGTCTCTTATTGGTCCGTTATTAATGCACTGGGAGGAATCACTTCTTTAAAAACAAGGAAATACGTTTACTAATTCTTGTGACAGTTTTCCTTGCGCGAAGTAAAGTTCTGTCATGGGTGGAGCCAGCAATTTGGCAACTGTGGATTCTTCCCATCTGAATGTATGAGAAACAATCGATTCTTGAGGGGGCCATGGCCCAATTTATGATCAATTGTTTCTCATACATTCAAATTGTAAGAATCCACGGTTGCCAAATTGCTGGCTTCGCCCATGAGTTCTGTTGCGTGAAGGAGAATCACTGACATACAACAACAACAAGGCATATTTTACTTGTAGCAGCAGACGCTTTCCTTAACGCAAACGAAATACACCTTGGATTAAAAAAAATAATTCCCTCGGTGTGGAGTTACGTTATTATTAGACGGAAATCTCCCATTGTTAGTGCCCTCTGCCGTCCAGTAGCGGCCCGTGAGATTTGGCAACCATGCATTTTTCCCACTTAAACTCAGGTAAAAAATCGATTCAAGCGGAGGCTGGCAGCCTCCTCGAGTTTCGATTGTTTTCCATGTATTTAAATGGGATTAAAACACTGTTGCCAAATCGCACGAGCCGCCACTGCTGCCGTCATTACGGCCATTACGGGCACCACGCTCGCGCCTTTGAAAGTATTTTACGGGTTTAGGAGTAGATTTTGTGAGTTTTTAGGGCTAACCATCGTTATTTTTGCAGGTTTCACATCAGAATCAATCCTGAAATTTCTTACAGCAAAAGTGCACAACAGCCCCATTGGCAAAGTTCCATAGATCTATAATGATGTATGTACGTACTTAGAATGTATACTGTATCGTACATCACGGCTGGTTATCGGACGGAGTCGTGAAGTTCGCTGTGCAGGCCCGTCTCACACAATCCACGCGCAAAGTGTAAGCTTATACAAGCTCACACGAAGTGCAATCACATTCATGACAACTAATAAGTTAAGAAAGCTTATCAATTATCACGAGTGTCATAATTTGCTCCAGTTGGAAAGCCACAGCTGAACGTGTTGACGCGACGCGGTCTACCGCTGGTGAGATTCGATAAATCTTTCTTGTCGTGTAAGTACAATTGTATTTACAAGCGGTCGCTGAAGAGAATAACAATGAATTGAAACGTCTGCACATGGACATTGAAACGCTGGATGTTGAAGACCGACCGACAAATCAATAATCTCTGTATCGACAGACGAGATTACCGCATGAAATCTTTGCCACCGGTCGAGATTGATTTCGATTTATTGTTTTGAATTCATCGTACGTTTTGTTACAGGCGGAGACTCCGTGCTGTATTCGCGCGGTCGTTCTTCAAAAAGCTGTACTCAAGTTGAAGAGATCCCATTCGATTTACGAGGCATTTTGGCCGATACTTTAAAGGAAAGTTTAAGTAAAAAGTGAACGAAGAACAACCACGCGTTTCTTTTCTCTCTTCATAATCCTGCAGATGTATTGATGACTTGGCGATTTGATTAGTTAGCAAAGATTACGTCCAATGCAAAAAAGTTAAATTTTAAAATTACTTTTAAATTTTTTTATTTTTATAATTTTCAATTTTATTTTTTTTATTTTAATTGAAGGTTTTTTTCGTGGTTTAAATTGACGGTTTTTTTCTCTTTCTCTCTCTCTCTCTCTCTCTCTCTCTCTCTCTCTCTCTCTCTCTCTCTCTCTAAATAACGGTTTCTGTTAATTAACTTCCAAAAAAATGCCTTAATATTCGAAACTTTTGACTTCAAAGCTAAACTTCAGGTAGATTTCGATCGGAGCAATGTGCACCACTCAACAGTAGGTGACTGCTGGATGTTATTTTGATGAGCCCTCTTAACAAAAACCAACCTATTTAACTTTCCTCACTTTCATACTACGACAAGTATAACATGAGCTGGGGTATTTATTTGTTTCCGGTAAGAACGACCACTAAGTCCGGACCATGGCGACTGATTGCGCCTAAGAAAGTTATTGTTGTAACAGCCATCACCTCGATTAGTGCAGCAACAACACATCTCCAATGTATTTTTTTAAAGCTGCAGTTGTTGCACCAAACACCGCGTCTGCACCCACCGCCACCACAATTTTCAATAACGATATATATTCAACGTATTTTTCGAGGTAAAAGTTTCGTTGCTGCACGATACACCCATCACCTCAATTAATGCAGCAACATCACATCTCCAATGTATTTTAAACAGGAAAACTGCTGTTGTTGCACCAAACGTATTGCACCCACCGCCACCACAATTTTCAATAACGATATATATTCAACGTATTTTTCGAGGTAAAAGTTTCGTTGCTGCACGATACACCCATCACCTCAATTAATGCAGCAACATCACATCTCCAATGTATTTTAAACAGGAAAACTGCTGTTGTTGCACCAAACGTATTGCACCCACCGCCACCACAATTTTCAATAACGATATATATTCAACGTATTTTTCGAGGTAAAAGTTTCGTTGCTGCACGATACACCCATCACCTCAATTAATGCAGCAACAACACATCTCCAATGTATTTTAAACAGGAAAACTGCTGTTGTTGCACCAAACGTATTGCACCCACCGCCACCACAATTTTCAATAACGATATATATTCAACGTATTTTTCGAGGTAAAAGTTTCGTTGCTGCATGATACACCCATCACCTCAATTAATCAGCAACATCACATCTCCAATGTATTTTAAACAGGAAAACTGCTGTTGTTGCACCACGTATTGCACCCACCGCCACAATTTCAATAACGATATATATTCAACGTATTTTTCGAGGTAAAAGTTTCGTTGCTGCACGATACACCATCACCTCAATTATGCAGCAACACATCTCCAATGTATTTTAACGGAAAACTGCTGTTGTTGCACCAAACGTATTGCACCCCCGCCACCACAATTTTCAATAACGATATATATTCAACGTATTTTCGAGGTAAAAGTTTCGTTGCTGCACGATACACCCTCACCTCAATTAATGCAGCAACACACATCTCCAATGTATTTTAAACAGGAAAACTGCTGTTGTTGCACCAAACGTATTGCACCCACCGCCACCACAATTTTCAATAACGATATATATTCAACGTATTTTTCGAGGTAAAAGTTTCGTTGCTGCATGATACACCCATCACCTCAATTAATGCAGCAACATCACATCTCCAATGTATTTTAAACAGGAAAACTGCTGTTGTTGCACCAAACGTATTGCACCCACCGCCACCACAATTTTCAATAACGATATATATTCAACGTATTTTTCGAGGTAAAAGTTTCGTTGCTGCATGATACACCCATCACCTCAATTAATGCAGCAACATCACATCTCCAATGTATTTTAAACAGGAAAACTGCTGTTGTTGCACCAAACGTATTGCACCCACTGCCGACACAATTTTCAAAAACGACACATCTTCAAAGTACTTTAAATGGTAAAAGCTTCGTTGTTGCACGATGCACCCATCACCTCAATTAACGCAGCAATAACACATCTCCACTGTATTTAAGCCAAAAAGCTGTTGTTGTTACACCAAACTCCTTGATTGATCAGTATCATCCGTGCAGAGGGTCCTTTTACCTTGTGCAAAAGCAAGCCCCGTTGAGATTGTGTTGCATGAGGCGAGCATCTGATTGACAGCGATAGTGAAAGTTGCGAACTTTGACCTCGCAAAGAGCCCGAACGGACGGGACGGGGCGGCGGGACCTTCCACTTCCAAGATCACGACTAATTGAAGCGGTCTCTCTTGGAAGGAAGGGACCCGCGAAACACGAGGTATGCTCTTCCGAAGAAATCCCATAAGTAACCGTCATTCCAATCCCGAATGAAGAACACTAAGTGATGTTTCGTGGGCCCTTCTTCCGGAAACCGCCTGAATTTATTGATATAAATTGTGACTAATTGGTGCGATCAAGCGCCTGGCAATCTCACCCACTCCTCCCCCTCCCCTCCTCCCCCCTCCTCCCCGCCCCTCCTCCCCACCCCTCCTCCCCTCCGCCCCTCCCGCCATCTTCTCTTCCCCTCATTTCCTCCTTTCGTTCCGATCTTTGGCTCATCCGTTTTCGCGAATCTTTGCACCGAGCGACTCAGTGTTGCCGATGCATATGTATCGGAGTTGCCACTTTGTGTACTATGTCTTTCAAAGGAAAATATCTTGGTAGAAATTTTCACTTTTCCATTCCTCGGCGAGTTTCGAACATTTTTGCAGTTTTCAGAGTGAAACAGTACTGCAACGTTGAAAGTAAGCTTTAAAAAATCTAAAACTCTTTGAAAAATAATGGACAGTAACATAATCAAGGAGGCTTCGATAGAGATCTTTCTTTTGAAGGTCATAGTACCTTTATCAGAGTCTGGCAAAAGGCACTCCAGTACTGAGTTTGAAAGTAAGCCTTAAAAAATTTAAAACGCTTTGAAAAATAATGGACAAAATAATCAAGTACCGCCTCGATAGATGCCTTTCTTTTGAAAGTCATAGTAAACCTTTATCAGAGTTATGTGCAAAAGGGATTCCAGTACTGAGGTTGATCTGCCGAAAGCTTCCTCGATCTAACTCCAGCGGGCCGATCATTTACTTCATCGTTAAAGCGATCGTTAAGATTGTCTATGAGTGATTCTGTTGGTCGAAAATTGAAAAACTTGGCTGTTGCTATGGTAACCATCGTTAAGAGTCTTGTTTTATAAAGGCTATTCATGAATAACCTTTGTAAAACGGACACCATAACGATGGTTACCATAGCAACGGCTAAGTTTTACAATATTCGACCGATAGAATCACTCATACCCAGTCTTAACGATCGGTTTAACGATGAAGTAAATGATCGGCCCGCAGAGCTGCGGTTTTGCGTATAATTAAAGGCATTTTTTCAATTCACCAATAATTCTACCCCGGACAATGACACCGGTTGAAAAAAGATTACACAGTTCAGTTCAGCGTATGACTGTATGACTATACCGCCCGAAAATACTCTGATATGTGACCTTTTCTCAATCAGTGCAATTGTCGTTGAATCATTAACATATTCGCAAGTTTTTTAAAGTCATCGACGACTCCACAGGTTGAGACACGATCACAGATCAGAGTATGTTCGTGCATCATTACAGTGTTTTTTGTTTGTTTGTTTGTTTTTGTTTTTTTGCATCGTCTTTACACTAATGCACCATATCTCTGTCTCTTTCCCTCTCTCTCCCCTTCTCACAATCAGTCCTCTAACCCTCTCTCTCTCCTAACAGTCACCGTGATTAAATACGCGATTGATTCCTTGTTTCATTCCTGTGCAAAAAAGACGCGCGTCAGTGAAATCTTCTCTGTATTCATTTCATATACATTTCTTTCTCACTCTCTCTCTCGCACTCATTCCCCTGGCTATATACAGCGGATCTCTTTTCCCTTTCTACCGCGCATCTCCCCGCTGGTAATAATACAACATTGGCAGCGCGGGGCGCGAAAAAAGATATGCCTGAACATCCTTCACTTTTTAAGCCTGATCGCGTCAACAAAGCTGCAATTTACCTGTCAGTTTATTTTCTCTCTTTCTTCTCTTTCATCCTACACGCGAACACGTGCGTGTATCAATGTGTTTGTGTGTAAGTTTGTGTGAGTGTGTGTGTGTAACGAGGTAAACAAGACATATTAATAGCACACCTGAGACATTGTATATGATGTATATATGCACAGATATGTTTAGAACGTCTTCATTTGGTGCAGTTATCGGACTCGTATGAAGAATGAAGAGGTAAAAAAAAAAAAAAAAAAAAAAAAAAAAAAAAAAAAATTGAGGACACACATATCACGTACGCACGGGTGAGAATTATAGTGATTCGGAGCTGGCGAACGCTATCCCATGGGGCTCTAATGAAACTGTGATCGGTTTGTATTATTTACGATCCGGGCTCCATTATCTCGTAAGTAGGGATAAAATATGATGCCGCGTCTAGCGATGGTAGCGCCGTATAAGCAAAGAGGAGGTTTCATTCAGAAATAGAGAGTGCTACTATAGACATATATCGAGGCTCTCCTTACTTACTCAAAAGTTGATTCATCTTTATATACGTATCTGCTTTACATCTGATCAACGGCCGGAGAAAAAGCAATTATGACAGTGGCTGTAATTAAAAACTATAATTAAAAATTAAAATGTGGTAGAACTGCATAATTATGATTGATACACGATTTCGCACCATCCTCTTTGTAATTATACACCACCACCAGTATCTGGACTTCAGGCGACTTTGGTGCGGCGGTAGGATTTCGAAGCATACTTGCAGTGATTGTACTTATTACTGAACAGTGGCGGCTCGTGCGATTTGGCAACAGTGTTTTTATCCCATTTAAATACATGGAAAACAATCGAAACTCGAGGAGGCGGCAGTGGCGGCTCGTGCGATTTGGCAACAGTGTTTTTATCCCATTTAAATACATGGAAAACAATCGAAACTCGAGGAGGCTGCCAGCCTCCGCTTGAATCGATTTTTTACCTAAGTTTAAGTGGGAAAAATCCATGGTTGCCAAATCTCACGGGCCGCTACTGTTACTGAACAAAGGCGGATCCAGCAATATGGCAGTTTGTGTGTTATTTCCCATTTGAATGCATGAGAAACTATCGATTAGTAAAAGGGCCATGGCCCCCTTAAGAATCGATTGTTTCTCAAACGTTCAAATGAGTATGCTGGGTCCATCCAATGCTTTTAAATATGAATGTATGTTATAGTAAGTTATTAATATTTCAGACTTAGAACTAAATCGAAACTTTTTCTATAGCTGAAGGAAAATTTATATTAATAGCTCTTAAAAAATTATCGAAGAGGACTCGCGGAATCAAATCGACTGCGATGGAAATAGAAATGTGCGTAGGCAAGGAAAATTAACTCCGCTCATAAATTGGTGTCCACTTTGAGAGCGAAATCCAGTGTACTTAACAGCTTTTCGATAGCAATGCCTTGATGCCATGGGTCCCCTCCGTATAAACATAGACAGGAAATAAAAAATCGATCCATCCGATCTATCATCCGTTTTAAAAATGTTGGAGAATCATGAAAGAAGAGTCACTTCTGACAGGACGGTTACAATTTTCGCACAGCAAGCGCCTTAACTCGGAAATTTTTGCTTGGATTCACCATTTGAATCTTAATCACTGGAAATTTTTTCCCCAAAGGTAACTTTGAATTTGCAAAATTAATAAGTTTTGAGAGAAAAAGATTCAGCTTAAAACGGCCGGAATTGTAATTCAAATCTCTAACAAGGAATTCTGACATTTTTGACGAAAATGGTGGTATTTTTGACCGGAATTATCGACCACATTCAGGGGGGGGGGCGATTAAGACCGATCGACGGTCGAATTGTAATCGTATCAAGTTGCTATCTTATGGATGGCTTATCTTTCGACTTTTTCGAGTAGGCATTACGATAGAAACCTTCACATCTCAACGGAAATTCACCGATAGCCCCTCAGCTATCTACTGTACATTGTATACAGATCCCGGGGTTTCCATCAAAATGCCTACTCGAAAGAAAAACCACTCATATGAATTACATGCACTTGATAGCGACTCGATACAATTACAAAACAATCGTCGATTGTTCATAATCACCCCCTTTCCGATCGGAATAATCTGGTGAAAAATACCGAACTTCGGACCAAATAGGCCAGCATTCCGATTAAAAATACCAGTATTTCTTTTTGGAAATTTTTATTAGAATTCTCGCCATTTCAAGGTGGATTTCTTTCCCTCGTGATGGAGCACGCTTTTAGAAAAAAGTTCTGCAGAGACACACCAGTAGCCAGGAATCTGTCTTTCTCTATGCGACCATTTGAATGCATGTGATAAAAAAGGATGCGGAAAGAGGTGTTGTCACGTAGGTTCAGACTCTATTCCTGTCCTTTTCTAACAAAGGCAGTAAAATGGAAAAAGAGAGAGAGGAAGGCAAATACCTGGTGACGTCTGTTCGCAGAGAGTTTAAAAAGTTGTCCATTTCTATTTTCTAAACTCACCGTGAAAAAAAAAATAAAAATAAAAGGGACAGAAATTCGGCAACGCTGCGCCCAATTAGACACCGCACGTTGAGTGCGATCAGCGCAGCAAGCTCACAGACTGATCAGACACGTTGAAAAGGCATCCGAAGCGCGCGAGGCTGGGGCATCAAGACCCCGGCACACAACCGCCAGATTTCCGAGTGAAATCCTCTTACTTTCTATTGAGTTCCACCTTAAAGCAGGCGAGTTCTTTTTTCCAACGAACATGAATGGCAACGCTGAAGAGTTGTATTAGACTCTCCAGAGTAATCCAGTGATCCAGTGTACGAGGTAATTGATTGATTCGAGGTCAATAATAGAGGGATGGCCGGCAATTAGTCATTAGTCGTCGCTTGTTGGAGAAAATGGTTGGAGATACTTATAGTGCCCGGATTTGCAAGGGAATCAGTTACTTACCTCTAGACCGGCCGTGGCGTGGCCCCGCGCCCCGCGATTCGCGACTACGAATCACACGGTGTATGTTTGTCGGCCTGGCGCTTTTAATTGAGAGTGAATCAAAGCAAGTGCCGTGGACGACTGGACGACGGACGTGGAGTTTCCACACTGGCGCGGATATCCGGTTAAAGGGTCGACTATAGGTGGTCGATAAATCGAAAGTTGTTTCGATATTCTAGATGTTCGGTCACCATTCCGATATCGATGGATAAAAAGACCTCCTTATACGCAAAGCAGGTAAGAATGACACTTTCAGAATGGGTCGGAAGCAAACTTTTAGTACAGCGATACGGAGGGATGATGCCTATCTACTTGCTTGGTTTTCCACTTGAAAAAATAGTTGAGAGCATGCATCAGACATTTCCCAAATCCAAGTACGAGTACAAGCCCAGTAAATGCGTTTAACATAATTACAAGATGGCGGTCGACAATAGGCGACGGGTGAAAATAGGCGAGTCCCATCTAATTGCAGCTTTCGATGCTGAGAAAAGTGATTCATCAAGCAGACTTAAAGAAGCAAAAGAAATTTTTTTGATTGATTACATGACGGCTCACTTTTTTCAAGTGGAAAACCAAGCAAGTAGATAGGCATAAACCCTCTGTATCGCTGTAGCAAAAGTTTGCTTCCGACCCATTCTGAAAGTGTCATTCTTAACTGTCAAAGCTTTAGCGTCTGATAGTACAAACGACCTTAATTAACAACGATATTCCGAATAAACTGACTGTGTTTGGAGGTACAAACGGCATTAATGATAACAACGATAATCCTAAGAAACTGACTGTGCTTGGAGGTACAAACGACGTTAATGATAACAACGATATTCCAATGAAACTGACTGTGTTTGGAGGTACAAATGACATTAATGATAACAACGATAATCCTAAGAAACTGACTGTGCTTGGAGGTACAAACGACGTTAATGATAACAACGATATTCCAATGAAACTGACTGCGTTTGGAGGTACAAATGACATTAATGATAACAACGATATTCCACAGAAACTGACTGTGTTTGGAGGTAAAAACGACGTTAGTGATAACAACGATATTCCAATGAAACAGACTGTGTTTGGAGGTACAAACGACATTAATGATAACAATGATATTTCAATGAAACCGCCTGTGTTTGAAGGTACAAACGACAAAAATGATAACAACGATATTTCAATGAGACCGACAGTGTTTGAAGGTACAAACGACATTAAACAACGATATTATTGCGTTGAAACCGACTGTGTTTGAAGGTACAAAAGACATTAACGATAACAACGACATTTCAATGAAACCGACTGTGTTTGAAGGTACAAACGACATTAAACAACGATATCATTTCAATGAAACCGACTGTGTTTAAAGGTACAAACGACATTAAACAACGATATCATTTCAATGAAACCGACTGTGTTTGAAGGTACAAACGACAATAATGATATAACAACGCTTTTCCAATAAAAATGGTTGTATGGACTCTGAAGAGGTCGTCATTGACCAAATTTTATGTTTCGTGTTTTTCGCCGTTGAACCTCCGCGGACCACCCGAGAACGGGCCGTGGACCACAGGTTGGATAACGCTGCTCTAATGCGCAAACAACTCAAATATTACAGAAGGATTAGATTATACAATATTGTAAATCGGTCTCGGTAGCAACAAATCAAGGGAGCAGGTTGTCTGTATATAAGCTTGCAAGATTTGTTGCTGTTGTTGCTGACATAGGTCATTCGCTCTTGATCTCACCTTGACCTAGACATAGACAGACATTAGACATTAGACAGTAGCCTCAGGGGGGCTCGACGTATTGTATTCCTCGGCACTGGGACTGGACGTTCTCTGACTTACGCAATCGAATTAACACAGATCGAGCAAATATGAGCTTCATCCATCTTAGTCGGTCCAGGTTTGTCCGCATTTGAGCGAGCAATGAGCATTATACATATGCTAATTCTGAGCGCGTTGGCTCGGCGCCGCGTCGCGCGACTCCGCCGAAATTCGAGCTCGTGCTAGCGACATTAACGAACGTGTAATTTGTGAGGTAATTAAATCATTAGCGACTATAGCCTTCCTCCTTTCGTTCAATTAACGACCGCACAAGATGCTAGGAAACTGCCGAAAATAAGAAAGAGAGAGAGAGAGAGAGAGAGAGAGAGAGAGAGAGAGAGAGAGAGAGAGAGAGAGAGAGAGAGAGAGAGAGAGAGAGAGAGAGAGAGAGAGAGGAGAGAGAGAGAGAGAAGAGAGAGAGAAAAGAGAGAGAGAGAGAGAGGGGAGAGAGAGAGAGAGAGAGAGAGAGAGAGAGAGAGAGAGAGAGAGAGAGAGAGAGAGAGAGAGAGAGAGAGAGAGAGAGAGAGACAGAGACAGAGCAAAAGAGAGCAAAAGTTAGCAAGAGCCTGATTGAAAAATAACCCTGGAGAATGGGGCTCTTGCAAACTTTTGCTATTAGCAAATAAATAACCAAATCTTATGTACAGTCCAGCAAAAATCACGAAAATCACACCAAGAAAGTCTAAAATTCAGTAATAAACTCACATAACTGCTATAAAGACAAGATGGTAATGGCGGTTCGACGCATGTATCATGGGAGATTCCTGTCAATTATGTTACTTTCTCTACGGAAACACAGAGATATGTCTCAATTTATATACATAGCCAATCTCCCATGATACCTGCGTCTCTCCGCCATTAAGCCCGATTTTGAGAGTGAATTTCGTGATATTTTAGTGTACTCACCGAGATTTTTACAGGTTTTCATGCAAGAATCAACTCTTCAATTTCCTATAGAAAAAGTTTGCAAAAGCCCCATTCCAGAGGTTATTGGCGGCCTTCTCTTCTGAAACGAGATCTAATGATTGAGTGGAATTTGAGATCCGACCAGTGTTGCCGATCGAGGGTAAAAAGCCGTATCGTCCCCATTTAAATCAATGTAAAACGTATGGCTTTTTCACCCCAATCTGGCAACACTGGATCCGACAACGGCGTCGAGTACGGCACAATTGCTCTAATTTGATGGGAGACGGACGGGCGGCTGATGTAGCCGGCACCGGCATTGACTTGCGCGCATGCGCATGGTCATTTCCTGGCGAAAAGGAATGCTATCGCTATCCACAGTCCGCAGTCCCCCAGTCCGCAGTCCCCAGTCCGCAGTTCCCAGTCCGCACTCACTGATCGAAGGAAACTCTCGACTTGCTCACCTACTCCTCAAAAGTGCTCTGCTTTACTCAATGCTCGACTCTCCTACAAGCCTAGTTGTCAGATATTAACTCATGGGAAATTTCTCGATTTTAGATTTATTAAAGGTTGTTTTCGCAAAATGAAGGCGAACAATTCGAAAGGGTAAGATATCAATACAACGATACAGGGTGATAAATGTATATTGATTTAGATATTAAAAAGGGGTGATTACAACGAAACAAGTACACTAAAGCTTGTTGTAAAACGACGTAAAAATAGAGTACTCGTGCTAGATTTTTACGAACTGCAGACATTTGCTAACGAACTTCCCTTATGGACAAGACATATGCTAACGAACTTTCCTTATGGACAGGACATATGCTAACGAACTTTCCTTATGGACAAGACATATGCTAACATATTCTCCACATGGATAATTAAGAAAAAGCGTGACAAATTATCCTGAAACCTCCAGGAACCAATTATTTGGGTCGAATTTGGGCATTTCAGTCGAAGAATCCGAATTTTTCATCAGTTTTGCTCCAGCTGTTACGGTTCTTCCTCGACTTTCCTAGCTTTCACTTGTGTCCGTTGGATCGTATATTTGAGGTTAGGTGCAGATAATTTCAGTTTTTCGAAGAAAAATTGAGTCTAGAAGGAAAGTAGAGACATAATTTGAAGTTATCGTGCTAAATTTCACGCTACTATGCAAAATTTCAGTTTACTTCATAAAAAAATTCAAAATTTATCGAAGAGTTTTGCGTGTGGAATTTCGTTAGCAAATTTCTGCAGAACCGTTCGCCTCTCGCGCTAGAGAGGTAGGTAGAGAAGACTAGGAGATAGCAGTTCCACAGAGAATCGCCGAAAGCATAGACCATTGAAATTCGGAGAGGATCTTCTTATGGGAGTATCAGTTCTACGTGTGGGCCTTCCCTTAGTCCTGAACAAAGGTGATTCCTCACCTGTCTTAAGGAAGATTCTGGCTCAATAGATAGCGGCACTAGTCACGTTTTTAAAATTTGACTTGAAAAACTTATGCACTGAAAAATTAAATTTTAAAACGTAACTATAGTGGCGCTATCTATTGCGCCAGAATCTCAATTCAGACAGGCGTCACCTTTATGAGTTCAGCTCTTTCGCTTCACAGCTCCCTATAGAAGATGTTTTGATACATGGATTCTTATGAATAATCTTATTTTGAGATGATTAATTTGTTTAAACGCATTTCTTAAATTTGCGAGTCAAATTTTAAATACACGATGAATAGGAACGCTAAAAAAATCAGACACTTCACTCTCAGAATCGGGCTTAATGGTGGAGCTACGCAAGTATCAGTGGCGGCTCGTGCAATTTGGCAACCATGCTTTTTTGCCATTTAAACCTATGAAAAAATATCGATATCTTGGGGGTGCAATGCACCTCTTGAAGATCGATTGTTTTATATAGGTTTAAATGAAGAGATTACGTTGTTGCCACATCGCACGAGCCGCCACTGGCAAGTATCATGAAAGTTTTCTATCTAAGAGACATATCTCTGTGTTTTCGTATAGAACGTGACAAATAAAACAGGAATCTCCCATGATACCTGCGTGGCTCCGCCATTATGATTTTGTCATTGATTTCAGCTGTTTTTTGAGCTCATTACTGACAAGGGGAGGCTCAGAAGTCGCCGCCTCCGATTTTGAAAACAGTTGCACGAAAATGTAGCTAAAGTAAAACTATTAGACCCGTGTTTCTCACTTTTTGCCAATGGGCCTTCCTAAAGCGTCAGGAATTTTTTGAAACTTGCCGAAATTCACGTAAAATACCCGAGCGGAGAGCGTTCCGAATATTTACGTGAATTTCGGCAACTTTCAACAAATTCCTGACTCTTTAGGAAGGCCCATTGGCAAAAAGTGAGAAACACGGGTCTAATAGTTTTACTTTAGCTACATTTTCGTGCAATTGTTTTCAAAATCGGAGGCGGCGACTTCTGAGCCTCCCCTTGTGAGTTTGATACTTTGTAAGTAAGATTTTTCTGATTTTCGCCGGTTTTTACACCAGATTTGTCTATTTATTTGCTTATAGCAAAAGTTTGCAAGAGCCCCATTGTTTTGAAGTAGGCGATCATTATATGAAACGCTTTTCTTGTAGTATATAGGGACTCTCGCGCACTGAAAGTGAAATTTACAAAAATAATTCATTCGCTTCGGACTTTTCAAGTCCGAGTTCATCATTTATGTTGCGATCCCATTTAAAGCCCGGTTCATATAACGAAACGAGTGAGCCCTAGTCAAAGAAATCTTGAGTTCAAAAAGAGGCCCTGCGCATTGCACCCTTTAGAAAAGTTCGAAAATTCAACAAAGCGAACGCATGAAGACAATAGGCAACCTTTTAAACAGTCTCAGGTAAGTAATGAATGATGAATGGGGTTGTTGCAGGCGTCTCTTGCATTATTCAATTCAAAAAGTGAAAGTATACCGAACAAACTGAATACAAAGATACGGTTGTATTTTTTATCCTTAACTAAAAAGTGATAGTGATGAATGGATGTGGAGTCGCCAACAGTAAAATTGTTGATATTGTGACGTTAATGTTTCACTTTTCCTTGAAAAGTAAGTTTTTTCCTGTCATCGTTTTGACCACAAAACCTAAAGCTTTACAAAGAACAACTTCTTTATCAGTTGACCTTGCAACTTCAATTTCTGAAAATAGTGAGGCTGATGCACACTTTTGCTGTAAGCGATTTAAGGGACGATTCAGTTGAAAAACTCTGCAATAATAACGATAGTAGCACTAAAAACTCACGAAATCCACTCCTAAACTCATAAAACGTTTTTTGAACGATGGTAGCACCAAAAACTCACGAAATCCACACTTAAACTCATAAAATGTTTTTTTGATGCTCAATCGTAATGGTGGCTTGGTGTTGGGAAATTATACAATGGGAGACACGCATCTAATGATATAGTCACTACATCAAGAAGTGGCCAATAAAGAGAAGACTTTCCGTTACCGCGGTATAACCAGCTGTCACCATAACTCAGCTGTTAATCACCCCTCTAGTAGCTAGTTACTCTGCGAATCTTCCTTCGCAGTATGGAAATAGTGACATCATTAAAAGAGGAATCGTCCATTATTAGCGCACAAAAATCGCCACTACGATCGCACGTTTCAATGCATTTATGAGTTTAGGAATAAATTCCGTAAGTTTTCAATGCTACCATCATTGTTAAGGAAGTTTTTTACATTTAAATCAACCCTTAAATAGCAGGTTGTAAAAGTGTGTAGTAGCACAATAACTTAATGTACTTGAGTTTAAAAATGGTATAGTAACGAAGCATCTACACGGAGATAAAAACTTCGGTTCATATGGAAAACCCAGGGTGTTCGGTTCCAGTAACCGAATTGTCAGTTGTGAATACCGGACTTCAGTTAGGAGTACCGAAGTGGTTCAGTAGCAACGAAATGTGAGTCGTAGTATTAGTCACACTTACCGAAACCTTATTCGGTACTTCAAAATGAAGTTCGGTACTCACAACCGAAAACTTTGCTTACTGTAACCGAACACCTTGGACACCTCGGTGTTCCATACACGGAAAAAAGTAGCTTGTGTCATAGGCACGAATTCGGGTTCACCGGCCAAAATTTGGATCAGTTCTGTTCATAGGACACAATCAGACTGTGTCAACCGCACAATCTGATTGTGTCCCATGCACAGAACTGATCCAAATTGTGACAGGTGAACCCAAATTCGTGCCTATGACACAAGCAACTTTTTTTCCGTGTATGAGCCGAAATTCAGTTCTTATGACCAATTTTTTTTCGTCGTGTACGATGAAAAACCTGGGGTGAGGGGTCTTTCCAGACCCCCCTCCCGGTACTGAACGTTGGTAAAATAGCCACGGTTAATTAACAAGGGCTCAATGAGTAAAGAGAGAAGGACCGATAACAATGACCGGATCCACCACCAGTGGCCTGCAGTGTCTTCAAGGAACTCTCTGATGATGGTTGCACCGTTAAACGTTAAACAGGTGCTTTTCCCTTATCGGGGATTGCGGCAACGCTGCGGTGCTCAACAAAGCGATCATGATCATGATTCCAAGTCCAGACGAAAGTGAAAATATAGATCGCCGATTCAATTTGTTTCTCCCCGGGAGATTCCGCCTCTATCCGCGACTCCCGCCACCGCCAGCGCCGATCGACCGGCCGGCCGGGCACCCGCGCTCGTGACGCCGGCCGCACCGCCGACGTCCGCGGATACGTTTTCCACCCCCCCCCCCCTCCGTCCTGTTCCTTCCAGTCCGCGACGTATTCCGCGCGTCGCGTCGTCGCAGCCGCCCCGCTTGCCCTAGACGGAGAAGAACCGCGATGGTCCCGCGAGAAGCGTCTCGCGTCGCGGATTTGGTCGCGGCTCGCTTCGGAGCGCGAGCGGTCTCCCAGACTCACGGTCGTTCTCAGACGTTTAGTGGCTTCCCGTGTCCCGCTGCAGTAAAGTCATAGGTATAGAGCACACCAGAACACCAGAACACCAGCATACAGCACGCTGTGACCAACGACTAGCGAACAGTAATGCACAGTCGCACACTAAAGACTAAAGAGATCGATAAACAGTGTTGCCAGATCTAGGGTAAAAAGCTGTGTAAAAAAACGGAGAGAAAAAGTTCGGTTATGAGAACTGAACTTCGGCTCGGATGGAACACCGAGTTGTTCGGATACAATAACCAAAGTCTTTGGTAGTGAGTACCAAACTTCAGTTAGGAGCAGAAATAATTTTTTGAATAAACATAAATAATTAACTAAAATTATTCGAAACATTCTCTTGTTATTCATATAAGTAAATCTAAGTTTTGACACTAACAGCATATTCATATGTCATAAGATGAATGACTGGTAGTGTAAAAACTTTGATTTACTAATAGGAATAACACGAGAATAATGCGAATAATTTTAGTCAATTATGGTTATTCAAAAAATGATTTTTGCCTATCACTGGTTAGGAGTACCGAAGATTTCGGTGAGTGTGACTAATACTGTATGACTCACATTTCGTTCCTACTGAACCACTTCGGTTCTCCTAACTGATGTTTGGTACTCACAACTGAAAACTTCGGTTACTGGCACCAAACACCCTCGGTGTTCCGTATGAACCGAGGTTCTTTTTCTTCGAGTATCGTCCCCATTTAAATTAATGTAAAGCGTGGCTTTTTCACCCCGATCTGACAACACTGTCGATAAATAATTGTGGCTGTTAGTCAGAGGCAAAACGTATTAGCCAGAGCTGCGAAAAATATGAAACGGAATCTGCGACTTCCATAGCAGATAACCTTGAATTATCCTTCACGACCAGTAATTTTTCGTTCAAAACTAAAGGGACCAAGGACCAATAAATTTTCTGTGCAGACGGTTCCCGAATGACGTTGGATAGTGTGTTTTTAAATGTTTTTGAGAGTGGTTTTAAATTGCCGCAGATCCTCACCAATCATCTGGGGGCAGGATCGTCTGTACCGAACAACCTATCTGTAATCAGAATGGGTCTGTTGCGTACTTTTGCTACATCAATATAACTCATCGTTCCTAACGTAAAATTCGGCGAAAATAACGATGCGCACATTAAAAACTTTCAAAATCCACCCATTAACTCAGAAAATACCTTCCATTTCAAACAACCCGCGCTACACTAGACACTTTATTACCGACTTATAACTACATAGATGGAACCATCTCGTTTACGGAAACATGAACAGAACTTACAAACATTTGAATGTTTCGTTTAGATGCGTACATTTCTTATATTATTTTGTAATCTTTGATAAATCGAAAAGACCAGACAGCAAATGCAGCTTATATTTCACGTATTAAGAAAGAAATTCCATCATTTTGTAGTTACGAGGTTGTTTACATATCCACGGTGGTTCCGTCTATGTAGTAGTATACCGGTGCAAATAGTGTCTAGTGTAACGCGGGCAGTTTGAAATTGAAGTGATTTCCTGAGTTAATGAGTGATTTTTGAACGTTTTTATTGTGCGCATCGTTATTTTTGCCAAATTTTACATCAGGATCAAGGTTCTTTATTGTTGTAGCAAAAGTATGCAGCAGACCCATTACTTTGCTTCTCCAGCGGACTCTTTGTTTTATACCAGATGTGCGATGAGCAAGGGCATAATGCTTATGGCGTGAGCGCAAGGATAATCATTTATGACTTTCGCGTCTTGCGGCTCCGCGCGTCTACTTATTAGGCGCTTGTCTGTCCTATCCGCGATTCTCAAACAACGAGCGAGTCGTCTCCGATTTCGTACATCCTCGTCCTTACACCAGGATCACCAGGTGATCCGTCTGCACCCTCATGTCTAGAACATATTCACAATGATCGAAATATTTAACCTTTTGAGTACCCGGTTACTAAATAAAATCAACGCCAATGAGCTCGTTTGAAAGAGGGGAGTATAATCAAATATATAGTCAACTATTCCTACTCCAGGGCGTTGAATTTGCATATCCATCTAATTGAAGGCGCTGGATGGAAGGTTATTTTTCGAATGTTCAAAACTTGGGATAGCTTTGACTGTGAATACGGAATCGGAATAGAATGTGGCAGCATTGTGTTTTTTAATTGTTGCTAACCATGGTTTTTAAAAGGTAACCCATGAGTAGCCTTCACATATAGCTATAGCTATAATGGGAAACTGAACAATTACCATAACGACCATGTCTTACAAATTATCAATTAATAGCTTCGTCACTCTCGTATACAGTCTTAACTATCCGTTTAACTTCAGTGGCGTTGCGTGCAATTTGGCAACGTTGCAGTTCGTCCATTTCAACCCATGAAAAAGATCGAACTGTTGGGAGTTCGGCGAACACCTTCGTATTCGACCTTTGTACATGGGTTTATATGGAAAAAATACAACTTTGCCAAACTGCACGCCTTGCCACTGTTTAACTTAACCCCTTATGGGCCAAGCCTGAGTATACCCGTTTTTCTCTTTTTAAATCTATTTCACATTGTTTCAGTCCAGAGGTGCAAAATGTTCCAAAACTTCGGAAGTTTCACGCGATCCATGACTTATTTCCTCACAGGATTTTAAAAAATTTCCTCACAAAAATTTGAAATTGAGGCCTTTTTTTTTTGGTTATTTTAACATTTCAACACCGTACGTTCGCAAAATGACCGATATTTTCCTATTTTTCACACTATTTTCCTGGGAAATCCTTATTGTGCCATTATTTAAAAAAAAAAAAAAAAAAAAAAAAAAATGGACAAATTTCCTCACTTTCCCAGAAATTTCCTCACTTTCACGCGATCCGCGGATCGCTAGATCGGGCATATTTTGCACCCCTGGCAGTCTTCAACCGCGACTATCGATGAAAACTGTTACAAGATAAGATTTCTTCGTGCGCCTTCAATTCATCGAATAGGCAATTCCAAATCCCACGATTACGAACATTTAACTACACTCCCTGTATAAACAGAAGAGAGGCGTTCTCACCTGGCACTTAGAGGGTTAATAATCGGCCAGCAGGAGGCTAATTTTTCCAATGTAATCGGTATTTTGCAGCATTTTATCACTTAAAAGTACGTTTGGAGTATATTAAAGTTCCAAAATTTACTCAAACTTTAAATTAGATGTGTCTCAACAAAATTTCAAAATGACGGAGTTGCCATACGGGAGCTCCGCTGCCCCATTTATTTGGTCTGTTACTCTCTGATAAATCACTTTTTCCAGCGTTGAGAAAGCTGGATGAGACTTCCCAGTAGCGAAGCGTGAAATTTGGCAACAATGCATTTTCTCCATTTAAATTCACCAAACAAATCGAAGAATCCAGTCATCGGCGATGACCAGGAATTTCGACCTTTCTAATGTGTTTAAATTAGGGAAAGGGACGTTGCCAAATCGCACGCTTCGCCACTGAGACTCCCCCATCATGGCCCAGGCATTTTGGAACTTCGGTTAAACGCTTGTATTTGAGTTGGCGGTGCAATTTTGGAACTTTTTGATGTACCCAAAGTAATTTTCAAGTAATTTTCCACTAACATGGACCCTATTTATTAGCAAGCAAACATTTGCAACGGAAGACTCGTTCAAAAGAAAGTTAATTAAACGTTGGAGAGTGTAGAAGAAAGGCGCTTTGATAGCCCAAAACAGCCCAAGTCACAAAACACGAATCCCACGTGTTTCAATAAAAATACCAGGTCTGCTCGTCGGCTGCCGGTTGTAAGAATTCTAAATTGATTCAAACGAGAGATCCTACCTACTGCGCGAGCTAACGAGCAGAAGTGTTATTTATGGACATAATATACTCGTGTTCTTCGGCCAAGGACACCTATATGAAACTACAGGTGTGCTCGTTACTGTAAGTATCAATTTAAGGATAGTAATGAGTTTTTTAATGGAGAGCAAA
Organism: Trialeurodes vaporariorum; assembly: GCA_011764245.1. Lineage (NCBI taxonomy): Eukaryota > Metazoa > Arthropoda > Insecta > Hemiptera > Aleyrodidae > Trialeurodes > Trialeurodes vaporariorum. The sequence continues at coordinate 51,716,180 of VMOF01000369.1, forward strand.
CCTGATGTCTTGCGGACTCTTCTTCCTCTCTAATCTCTGAAACCACGGGAGCTCGACCTGCCGGGTCGCCGCACAGTGGAACGAGTAGATGGAAAGAGCCGGACGTGGAAAATATGACAAAAAATGCAAATTTAGAGTGTGTTTACTGTCGAAAAACTAACTTTAAAGGGTGATTATCGTAGTAAATTTGACTATAAAACCAATGAAACCCTCTTTTAAACTTCTACATTCTGTATTAACAAAGATATACGTATGTAAATTCGTCACGCCATGATGTCCGGTCTATCCCATTCACTCGCTCCACTGTGCACCGCCCCGCCTCTCTCACACACCATTGAGGGCCGTAACATCTTTTTATGGGTGCTTTTGTTTTCAACTTTGATGCTCAAACCTTTTCGTGACAATATTTCGCGCGAGTTTATTACAGATGGCTCCTATAGTCTTGCAAAATAATTTGAAGCAGTGTTGTCAAGTTTGATTAAATTATTTACTTTTTGTGTGTTTTGTTTGTTTTTTTGTAATTCAATTTTACAATATAACTAGTGACTAGTGACTACTCATGATAGAGCAACAATTTTATTATTTCACATTTAAGGTTATTCCAGACGAAAATTTTCTAGATGTCAATCCGGTGGATCGCGCCACTAGTCGATTTTGGGAAAAGTCGTGATTTTCGTATTTTAAATTGAAACCAAAGAAAAAACAAAATTCCAATTAATGACGTCAGCATCTGCGAAATTTTTCATAATTTTTTTGAGACCAAAAAGAACAAATTTGGATAAGAATTAAAGCTGTAAAATATGAAATTCATTTCGCCATAAGCTTAGTGAGCGCGAGTGATAGTATGTCTATCTGCTTCACTCGGACTCATTGAGGCTTATGGAAATGTTCGTATTTCATAATTTCCGGCTCTATATTTTTGAGTATTTCAGCTTAAAACTTACAGGATATATTCTTGAGATATGTTTGCAAGTGCTGACGTTCTTAAAATGTGTACTTTTAGCGTATATTCATCAAGTTCAGCCTAAAAATGTTAACTTTATGAGCAGTGCTAGAGGCGCTATCCATCGCATTGAAATCTGAACAAGCTTCGCCTGGAATCACCTTGAAGTTCTCAAAGCAATAAGTGGCAAGTAGCACTCGTCTTAAAAATGCAAAATGTATTTCCTTCTTCTTTTTTCTTCTTCCTATCTCTCCCTCCCTCCCTCCCACCCCTCCTTTCTTTTTCTTCGAAGGGAGGAAAATTGCCGATACATGTTTGATGGGTATCAGTCGGTCGCACGCTATCTCGAGCAATAAAAATATCAATTTACTCTCATTGAACGCATTCGAGACGAGTTTCGTGAGTTGCAGCCGGACCACTCTCCTGAACCCCCCTTCTCATCCTCCTCCAGTCTCCACCCCCTCCCCTCACCCTCTTTTTATCCCTTTGCACCCACCTCATTTCTTTCTTTTCACTTCCTCCTCCTCTTTGTTTCTTTGTTTTCCCGCTCTCACCAGTCACCATAAAACATTTTTTCTGATCGCAACGGTGCCGGACTTTGAAGAACCATTAAACATTATGACATTTAAAAGTTGAGTCCTTTGCGCGCGGTTTTTTCTCAAAGGAGTGATATAGCGAATGTTAAAAGTTAAATATGAAGCAGAAACAATACAAATCAAACACTACGCACTATCTTTCTTGCCCATGTTTGTGCGCGGTGGCAACTTTTTTTTTTCGCGGGGTCTCAACAAAACACCGAAAACATGGTCCGTACGTTAACTGCACGGAAAAAAAAGATAAGTGAAAATAACCACACGGATACCTGATTTTGGCACCTGCTAGATGTTAGGGTAAACTTGACCAGAAGTATGGTACATTTACCGATACTTAGAGTAAATTCGACTCGCAATCAGGTAACATCATCTAGTACCTAGTCAAAACATAGTATACTTCTGGTTAACATTACATAACATCTATCAGGTGCCAAAATCAGGTATCCGTATGGTTATTTTCACCGTAGTTTTTTTCCGTGTGATGAGCAAAGTTGTTGAGGATTTCGCCTAATGAAACCGAAGCGCCGAGATTGCATCAGTCAACGTATGGACCAGGTTGGATGGTGCTTCCTCATGCTCACTGTGTTAATTCCTGTTGAGTTCCGAAAAAAAAAAGTCAGTTACCGCGCGCATCTCTAGTGCGAGATCTCTATTATATTTGTCTCTGATCTGAATTCATGGCCAATAACGACTGTAGGAGGGATGCCATTTTCAAACGACGTAACACAGAATGTGAACAGCTTTCTTGAATCTCACGCAAGAAACTTTTAGTCGGAAATAGAATTATAAGTACAACCGCGAATGATCCGTATGGTCATAGGTGCTGTTTATGAGTTCGCAAAGATATCCGCTCATTAAATAAAGGCTGTCCAACATAATGTACCTAAACACCTAACACCTAAACATATAATACATCTAACATCTTATCTCCTCACATACTTCGAAGCTCGTTGACCCAACCTGATCGAGTTACTAACCTTAAAAAATTACACTGTGCGAATGATTGAGAGATTTTACACGATGAGAGATGATTCCACGATTCTTCAACCATATTTATCCATTAAAAAATATATATAAACATCGAATAAGTGAAACAATTTCCGCACATTCATTGATAATTAGCTAACTACTCGAACGCGACGGCTTAGCTCAACCCCCGTTTACGAGATGATTTCAAAATAGCTCGAATTTAATAAGGGGTGTTTTTTCTCAATCCGAGTAATCTCTCGAGCAATCAAACTTATGACCGGAACTTTAATGTCTTAATCCAGTCTGTAGTATTCTGGAGTGTAAAAGCCACTCAGGCAGAGGTGTACACAGGAATTTATACCCACCCCCTCTCGCTCTCTATCACTCTTCTCTCTCTCTCTCTCTCTCTCTCTCTCTCTCTCTCTCTCTCTCTTCTCTCTCTCTCCTCTCTCTCTCTCTTCTCTCTCTCTCTCTCGTCTTTCCTCCCTCTCTCTCTCTCCTCTCTCTCTCTCTCTCTCTCTCTCTCTCTCTCTCTCTCTCTCTCTCTCTCTCTCTCTCTCTCTCTCTCTCTCTCTCTCTCTCTCTCTCTCTCTCTCCCTTCCTCCCTCTATCTCTGCCTATTTAAGAAGATGTGTTCGAAAAGAAAGGATGAAAGGGCTATGACATGACTTTAGCCCTTTATCGCCATCATTTTTCAAGAAACATGCGTTCGAATGGGTAGAAAGAGTGAGAGGAGAGAGAAGAGAGAAATAGAAACAGTAAGAGAGAGAGAGAGAGAGAGAGAGAGAGAGAGAGAGAGAGAGAGAGAGAGAGAGAGAGAAAGGGAGAGGGAGAGAGATAAAATAACTATTAGATCTGCCTCTGGCCTCCGTGCGTATGCGTCTCCGATTTGTACAGAAGGTATAGATACGGCCACAAGTAGTAAGTTAAGAGTTGTAAGTCGCATTACGAGTGAAGAAAAAAACCGCGGCCTCGCGAGTTGTGGCCCGGCCTATGGTGAGTGGTGAGAAACAGGAATTCACAATTATCTTGGAGTTGAACCCCTCTCCTCTCCCCGCACTATGACCTCCCCCCGGTCCTGCCCCCCTTCCAATGGCGCCTAGGACATAAAAATGATTTTTATCTGGTCCTGCAGTGCAAGTGCAAGACTTGGTCTCTTCTCGTGTACAGTGGTGCCAGGATGCCAAATTAATGTGAAAATGTGAACAGAAGTTGATTCAGAAATGTGTCATTTTCTCTCTCTTCACCCCATTTGAATGCATGTATTGGAAAGTGACAGAGTGAGGTAAAAATCTACAGATAAGGGCCTTTCTTTTCCATTTTTTCTTATCTAATGCACCAATTGGGCTCTTGAGAACTTTTGGAACAGGTGATTGAAGAGTTGATTCTTTTATAAAAACCTGTAAAAATGACGATGAGTAAACTAAAAAAATCATAAAAGACACTCTCAGATTCGGGCTTAATGGCGGAGTGATGCAGGTATCATGGGAGATCCCTATCTAATTTGAGACAAATCTCTGTGTTTCCGTAGAGAAAGTGACATAATAGACAGGAATCTCCCATGATACCTGCGAAGCTCCGCCATTACGATCTTGCCGTTATTGGCGACCAAACAGCCGGACCTTGAATTTTTAACTCTTGACGATTGTGGAAATCCAGCTATTTTATCAAAATTTAACTTCTTTGCTTAAACTGCTCTCCTCCCAATCTCCCAACCCTCTTACCCACAAACAAAGATGAAAAAGTATGGGTCATTACTAAGGCGAATTTTCGCGATCGAATATCATAAACAATACCAACCTAACTACATATTCGAGGAAACACAATTGTGTTTTTAGATGTGTTTTCGGGGCATCGATGGCATCAATTCGATTTCGAATTCACCTCCGGACCTGAATTCAAAATCGAATTGATGCCATCGATGACAGAAAACACCTAAAAAGTTCGAAAAACACGATCCAGTTTCGTGTCATTCACTGTTGTCATGCGTAGGTTGGCAATGCTGTTGTCGAATATATTCGTCGCGAAAATTCGCCTTTAGTTTGCTTCCTTCCCCCTAGGTAGTAAGAAATATGAAGCAACTGGAAGTTTATCTTTCTCCCTTCACCCCTCTGCGCTCATGGGCGGATACAATAATAATTTGTCCTTCTCTCTCCCTGGCCATTCGATCACATGCGTTAAAAGAGGATAGCAGAAGGAGCCATCACGTGAATTCATTTCCTATCTTTGTCTTTTTCTATCACTTGGGTTCAAATGCGACGAGATAAAGATGAACAAATTCCTGCATCCACCCATGCGGCCAATGTTTGCTTTCGAGAGCGCTGGATCCGTGATGTGTGCTTAGTGCACTTACGGGCAGTTCAAGTTGCGAAATGCAGTTTGGTTTTTCCTCCATCCTTAATTGAAAGACGTCATCCTGTAAATCGACTTTCAAGTCACCTTTCTGACTCTTCGTCGCCTCTTCACTCAACTTTCATCGGCGCATACGAAAAGACCCCGAGGACATGCCCGCAGAAGCTTTGGCATGACGTCATTCCTCTGAAAGAAATTACGTTTATCTGTGCGCACTACGCAGAACAGTCAATTATAAGGAATCCTCCCCTCCTCTCTCTCTCTCTCTCTCTCTCTCTCTCTCTCTCTCTCTCTCTCTCTCTCTCTCTCTCTCTCTCTCTCTCTCCCTCAGCGCTTTTTAACACGGTGTTAGAGAAAAATAGAAGTCAAAACCTTTAGCTCCATCCATTTCTATCACAGGTACTTAAAGGGACCGAGGAAGTGTCTATCTCCGAAATGTCATAATTCCCCCAATGTTAAAGTACACTTCTCTCGAGAACGGTTAAAGATATTTTAATAGAGTTTTTTGTTTGTTTGTTTGTAAGCGTAACCTCTTCAGCATACTTTGACCCGGCCGTTTTCGAAAAGGGTAATATTGGCAACACTGAAGAATTTACTGTTAAAAAATGATTTACTGTTAAAATGTTAAATGATTTTGCGATCAAAATTTTCAAAATCGGTTAAGTTAAAGAGTGCAGAAGAATGTCAGGTACCTACTTGCAAAAAAACCGCATCCAAATATCTTTTCTCACGTATGAAACCAAATTATTTGAAAAAGAAAAAGCGAAAACGTAATTAATTCTTGTAAAAAGCTACGCATTAAGAAAAGGTTAAGGGATGAATATTCAATTGAAATAGATCAGTGGCGTAGCATGCAATTTGGCAACATTGAAGTTTGTCCATTTAAACCTATGAAAAAGATTGAAGTATTGGGTGCTCGGTGAACACTTTCGCATTCGACCTTTTGCGTTGGTTTAAATGGACAAAATTCAACGTTACCAAATGCATGCTACGCCACGTCACCACTGAAATAGATGTATTGCTGCTATCAACATTATGACCGCTAAATGGAGCTGTTGCAAACTTTTGCTACAGGCTTATTAATAGTTGATTATGGGGTTATACCCAGTAAAAATAACAATTAGCGCACTAAAAAATCACGAAATCCACTCCTAAACTCACAAAATGCTTTTAAAGACCGTAATGGCGGCCGAGGCCACAGTTTTCTTAAGGCAATTGTATGCTTCTTCTTCTTCTTGTGTGGTGTTGCGAGAACATCTCGTGTAGATGGCGCTGATTGAAGATAGGGAACCCCAATGAAAACCGCGGCCCCGGCCGCCATTACGGTCTCGCGTTTAAAAGTATTTTGTGAGTTTAGAAGTGGATATCGTGATTTTTTAGTGCGCTAATCGTCATTTTTACTGGGTATTACCCCATTATCAACTATTAATAAGCCTGTAGCAAAAGTTTGCAACAGCTCCATTGGTCTTAATTTTTAGGCCAATTATATGGTAATTAAAAAAAAAACAAAATTGTATTAAAATGGGCATGAAAAATCTGAAATTATGGAGAGAATAAATAGTTGAAGGAAAAAAAAAACAAAAAACAAAAAAAAAAACTCTTAAAAATGGAAAACATCAAACTTCCCAGTCCCCCTCAATGTGAGGATAGAGAAGGGTAACAACAACTTATCAGTTATCTGTCCTCCAATTGTCCGTCGTTATCGTGCAGTCGAGCCCACTGAGCGGTGTTCTGCGGCAAGTAAACTGACTAACAGTTAATCTTAATTGGCTCATTTAGAAGACGTATCGAATACGGAACAATTAGACGTGGTGGACTTGGACTCGAAATAGAAAGTTATGTGCGGCGCACGGTGGATCAAAATATGGAATTTTCCGGAAACCAAAACAAAAAAAAAGAATCAAGATTATAAACGATGAATTGAATAATATGACCAAAAAATACGTTTAATCTTTATTTTAACAAGTTAGAATGATACAAGTTACGTGGTTTTTGTAGGAAAATATTGACTCAAAAATATTTCTGAGGCAACAAAAACAAAAACAAGAAAATTTTCCAGAAAATCTCGTTGTTCGAGATCCACTGTGCGGTGAAGCTACGCAACTCGGCAAAAGAGGAGTCATCAAGGGAGCAAGGAGCAAGGTCCAAGGAGCATTATCGCGCAACAGCAGCGGCAACGGCTACGCATAAACTAATCATGGTTGCCATGGTTACACGCATGGAAAGCTCATTGCTAATCATGGTTGCCATGGTTACACGCATGGAAAGCTTATGGCTGATCATAGTTGCCATGGTTATACGCATGGAAAGCTCATTGCTAATCATGGTTGCCATGGTTACACGCATGAAAAGCTCATTGCTAATCATGGTTGCCATGGTTCCAAGCGATGAAAAGCTTATGGCTAATCATGGCTACCATGGTTACACGCAGGGAAAGCTTATTGTTAATCATAGTTGCCATGGTTATAGGCTGTCCCTATAATAATTAGACTTGACAACAGTAGGTTTGAATGAAAAATCAGCTTCTTACTGCTTCTTAACAAATCAGGTTGCCCTATTTGAGGATGGAAGCTGACATTTTCATTAAAACTGTAGAAGTGTCAAATCCAATCTTTTCTGGGACAAGCTATACACATTACACGCACATGGAAAGCTTACTGCTATAACGGTTGTCATGGTTACACACACATGGAAAGGTTGTTTCTAATCATGGTTGCCATGGTTACATTGCAGGCAGGAAAAGCTTATTGCTATAATCATATAGTTGCCATGGTTACACACATATTGAAAGGTTGTAGCTAATCATGAAGGAAGGCTATGATTACTATATCGCCTATCCTAAAGTGAGGCAGCAAGGACGATTTGTTTCTAGTTTGTTTGCATCTTGCTTTTTAACCTTAAATCAAAAATTGTGATTAACTCAGAGGAAACCATCCGTTTAAACGAACGTAAAGGTGTTTTGGAGTGGCTATCTAGATGCAGAACTCTATTGTACATCTATCCAGGTGAAAAAATTTTGCTTGTTTCTGCCATGAGTCAGTTTCCCTATCGAGCAGTTAAATCCTTCCAAAAGAAACAGTGCCATATAGTTTTCTGTGTCTACATAGCCACTCGAAAACACTTTCACCTTCATTTCAAAGCATTTCAAATGGTTCTGCCACAAAATTGTTTGAACATTTCAAAGGCTCAAAAATAAATGGCAAACAAACGAAGTCTGTGTGAAAATGTTGCTTCCGTGGTGCTTCCGTGGTGCCTCAAAAACACATCCCAGAAATCCCCTCTACATAGATATAGCTCGTTGCTTGGTGTACTCTTTCAAATGAGTGCAGCTTCGTGTCTACACTCCCTGTACCGTTTTTCTATTCGTCCAGAAACTCTACTGTGGATGAGCTGGGAGCAGTAGCTCACCGAGAGTTTCTTCATCTCTCTCTTTTCTCCATTAAGAAACGTATGTTAGACAAGGATGGACAAGGGGATAAAACCCCCTCCTTCTGTCCTTTTCCTACTCATACATTCAAATGGGAAATGAGAGAGATGGAAGATATCCTAGTTGCGCCAGTGGCTGGGAGCCCGAATTATGATCGACGAATGTAGTGTAGACTGTTGTAAATCTGACCAAAGTGGTGTGTTGCGTATTGCATATCCTTGATTTTTGTCTCCAATAGAGTTTTCACTCCATTTATCGACAAACTCTAAGTCTACGGCCACGGCCGGCTGCGAGCCGGGAGGTGAATGTGCGCAAATTTTATAAGATTGAGTGTAATAGAACAAGATGGCAGATTCTACCAGAAAGAAGAAAATATGATAATACATATTTGCGATACGCCACCTTCAGCCTTCATTTTCAGCCTCCTCCCCCTGAATATATCAGTAGCACTCTAACAATAAAGCAAACACAGTTGCAAACGACTGAAACTAACCCACCGCACAGTGTTGTAGCTTTAGATCAGATCAGATTAAAATGAAACTTGTCTTGTGACATACTCTTTGTTTACCCCGTCAACTATAGGTAATAGTAAAGAGGCAAATGTCTTTGCAGACATTCATTTTTCGCGAAAACCGTTTAAAGTGTTGTAAAGCAGAATATTAACCAGCTTATTAGTTCAGTTTATATTTCTAAAATTCACGAAAGCACTCGAATCTGAAATCTTTTCTCAATCGGTGGGAGTGAAATTACCATCAAAATAACCATCAAAATATCCGCAATTATTTTAAAGTCAGAGACGGAGACTCTACCTTATAAAAACTAAAGGCTTTGGACATACTGAGAACTTTTAAATTGTTTTTAAAAAAATAATGGAAATGCAACAAAACGCTTTTATCCAAAATATTTAACGATTTCTGGAAAAAAAGTTTCCGAACGTTCAAAAAACCTAAAGTTTTCCCCAAATGCCTCTAGAGAAAAGATTACAGGTCAAAGTATTTTCGTACATTACAGTATGATACACTGAACTGAACTGTGTAGTCGTTTGGTCAACTGCGGTGGACATCGCAGCGGTGACTGTAGAAAAATGTCATTAACCCTCGAGTGGTCGCGTGGATGACACACGTCATCCAACTACTTGTTTTTGCGTGTATTTTAGCGAATTTTGAATTTTCAAAGCTGAAATTTTCAGTAGCAGCTCTTCTTGGATGGGACAAGAGGGTTCCGAAGTTTTTTTTTTTTTTCTTTCAAAACCTGGAAGTTACTAAACGTCAAAGTGGCTGGATGACGATTGTCATCCACGCGACGCTTCCAAAACGCGTTTTTTTCAAGTTTCAAAAATTCTGAAATTTGAACTTGAATATACATCCTACGAGAGAAACAAAAAAAAATATGTATATATATATTTCTTTGTCATTCAAAATGTTGAGCCTAAAACATTGGTATTTTCAAAAGTTGCAAAATCCGAATCTCCCATTTTTTAGTTTTTCGCCATTTTCAAAAAAATGGGTCGGAATTTTGGAACTTTGTGTCATTCAAGTTAATGAGGAGGGTTTTCTCCATCGATTGAGTATACAAACATGCATTTTTAGGCTTAAATTGGCAGACTTATAGCCATTTTTAAAAGTGGATGACGTACGTTATCCGCACGCGACGTTTCGTGTCACAAATGCGAGCGCGACCACTCACGAGTTGAATATCCATGCAAAAACTGACAGCTCTGATCTCCGATTCGAACAAAAGCAAAAGGTAAAAGTGTCCATGTTTTAGGGGGTTTAAATTGTATCCCTTCAGAATCGATTCTTTTCGATAATTTCATACGACGGAGACTTCGATAGGTCGAATTTCACGAGCTGCCATTGGTTGTCTCTACTCATTGTGCGATGTGTGCTTCTTGAAGTACGTACAGAAAACACCGGTCACTGGTATAAAAAAAAAAAAAAAAAAAAAAAAAAAAAAAAAAAATGTAGGGTAAAATAATTGAAACGAGTAGCGGAAGAGTTGTCACTGGAACATCAGAGAATGGCGCGCGGTGACTGTTAAGAGAGAAGAGAAGGGGTTAAAAAGGGAGGGGGTCTGAATCAGAGGGGGGGGGGCGGGGTGCCATGACAGCGTCAGCGTGTCAAGAGTCTCGTCTCGTCTCGGTTATGTTATGTCGTTGATTATAATTGCAGCTGTGATGCGACGACTATGAGTTCGAGATGAGATGAACAGTGTTGCCATTTATGGCAACAATTATCCAAACCTCCCATTCAACTTAATATAAAATCCGAATAATTTCTTGATTAAAATGGCAACACTGGAGGTAAAACAGTGGTACACGCATCTATAGGAGCTCGTTTGTCTCTCTCTTTCTTCATTTGAATGCATGTGTTAAAACATGATGAAGGTATAGGTGATGCTAAAGCCGCGTGATGACTGATGGCCCCTTTACTTATGTCCTTTTCTATCACGTTCATTCTTATTGGATGGCGATAGAGAGAGAAAGAGACAAGTTCCCGAGGACCCGCCACTGGGATGAGATGAGATGAGATGCGGGGCACATGTCAATTAAAAGAAGTTGATGCGCGTGAAAATACAACTGATGCGCATGCGCCCGGCTCGCTCCGCCCCTCCACGCCGCATGAATGAACACACAGTGGATCAAAATACGATACGATTCATGAAAAATAAACGCATGACAATCTAAGGAAAAAACCTATATGGTTAGATTTGCTTTTATGGTGTCTGATTTCGGTCCGGTCAAAAAACATGGTAATTTGGGCCCGAAAAATGATGCTATTGCTGTGATGACGCGACTAAAATCAGTGCTAAAACCGGGACCAGAACCTGAATCATCTGGCCCCCGGATCCGGAACCGAAACTTAAATCTCTGGCCCGCTGGAACCGGAACCAAAATCCGAATCGGTTCCCATCCCTGTCCAAGAGACAGCATCAGCATCAGAGACCAATTTCTCTTTTCGGGGACGTAGCAAAACAACTTCCAAAAGATCCTCGGTAGACTTCCATTCCAAAGGACCCTCGGTAGACTTCCAAAAGACCCTAGGTAGACTTTCAAAGGATCTTATACAGGCTGTTGAACAAAGATGTTGATTTTAGAAAAGAAAGAAGTATATCACACTGAAAAAAAATATTACCAGAAGCGTAACCGTAACGATATGTGAACCTTTGTAAGAGATAGTATAACATTACCAGAATTCTACAGTATGCAGCATACTTCTTTCTTTACCACATTTCTTTTTCAGGAAATTCTATAATTCTGTGACCATATTCTGGTATTAACACCTGAATTTTCTGGCCAAAGTACTATACTTTCTGTTGCTCACATATCGTTGTGATTCTGGTAATATGACTAGAATCTGATATTCTGACCATCACCAGTGGCGTAGCGTGCAATTTGGCAACGTTGTATTGTGTCCATTTAAACCCTTCAAAAAGATCGAACTATAGGGTGTTTGGTGAATACTTGGACATTTGACCTCTTAAGCATGGGTTTAAATGGACACATTACAACGTTGCCAAATTACACGCTACGCCACTGACTATCACCTTTTTTCGGTGCAGAGTTTTTAGCGTTGGTCGACAATGGAAAAAGGAGCCTGTGGATGTTGTTCTTATGTGTTATTTTGTTGAGTCTCCAAAAATAAAGCTATTAACCACGTGATCAGTTTGTTCGTGATCTCTGTTGTCTCAGATCACTCTGATGTCTCTGCAATGACTGTGACCAATCAATGAAACGTAACCCGATACAGAGCGCTGCGATCTCTAATGTGAGAGACTTAAACGCGTGTATAGGAAAAAGCGACAACTTAAAATCCGTCGGAAATTGCTACTTTGAATAATTTTGCAGAACAAAATCGTCATCAGTTTTTGAGCGAGTGATATGATCGAACTTAATTTTCTTGTACTACGACTTTCACAAGAAAGTACCCTCATTGAAATTCTTATTTGTTAAATTGTTCTGTTGTTTTCAATATAATTTTATGATTTTTCATGACGTATTTTAAAGAGTCATTCGCTGTTTAAACATTTGAAACATTTGAAACATTTGAAAGCCGCAAATTTTTTTAATGGCTGCGATTAAAGATGGTAAACATTTCGACCTGGGTACTTTCTTTCGAAAGTCATAGTACCTAGTGATGTCTGTATCAGATATTTTGAAATGCCAATTAATGGAATGCAAGCTTGGAATTTAACGGCACCAATAGGCAACGCTGTGGTCCTATATCCCAACAGGGCGGACGGGGTTGATTTGTGTTGAAACTCATTTTATTTCTGTAAATTCTGGAAAGAAATCTTAGTTTCCGGCCTCACTTTTGTTCTACTGGCATTTCAGAATATGAAAATTTCGCGGGTCATGTCCTATATTTGTTTTTTTTTCCGCGCGCGAATCCAGATTTAAACATCCTATATTCCAACATGGCAGACGCGGAATGAATTTGCTTCAGAATTCGACAGAGTTTCCGTTCTGATTGTATTATTCTGTGGTATAAGGTAACCTGTACGGCCCTGATAAGTTCGAAATCGCCCGCTGCATACGACTCGTCCAAATAATCATGCGATAAAAACCAATGTACGATGATCAATTTTATTTCAATGTCAACGTGTTTTTTGTCGCACGCAATAAACCATGGACAACCCGAATACGGCCACCTCCGGCAGCAATGACCAACTACAAATACGGCCGCGGCCCTGTTTCTTCCAGCAGCCGGACCGGCCACGGCCTGTAGTGTAAAAGCGAGTTACACCCGGGCCTGCGCCTAGGACGCCTAGGTGCATTAATGAATGGAACGACACATCTCGACTTGGTGATGTCGCCGTTTGTCATTCATGTAAATACAACGCTTACACCTCACTCACTCGCACACTAGTTTACATTCACCCTCTCACTCTACACTCTCTCATTCACTCAGAGGTGTCATGAAAAGTATCAAGTGTAGATGTTTGTCACTTCCACCTGCAGCTTCTACTTCATGTTAAACGCCAGATCGGCAGGGGTCTTCGGAATGTTATTTGAATATTTGCAAAGAAACTGAAAACAGACGAGGCTATATTCACGGATTTTTCTTCAAACACCTACTTACAAAATATGAAGGTTTTCGTATACAATAATTGAGAATGGGACAGTTGTAAAGGGTCTGAAATTGTGTGTTTTTTGAAAAGAAATTGATAGTACTTGATGAGCTAAGAGCAGTGGTGCCTTTGGTTTTATCTGAGGTGTCCCGGTTTTGGAGATACACACTTGTGAAGATGTAAAAAAACCGTGTGCGTTGTGACGTCACTGCGTGGAATTCTCATTTAAAAACAATGTATTTTGGGCCAACACGTCAACTCGGGATCAATGGGACTTAACTAGAAACCAAAGGCATCTTTGTTCTCAGCTCATCAAGTACTTTCATCATTTTCTTTATAAAAAACATAACATGTCAGTCCCTCGCAACTGCCCTATTGAATAAAATCACTAATTTTTATATTCCATTTTAAGGCTGCGCTCTCTCAATCGAATGAGGGCATTTCGGCTATGTTTGACTCTCCACTGAAAAAAACAAAGTTTAAGTACAGTCGAAGCAGCCTTTTTGAAAGCACAAGATTTTCGCAGAGTAAAAGTTCGAGCAATCTAGCTCAATGAGCGCATTTGAAACAGTTCAAATAACACATCACAGAGGCAGTGGTGTCCACGGGGTGGAGGGGGGGGGGGAGTTAAAGCCCCCCAGACCTTCAATTTTGACGGGCGGAGGAGAAGAAGGGAATAAGTTTCAGCCAAACGCTCATGGTGAAACTAATGGTTTTGAAGTTTTATTTATACACTTTTAACTAAAAAGTTAAATTCAGCTCTTTTACCAGCGCACTCTTGCTTTGCGCGTTGGAGGTTCGCCCTGCAGGACAGATGGGTCGCGGGAAAGCGTGTCCCAACCAAACCGATTTTATTTAATTCAGGAACTTTCTATCCTCCATCCTTCTCCCATCTCCCAGTGGATTAAAAACATAAGATTTCCCGAACATAATTTTACAACTAAAAAATTAAAATCATGAACAATAAATAATATAAAACAACTTAAAAACGTGTGGAATCATTTATTTTAAAGCTTAACATGAGTGAAATATCATGGTTTATGTAATAAAAATATCAACACTTACACGTTTTTAAAGGGAGGAAAAAAAACAACAATTTTTCGTGACCAAAAAAAATCCATGATTTTACCCAATGTGCGTCGGATCTCTACGCGACCGCGGTCGCGCGCGCGGTCCAAGCTCGAAGCTCTATCTCTATGCCGCGATTTGTAATCGGAGATCCGAAATAGAATAAAATTGAACGATTCGCGTAAATTTCATTGAAAGATCACGCAATTTCGTGGCGGTTCAATCCGCGGTGGGGGAGCTCAGGGGCTCCTTCAATGTTCATTCCGTGCTCCAACTCCTCCTCATCCTTTCAGTGTTTTCGCTCACGGCGCGCGGCGTAAGAGGAGGGGTGGGTGGGGGGGTGAGTAATGGGAAGAGGGGAGGGGGAGGGTTAAGCACGGCAAAGTCCAAGTGTCAAGTTCAAGAGGGTTTGTTCTAATTACCAACGACAACGTCACAACGGCACAACCGCCGCACAGGGGGGTAGATAAAATCGATCTGGAGCAAAGCAACGAGCTCTGAGTACAGTCTGCAAATGGGGCTCTTGCAAACTTTTGCTGCTGTGAGCAAATAAATGATCCAATGTAGTGTAAAAACCAGGGAAAATCACGAAAATCACACTGAAAAAGTATAAAAGTTAGTAATCAACTCACAAAAAACTGCTACATAATGGCAGGATCGTAATAGCGGTCCAACGCAGGTATCACACAGAAAAAATTAAAATGTGTCGTGAGCATGAATTTGGGTTTACCGACCACAATTTGGATCAGTTTTTTGTATGGGACACAATCAGATTTAGTCAACGAGACAATCTGATTTTGTCCCATGCAAAAAACTGATCCAAATTGTGGTCGGTGAACCCAAATTCGTTCTTACGACACATTTTACTTTTTTTCCGTGCATGGGAGATTCCTGTCAACTTTGTCACTTTCTCTACCAAAACACAGAGATATGTCTTAAATTAAATAAAATTTCCCATGATACCTGCGTTGAACCTGCCACTTTCGTTAAAAACCGATTTTCACAGAATTAATTACACATTTTGATTGAAAGTTAAAAAAAAAAAAAAAAATAAACGTACCTAGTATTAGGTACGTTTAATAGACAAACAAACCAGATTTAGATCTCCCATGCTGTCACACTTTGAGATAGGACTTATAAGACGTATCAGCCTTTTTATCGCTATAGCTCATTGGCTTCGATTTTGACTCAGGTAAGCAACCTTCATGATGTAATGAGTATTACAGGTAACCTAAATACAGGGTGTCCCAGACCACCCGTGTAGGTACTTTTTCTCAAAAACGGCTGGGAGTAGAGAGCTGAAACAAAAAAGTCAGATAGGGAATTGACCCCAAAGAATTCAATGAAAATATTTTCAAAGTCCCCCGAGGCCCCCCGGGGGGGTTTTGGGGGGGTTCGAAACACATTTTTCCATTTTTGGCGGGAAAAAGCCTATAAAAGGTACAAAAATAAGTTCAGATTCTGAAAGAGCAACTCATTGCCGACATTTTTACTCCAGTAACTTTTTCCAGAAAACCCCAACTTTTGGGGTTATGGGCCCTTTTGGGGGGAAATTTTCATTCCGCCACTGTGACCACACTATTCAATATTTTTCAAAAAACTAAAATTCATCTGAAAGAAGAGATTAGGACCTTTCGATTTATGTACCACATAATACCTAAAAGTGAAAAATTAAGGCCCCCACGTAGATTCCAAAATTTGGGGGTCTTTGGGGCCCCCCACGTAAAAAAAGTCAAATAGCAAGGTATGGCTTGTGATACATCGATCGAAAGCCCTCAAAGAGGAGAATAAGATGACGCAATCCAAAATTGTCTACAATCATTACTTTCAAAATGGCGGCCATTTGAAAATTATGGGTGTTCAAAGGAAAGTCCTGGGAAAAGAGTCCAAGGATGAACGATACATAAATTGAAAGGCCTTAAAAAAAGCAAACGAATGGCGCAAACCGCAAATCAATCCGCCTCTTCAATCAAAAGTTATGACCGATTGAAGCTTAAAGGGCTCAATAAGGCCTATTTAAGGCTGCTTAAATTTCAATCGGTCATAACTTTTGATTGAAGAGGCGGATTGATTTGCGGTTTGCGCCATTCGTTTGCTTTTTTTAAGGCTTTTCAATTCATGTATCGTTCATCCTTGGACTCTTTTCCCAGGACTTTCCTTTGAACACCCATAATTTTCAAATGGCCGCCATTTTGAAAGTAATGATTGTAGACAATTTTGGATTGCGTCATCTTATTCTCCTCTTTGAGGGCTTTCGATCGATGTATCACAAGCCATACCTTGCTATTTGACTTTTTTTACGTGGGGGGCCCCAAAGACCCCCAAATTTTGGAATCTACGTGGGGGCCTTAATTTTTCACTTTTAGGTATTATGTGGTACATCAATCGAAAGGTCCTAATCTCTTCTTTCAGATGAATTTTAGTTTTTTGAAAAATATTGAATAGTGTGGTCACAGTGGCGGAATGAAAATTTCCCCCCAAAAGGGCCCATAACCCCAAAAGTTGGGGTTTTCTGGAAAAAGTTACTGGAGTAAAAATGTCGGCAATGAGTTGCTCTTTCAGAATCTGAACTTATTTTTGTACCTTTTATAGGCTTTTTCCCGCCAAAAATGGAAAAATGTGTTTCGAACCCCCCCAAAACCCCCCCGGGGGGCCTCGGGGGACTTTGAAAATATTTTCATTGAATTCTTTGGGGTCAATTCCCTATCTGACTTTTTTGTTTCAGCTCTCTACTCCCAGCCGTTTTTGAGAAAAAGTACCTACACGGGTGGTCTGGGACACCCTGTATAAGGTGTCAACTGAAATTATTCAATTAGCTAGCTGAACGAACATTTATCTATAATGGCAGTCTTATGGAGATTAAATGCGAAACTGACGCTGAGGTTTTTGAGGTTCCGGGTTAATCCTCTAGATACTAAGTTTCTGTAATTAGTGGCTCAGTTAATGTTGCACACATAACTAATAATTAACTTGAAAGGGGGTGGCCACCTTGGGTGCATCAAAAATATTAGAGGTGGCCACCTTAGGTGCACGTTTTTCGTGATGTCAAAACCCTACTTTTTTTCAAAAGCAAAAAAAAGCCCAAAGACAAAGCAAAATTAAAAAAAATGAAATCAGTATATGATAGCCAACTGTCTGAAAAGTAAATTGACGTATTTCGTTTTTTCTCTCTCTCATTCCTTATTAGTGCAAATTGGCTCCAAGCTTAGGTATGGCCACCTTTGGGTCACCTACCTTATAATTGTTCATTTATTTTGAAACATTTTTCCTTCTGTTTCAGGCGAACTAGTTTACACGCATAAAATCAGAGTTGTGTTAATCTGAACTGGGATTTTTCGTCGGGTTGTGAAGACACCGGTGAGTACTCTATACTATTTTCATTTTATTTTCTTCTTTCTTTTTATCAAAGCACATTTAACCCTTTCAAACCAGAAAAAATACTTTTTTTCTGGGGACGGATTTTTGACCATCACAGCTGAGCACACTCTTCTCATATACAGCAATATGCATCTATTATATTTTCATTTTTTCCGTAAGATTCTATGCTATTCAGATGTAGTACTTACATAGAAAGGTACAGTGTACAGTTTTTCTATGTGCCAGTACATCATTGTACTTAAATAGTACATCATTGTACCGCAAGTGTACATTGTGCACCAGGTCTGAAAGGGTTAAACAAACAAACGAACGAACAAAAAATAAGAGTCATCACATTTTTTAAAAGCCTTCCACGTCTGAACCCACGGACTGCCCGCCCGCCCTGGGGGCGCGAGTAAACAATTAGCCAAGGACGCTTGGTGGGGTTAAACCGGCTGTAAGAAAATGATGGAGGGCGGAATCATCACCTGACTTCGACTCTAATCTTCATCTTTTCTAATAAATGCATTACAAAAGGCGGTTTGTGTGTGTGTATGAAAAAGAGGGGGAGAGAGAGAGAGAGAGAGAGAGAGAGAGAGAGAGAGAGAGAGAGAGAGAGAGAGAGAGTTACATCTTTTCGATTCGCTTCTGGTTAACCCCGACAAAGCTTACGCGTACAGCAGCAAATCTTGAGAACTGTTCACGATCGAAGCGTCAAAATACGTATTCACGCCACCTAGCTCAAACCCTCTCCCTCTCCTGGACACCGGATGGCTGTTTTTAATTAAAGAGAAAAAAAGAATATCCACATCAACTCAATTTAAGATGTGAAGCATGATTGTGCAGTGTTTCTCGCTTAAAATTAAGAACACGTACGTACGGCGAGGAATAACGCCTCGCATCTGCATCGAAGTATATAAGAACAACTCCAAAATCTTGTATTCTCGCATTCTTGTCTTATTCTCGCGGCGCGGTGCCGTAAAAAAGAACAGAGGAAAGGTGGCTAGAAATGCACAATTAGTGAGGCTGTAAAATATTCACGGTTTCAATCAAAACCATTAGCAAGTTTTCTTTTCTTTCTTCGTTCTTTTATCAATTGCCGTTTTTTTCTTCTCTCTCTCTCCAAAGGGGTTGGATAGCCGGTATAGGGCTTACATCGGCTACATGCTCTTTCTCACGGGGCCTAACAAACTACTCTATGCTCGGTTTTCGTTTAGTAACTTGTAAGGTGCTTCAAGAGAGATTATTTCAGCCTTGAGCGTGATTCATTTCTGCCGCTTTTCACCAACTCCTTGGATTATTCAATTTTTATTTCGTCAGAACTAGCCAGGGATTTTTCTTTCTCTTTCTTTGCCTATTTGCGGCTGAATGTGTTAGAAAAGGACACTAAGATGATTCCAGGGTCGATTAGTTCAACCTGTGGACACCACATCGCGCTGCTCAAAAAGTCAACAGTTTTTGGCTAAATTTGACGAATTCACGCTGAAAACACAAATTTGAGGAACGTCAGCACCTGCGAGCATACTTCAGGAAGATACCTTGAAAGTTTCAGGCTGAAAGACTCAAAAATAAAGCCGGAAATTATGAAATACGAAACTTCCCGTAAGCCGCAATGAGTGCGAGTGAGGCAGATAGACGTATCATCATCACTCGCGCTCACTCTCACTCACTAGGCTTATGCATTTCATAATTTACGGCTTTAATTTTAAACCAATTTTGCTCATTTTGGGCTCAACAAATCCATAAAAAAGTTTTGCAGGTGCTGACGTTATGGAATTTTTCGTTTTATCCATGGTTTCAGTTTAAAACGCCAAAAACTCGACTTTTCCAATTTGCGACTAGTGGCGCATCCATCGGATTGAAATCTGGAAAAGTTTCGCCTGGAATCACCTTAACAGTGGCTGAAGTCACGCGACAGGCCCTCTATCCATCCTTTTCAAACATATCCATTTAAGTGGGCAAAAAGAGAGAGAGAGAGAGAGAGAGAGAGAGAGAGAGAGAGAGAGAGAGAGAGAGAGAGGGGAGAGAGAGAGAGAGAGAGGGAGAGAGAGATAGAGACAGAGAGAGAGATAAAAGAACAAAATCTGCATGTATCCGCCAATGCAGTGGCGCGTGCGGAAAAGAAGCAAGAAACGCATCTGATAACGAAACTGATCGGAAGATCGATTGGGGGGGGGGAGAGATTGATCACCCATCGAAAGTTGATCGCCCCATGGGTGTGAGGTGAGCGTATGCATATGTATACACTGCAAAGTGCTGGTCTCGATTGGATCGGATCGACCAGCTGTTTGTTCTGCTGCTCTGCTGATCCGCTGATACCTACTACACTCGCAGTTCAGAGACAAGGTCGTTGGTCGACATAATGGAGATGTAAATACGGTACATCTTCGGCGGCTCATAGACGACCGCGACGCGTCGCGGATTCCAACCGCTTCCACCGCGACCGGGACTAGGACCGACGCGGCGGCTCACAATTGTCTGAGATTGAAAAAAAATTGGCCAAAAATCAGTGGCAAATTAAACTGTATGAAAAATCCCACAAATCTTTCTCACCCCCTTTTATTACTCTGGAAGAGTCACCTCGACCCCCCTTTAATACTTTGGGAATTTCTCTTACCTACAGCCCCTATAATAATCTGGAGGAGACCCCTAGACCCCCCTTGAGGGGTTGTTTTTACGGTAGGCTGGTTGCAGAATGTTTTTGCTAATTTTCATCAAAATTCAAACAGCTATATTTGAACATTCCAATGTTTCCCTACACTGAAAAAAATGTGCTAAATTTAACTAATTTCTACTTAAAAGTATGGACACCGCTTAAATACTATATTAGTTTGACTATTTCAATTAGTTAACACCATGCTGTGTTAATTCAACTATTTTTTAACTATTTTAAAGAGTTAAACTAACAATTTTTAAGTGGTGTGCATACTTTTAACTAATTCAGCGATTTTTTTTTTCAGTGTATGTTCACCCGCATTTTACCCATTTTCCCATTGATTTTAATGGAAATCTTTTATCATCCATAATTTGCCTACAATTTAAAATTTCGAAAAAACAAAAAAATAAAAATTCTCTGATGAAGGTTAAAAGCAACTTCTCTGCAAAATTTGAAAGTATATGGATCATTCATTAAAAAGTTATGCTGGGATACAGACAAACAGACATCGGCGCCATTGCAATACTTTCTCAATTTCTAATACTGTTAGTCGTGAGAAAATAAAAAGTCATAAAAAAAAAAAAAAAATAATCTTTTTGGACCTTAGAAGTGCGCTTCGTTTAAAACTTTCCATCGACGCTCCTACACAGGTGGGGGATGGTAGGATCAACCATTTGCGCTGATTTTGGAGTCAACTATCAAGTAGATGGAAATGCAACGCACATTATGGTAAATTAAGTTAACTCGTTGGTACATTTTACCATCATTTAGTGTTTATCATACTTGATAGCTGAATCCAAAATCAGCTATGCAGATGGTGGATTCTATTAGTTATTTTTTTCTGTGTAGATTTATATTACTTTAACCCTTTAAATGACCTGGTTAGTTCAAGAGAACACCACTCTTTCGTTTAAATAGGGAAGATGGTTAACTGTTCGTACTGGGTGGAGTTGGAATTGCCTATCATACGAATTGAAGGCTCCCGACCAGACCTTATCTTGTCGTGTTTTCGTCTATATTTGCGTTTATTTGGTTTGGAATGAGGACTGAAACAATGTGTAATAGCTAGACTAGAGGAGAAAAACGAGTATACTCGGGCTTGGCCCATATGGTGTTAAAGATGTTCGCGGTGATTAAAATTGGTCTTATAAAAGTGTTTAGATGTTAAATTTACAAGGACTTTTTTTTGTCTGATTTTTGGCCTTTTTTTGACGATTTTTGACCATAGTTTGGCGTCGACGTTATACGCACTGCGCATGCGCTAGCTGTAACACGGCACACACCGGATCCAGTTTCTTTTGAGTGGCGCGCGGTAGTGCGGTGGATGGCGCCGGCCGTGCTGCAACAGAGTATAACTATGCGACGCGATACGGACGGAGCGGAGGGGAGGCAGCAGCAGCGAGACGCATGGAAACTCTTTTCAGTTGAGTCTGAGGCGCAATCGAGCGAATCGGGAAGCACAGTGCGCTGCGCTACGGCGAAGCGGTGCATTGCCGAGAATGACTATTTCATTGACTTGCTGAAGATATCGATTCGATTTTTCGAAATATTTTGTTTGATACCGATAAAGATTAATGCAGGAAGAATGGTAGATGCATAGGGAGAGTTCTGGACAACTCATCAGAAATTTATCAGAATGGAGCTCTTGCTACACGGAGTTAAATTTCCTGTTAGATTGACCAGGCCCGTCACATGGGGGAGGGGGGACGCTGGACCCATGGGTCCGGGGCCCGGTGAGCCGATTTTTTTTTTTTTTTTTTTTATCATTTACGAAATAAAAAGACTTTTAGTATTTTTTATTTTCATCGTATTGAAATTAACTTGCTCTTTGTCTTTAATACCTTAAAATTTACCCTTGGATCTGTAGCAATAATTTAAATTGAGATTATTTTAATTTGAAAGTGTTCGACTCTAAATGGCTGGAAATGATAGTTCGGAAGGGAATAAATGTTAAACAATTTCTCGGAGTTGGGGGGAAGCTCCCCCCCCCGGGGGGGAAAGGGGGCCCGAAAGCCTTACTAGTACCAGGGCCCGGTCAGTGGGGTCGCGTGCCATTTGGCAACAATGTATTCTATGCATTTAAACTCATGTAAAAGATCGAATTCTGGGGGTGCACAGTGCACAAGGAAAATTCGATATATGTACTTAATGAGTTTAAATGGAGCAGTTGCATTGTTGCCAGATGGCACGCGACGCCAATGGGTCCGGTAGTAAGATGTGACGGGGCTGACAATGACGGACATTTCAATTAGGAAATTACGAGTGTTAAGGTGTAAGGCAAAGCTTGATTTTAATCCGATGGATAATGCCACTAGTGCTGCTCAAAAAGTAAACACTGTTTGACTGAAATTGAAGAATTTGCGCCAAAAGTGCCTCAGGAAGATATGTCCTGAAAGTTTCAAGCTGAAATACTCAAAAATAAAAGCCGGAAAATTATGAAATACGAAAATGTCCATAAGCCTCAATAAGTGCGAGTGAGGCAGATATACATAGTATCTCTTGCACTTGCACTCACTCACACTCACTAAGCTTAAACCGAAACGAATTTCATAAACGGCTTCAATTTTGAACACATTCTTCTAAATTTGAACTCAAAATAACGATACAAAAATTTTGCAGGTGCTGAAATTATTGGATTGTGCGTTTTTTCTTTGGTTTTAAATCATTATAAAGCCAAAAACACGACTTTTCCTTAAAACGACTGGTATAGCGCTATTCATCGTATTGAAATCTGGAAAAGTTGGGCTGGAATCTTCTAAATTAGAATAATTGTGAAAGTAACCCGAAATTCGATTAATGTGACAGGAGTTTCGGTAAATGTAAACGGCGTTCTGGCTACTTTAATACTTAGTTCTGTTTAGTACTTTCCTAAACGGATTTCCGCTTGAACTAACCGGGAGAATTTTCTCAGAGTAACTTTTGTTGCATGCAATAATAATAAACAATGTATATTTGTAAACTAAAAAGTCACGGCATTCACTTATAGACTCACGAAATGACTATAAAGTGAAATGCATTGAAGAAGAGCTACGCAGATACCATGAAAAATTTCTATCTACTTAATATGAGATTTTCCTCTATTTGTTCCTATAGAGAGAGAAACAAATTAGATAGAAATCTCCTATGATTCCTTTATAGCTCCGCCATCTTTGATTTTGAATGGCGGAGTTACGCAGTTGGCTAGGCCAATTTGTCAGTACCTCTATAGGAACACACAGAGGAAAGCCTCAAAATTAGAAAGGAATCTCCCATGGTGCCTGCGTAGTTTCACCTTTACGCCTTAAAATTTAAAGTCATTTTGTGAATCTATGAGTGAAAATCATCATTTTTAAATGCTCTCATCGTAATTTCAGCTGGATTTTTACAAAAGGATTGACTATTCAACCACTCATAGAAAAAGTCATGGCAAGAACCCCATTGACTTTGACCATTTTACCAGAAAACTATATTCGAGTGACTCCTCCTTCGTACAGTGGCGAAGCGTGCGATTTGGCAACTTCCTTTTCCCCATTTAAACACATTAGAAAGGTCGAAATATCTGGTCATCGCCTATGACTGAAGCGTTCGACTTTTGCGGTTGATTTAAATGGAGAACATACATTGTTGCCAAATTTCACGCCTCGCCACTGCGACCTTCGAACGTGCGCGACAACGATTGCTAAAGCCCGCTTCGGAAACTGAAATCATGGAGCTTTCTTGTTTTCTGTTTCGCTTTCCCTCCCTACCTCTATCCTTTCATTTCACTCCCCTCTCTCTCTCCCTCTCTCTCCCCTTACCGCCACCCTCCCTGCCCTCCCCTTCAATCCCTGCCCACCCCTCCCCATAAATTCCCTTCTCTACCTCTTCATTCTTTCTCAAGCTCCAATTTACAATTGAGGCAGTTTACGGAAGAAAGTCCATGAAAAAATCAGGTCTGCTATTCCGAAGAAATCGGTGTTTAGGCCACATTGATATTCCTTCACAAGAGCAGAACTGTTGTTTTACGGGCCTTTCTTCCGGAAACAGCCTCAATTACCGGAACTCGCGCTGTACCGCGGTCGCACCGAAGCAGAGTAAACGTGGTGTAAGTACACACAACGTAAATCACTTAACGACAAGTCGAGATAAGCAATAAAGCGACCTATATTTTTTCCCCCGCTTTTCCCCTTGGTTTTTTTTCCCGTTTTGCTTTTTTGTTGTTGTTTTTTTTTTTCGTTTCTATTAAAGTCCTATACCTTTTGTTTATTTTCGAGCGCGGATCGAGTTAAGGTGCGACGCAGGGAAAAGTGGGGGAGGGAGAGAGGATTTAACAAGCAAGGAGCTGAGAACCACAAACGGGCCTCAAGTCGAGTGGTGGATAAGGTTGAGGCCATGGCCGAACAGAGCGCGGTGAAAACCGCTCGCCGCCCGCTCGGCTTACTTGAGACTAAACTCCGCGCAAGAGAGTCACAGCCGTACCGAGAGATTCGAATCTAATTACATTATCATTGCGCTCGCCGGAGTTGCCACGCGGCCAGAGGTGACTCGTGGGATGTGGATTTCGATTTTTTTCGGAATCTGCAATGTTCCTCACTTTTTTTTTTTTTTTTTTTTTTTTTTTTTTAAATATGCATCATTGATAAAAGTGGATGTTACTATGTATCATCGATACGATAAATCCAAAATTGTATAGACTAGTAAGTAAGTCTGAAATGTGTATGTACCAGTGGCGTAGCCAGGAATTTTCTAGGGGGGGGGGTCCGGGTCCGAAAATTGTCATGGGGGGGGGGGGTTCAAAGATACTAATTGGTAAATTTGTCCGAAAACGCAAAAATGACCTTTTTTAGGACAAATTTGGTGTCATGGGGGTCCAGACCCCCTGGCCCCCCCCCCCCCCCCCCCTTGGCTACGCCACTGTGTATGTACGAATCTGTTAATGGGGCAGTTGCAAGAGTCCGAAATTGTGTATTTTATTTATAAAGAAAATGATAGTACTTGATGAGCTGAGAACAATGCACGATGGTCTGAGTTCGTCAAAAATTAGCCGAAAATCAGAAAGTGAATTTCTCATAAATTTGTCATTTATAAACTTTCAAGACTAATTTTAATCACAGAGAACGTTTGTAACAAGTAATTTAAACCGAGAAGTGTCACTGGAAAGTTTTAAACTAAGCTTTAAAGGTCAAAAATAACGATTTTTGATCGTCTTTTTTTTACTGATTTTTGGCCACTTTTTTTTTAATCTCAGACCATAGTGCAATGGTGCCTTTGGTTTTTTCTCAAGTGTCCTAGTTTTGGAGATACACACGTGTAAAGTTGTAAGAAATCGTGTGCGTAGTGACGTCACTACGCGGAATTCCCATTTAAAACAATGTATTTTGGGCCATAATCTCATCTCTGGAACAATGGGACTTAATTAGAAACCAAAGGCTTGCTTGTTCTCAGCTCATCAAGTACTTTCAATCTCTTTATAAAAAACACGACATTTTAGACCTTTGTATGCAACTGTCCAATTGACGAGTAAGCATGCTGTTTGTTGGTTCGTGTGAATTCATGTAAAATCAATGGCATTCCTGAGGGTCGATCATTTACTTCATCGTTAAACCGATCGATATGACTGTCTATGAGTGATGCTATTGGTCGAAAATTGTAAAACTTGGCTGTTGCTATGGTAACCATCGTTGAGAGTCTCGTTTTATACAGGCTACTCATGAGTAACCTTTAAAAAACGGACACTATAACGATGGTTACCATAGCAACAGCCAAGTTTTACAATTTTCGACCAATAGCATCACTCATAGACAGTCTTATCGATCGGTTTAACGATAAAGTAAATGATCGGCCCTCTGGTTACAAATTTGGCAATCCTGTAGAATACTCTTCCTATATATGCTCCATTGCTCCGCTTCTGTGGGAGTAAATCACACACAGATTTCTCGATTTAAATTCAGCCCGGAATAGGTTTTAGTCCTGGCTCTAAGTCTAACGGCGGCGCTCGCATAGTCGACCAGAAGCTCAGAAGAATGGATGGTCAAAGGAAAGAGAGAGGACTCCTCCTTAGTCCTTAGCACGCCCTAGAAAGCAATAAATCACACTTTCCGCTGACCTTGGGAGAACGGCGCCAAACTGGGAGCAGGAGCACCGGCTTATGCAAAGCGCGGCGCGAGTTTAAAATCAAGGTCCCGGTGAAAGATGTTCGGTGAAAACCCGGGCGGCAAATAAAGGTGACGGTAATGGAACTCCAATTATTCTGCTTTGTATGCAAACGAACCCAGTGCATTTGCTTCTCTCTCTCTCTCTCTCTCTCTCTCTCTCTCTCTCTCTCTCTCCCTCTCTCCCTCTCTCTCTCCTCTCTCCTCTCTCCCCTCTCCCCCTCTCTCTCTCTCTCCTCCTTCTATGAGTCTATGAAACTTACGGTGCATTTAAAAAATGTCTGCATGCTGAAAAGTCGTGTTCCAGTTTCCACCGGCGCATTACTTCATAACAGAATGATTCAAGGCACAACCAAACACTGGGGAGAGATGAAGGAAGTGAGTTTACAGTGAATTATTGCGTGAGAGAATACTTTACTTTGACAGCCACGACGTTTGGTCCGATTAACCAGGAGCTTAAACAACAGGCCTGCAAACTTTTTATCACAATGATTCCGTACGTAACGATTTTTGTTATGTTTTGGAGGCACATTTTCAAGGTAGATTGGTAGCTACCTACCTTAAGAAGACTCAATTTGATAAAATATCCGCGGTTGGTTCACAATAATTCTGAAACACAATATCAATAATAGTCAATAGAGAAATCTCAAGGGATTCTCAAGCCAAAGCCATCAAGGAGGATTTTCTTTAAATGGGTCGGTTGCAAACTTCTGCTTTAGAGTTTACGGAAGGTAGATTTATGCGTGAAATCGCGTGGATATCAAATAATCGTAAGCATCGAAAAGTCTCAAAATCCATCATTTCTTAACTCAATAAATGCGTTTTGAAAAAGTAAAAGATGGCGGTCAAATGAGCGGGTTACAGTCATAGCCAGCAATTTGGCAACTGTTGATTCTTCCCATTTGAATGTATGGGAAACAATCGATTAGAAATTAGGCCATGGCCCCTTCAAGAATCGATTGTTTCTCATACATTCAAATGGAAAGAATCCATAGGTGCCAAATTGCTGGCTCTGCCTTTGGCTACAGTGGGGGAGTCCCGCATCTAATCACATCTTTCTATGCTGAGAAAAGAGATTCACACGGAAAAAAAAAGATTAGTGAAATTAACCATACGATAGCTGATTTTGGCACCTTCTAGATGTTATGGTAAACTTGACCAGAAGTATGGTACATTTACCGATACTTTGAGTAAATTCGACATGCAATCAGGTAACATCACCTAGTACCAAGTCAAAACATAGTATACTTTTGGTTAACATTGCCATAACATGTAGCAGGTGCCAAAATCAGCTATCGTATGGTTAATTTCACCGTAGTTTTTTTCCGTGCATTATAGGAGAAATATGCAATTACATCGGGACCCGCTCATTCGGCCAACATATTTGAAATTTACTTAACGCATTTTATTGAGTTTTTACGTTGACTATTTAGAGACTTTTTGATGCTTTAACTTTAACTCTAACTTTAACTTTAATTGATTTAACGCAATTTTACGTAGGAGTCGACCCTCCATGTAACGCTGTAGGAAAAGTTTGCAACATACTCATTTGCAACATAACCTTTTGAAATCAGCTATTTTGAGAAAGAGCAATTCTTCTTTGTCAGGCCTTTTACTGGAGTGCTCCTTCATTTGCGAACCACGTATTGCTGGAAAAAATCCAGCACATAGAATACAGATATATCGGTCACTAGCTCAAGAAGCGATCGGTGACTTCAAGAGTCAACACCCGTTGGATGAAGGAAATAAATCCGAATTTAAAACGCACGGGATTCTTGCGAATTGATTTGAGCATATTTTTTTTTTTTTTTTTTTTATTTCATTCCTTCATCTTTATCTGCGATTACAGTTGCGGAATGTCTTCTTCCGTTAGTCATCACATTGATACGCGTATTTCAAACGATATACGATTCACTAGTCCGCTGTCAAAACGAGCATCACGCGCATACCCAAGAACTCGTGTTTTTCTCTCTCTTTTCCCCATCTAAATACACGTGTTAGAAAAGGATGGATCGAGGGAATATCACGTGATTTTAAACTTTATCTCTATCCTTGTTTAGTACATACCTTCAAACGGGAGGAGAGAGAAAAATATAAATTCATGGATAAGCCTCTGGCGTCACGCAAATCGCACGTATCGACTTCGGAGAGTATAATCGATGTATTTTTACTGAATATTTTCCGAGGAAATATGAATGCGCATGGAAAATGAATAATACTAGGAGAGGAATTGATCGTGTCGCTTTTGATGTGAGATATTTCAGTCTAGCGAGAAGTATCTTAGCAACCGCGGCCCGGCCAGTCCACAGAGGGTAGAATTAAACTATTCCGCGACCAAAAATCGCGCAAGACAAAATCACTCAAACATGTTTTCTACAAGCTCTCAAAAACTGTCTCATACAATAACACCTTCTAATGGGGCTATTGCACACTTTTGCTATAAGCGATTTAATAGTCAATTATGGCGTAAAAACCTCAAAAAATAACGATGGCGGCACTAAAAACTTCCAAAATCCACTCCTAAAATCAATAAACGCAGTTATTTGCACGAGCGTAATGGTGGCCGAAGGCACTAACAATGGAAGATTCCCATCTAATAATTCTGAAACTCCATCAAAAAGTGACCAATAAGAGACTACTTTCATTTGACACTGGTGTCACTAGGTGTTGTGGCACCATTCATCGGATGTGGATCATCACTCTGATGACTAATTACTCTGTAAATCATCCATGTCAACATAGAAAGAGTGACGAAATTAAGATAGGAATCCCCCATTGTTAGTGCCTTTGGCCACCATTACGCTCGCGCAAATAACTGCGTTTATTGAGTTTAGGAGTGTATTTTGGAAGTTTTTAGTGCCGCCATCGTTATTTGTTGAGGTTTTTACGCCATAATCGACTATTAAATCGCTTATAGCAAAAGTGTGCAATAGCCCCATTTATGAGTCTGGTTGTGACTTTTACTTCAAACGTTTAAAATGATTCTCGGAAGTTCATACAAGCTTCGATTTTAACTTACAGGATTTTTGCCACCAAATCAGTCGATTCCGCCCTGTGTGCGGCCTCGTAGGATTTATCAAGCTCAGGTTTTAGCCATGCACGCCTGATGACTGATGCCTGATGCCGGTCTTGCCGATGCACCGTCTCGGCCTTCTTTGTGAAGACGTCAGAAATGTCGATATTTTGACAACTCCTTTTTTTTTATTTTTTTTATTTTATTTATTTTTTTTTTTTTGTGGAACTGTTGACTGTCTGCTGAGTGTTGAGTGTTGACATCAATTGTAGAACTACAGTTGTCGTCGTTTCAGCGTTGTCAGGTTTGCTGGAGTGGAGAAATTTGCCTACTTTTCATTCATTTCATTCACTTCACGAAGGGAGGAAGAAGAGAAGCAAAAGAGAGGAACAGAGAAAAAAAGAGAAAAAGAGTAAGAAAAAGAAAAAGAATGGAAAAGAGAGAAAATGAGAGGAAAAGAGAGAAAAAGAGAGAAAAATAGAGAAAGAGAGAGAGAGAGAGAGATAAAGAGAAAAAAGGAGAATAAAAAAGGCAAGAAGATAACATAATAACAACTTTGCTGGAAAAAACAGTTTATAACTGAAATTCAATGCCTTTTCTTTAAAAAAAAAAAAAAAAAAAAAAAAAAAAAAAAAAAAAAAAAAAATTAGGGGAGAGAACTCCCAAACCCCCCTTCTCTCTGGTGGATGCCCTCGAACTCCCAGGCATCGTACCATTTTTCTTGAGGGCCTCAAATTCAAAATTGCGTAGGGCCTCAAGAGATGTTAATTCGCCCCTGCACTAATAAGTAAGAGCCGAAAAATAGATGAGCCCATTTTACTTGCCTCACTTTCATAACACGAGAAGCACATCATGTGCATTGTACTTAGAGCATCTATTTATCTCTTCCATAATTCCAGAGGCTAAAGTCTCAGCCACTTTTGCTTTCTACGTCCATCTTACGACCCGCTAAAACTACTCTTGGATACTCCAACACTCACTATCCTTACAGAGTGATCAGTGTCCTCCCTACAAACACACCCGTCTGAAATTCCATTCATGAATGAAACGTAAAACGGCGCGAGGTGGCGTAGTGGTCGCGTCTATTGAATGAGTGAATGACGAGATACATGAAAACGGGAACCTCCCCGAGAATAATGTGTGAAAGTTGAAACTTCATCCAGTGTAGTGTGATATGTGTGATGTGTGTTTGATGTGTGAAGGTGTGTGCGGCGACAAGCAAAAGTCGACAGTTGACACTTCGAGAGCGCCTTAGATCCGATTCACAATATCAAGAAAGGCGAGTATCAAGTGGCATACGTCAAAGGGGGATTATACGCTGTAATCAAATTGATTCACTTTACTAATTGGAGGGGGGCCGGGCCCCGACTCCAGAACTGTCAGGTCAATGTCAGGCGTCACCTTGCGCCGTCAGTCCTCACAGCTCCGTAGAGCTGGCATGCGCTCACTAGAGCAAAACATGCAGATTTTTCTGGAGACGTAAAATGTTACCTTTCCGTCTCTGAGAAAAGTTTAATCTATAATTTTTGTCTGATTCTTGTGATCTAATAGTGAAATTTGGAAATTTTAATCGAGTTCTCCTAGATTTGGCTTGGCCGGAGAAACGCTAGAAAAAAAATTAAAGAAAAATTGCGATTCAGAGATGATCATTGCTCATACCATAAATCAGCACCTACTGAGGAATCTTACGTCCTACGGAATCTAATGAGCTAACAACATACTTTGAAATTATCTCCTTGAAATTTATATGGACTCATGCTTGGATCCCCACCCTCTTTCTTGACACCAAACTTTCCCCTTGAAAAAGGCATTTTTTTTTGCGTTAACAGAGAAATTTGACCAAATGTTAACCTTCGCCCCACCCTCCTGACAATTTCCAGATTCCCAACCACCTCCTTAAAAAATTTCTGGCTACACCACTGACGGGAATTCTTTATCAATTCACCCTTGACTTAGTATATTAGGAGAATATGTTTTGATCAATGAATATTCTTTTATCTAAAGGGACAGGGCAGACGGCCAGAGGGTAATCTCCGTAAACCGATGAGTGGATTTTTAGGTTAGGGTTTAGGTGCAGTTTATCCCATCCACATGTCCATGTATTTTGGCAACGTTGTCAGATGTAGTGTTTAATCTCAAATCTGGCAACACCGTATTTTGATGCAACACATCACTAAGGTTTGATAAATGCTGCAATCGACTACGAAGAATATCAAAATAGATGGCAAAAAACGATTCACGCTTTGACCCTGACCTAAAAATCCTCCTCATCGGTAAAGGTCGCTGCAGTAGTGGTGGCTCGAGAAATTTGGCAACCAGGGTTTTTGCTAATTGAAGCTCTGCAAAAGTATCAATTCATCAAAGATTCATAAAACCCCTAAAGATCGATTATTTTACGTTGGTTCAACCCTTTGACCACTAGGTTACGAAGAAAAATCTCTGTTCGCTCCCTCAAAATATAGGGGTAGCTAAATATTCCTACTCCGGGGTGTTGATTTTGCCTATCGCTCAAATTGAAGGCAGTCCACGGAAAATTATTTTGCAAATCTCAACTACTTGGTGTAGCTTCTGTCAATATACAATTTAAATGAGGTGAGGCAGAACTATAGTAATCAAAACAAGTCTACTCAGTCGTTCGGAATTGAAAGGGTTAAATTTAGAGGATCCATTGTTGCCATATTGCACAAGACGACGAGACGCCACACTATGGTCTGGGATCGAAAAAAAGTGGCAAAAATCAAGAAAAAAAAGTAGTAAAAAATTATAGTTTTTGACCGTTTAAGCTTAATATAAACCTTTCCAGTCACTTTAATACAGGTTTAGTTTCCTTGATAAAACTGTACTCTGTAATAATTAAGATTGGTGTTAAAAATTAGTAAATGATGAATTGGTGAGGAATTTACTTCCTGATTTTTCGGCCACTTTTTGACAATCTCTGACCATAGCGCGCCACTGGGTCTTTGGTTTCAATCAGTAGCGCACCGAGAGTTTCTTTATCTCTCTCTTTTATCCATTAAAAAACGTTTGTTAGACAAGGATGCACAAGAGGATAAAACCCCCTCTTTCTGTACTTTTCCTACTTATACATTCAAATGGAAAATGAGAGAGATGGAAGATATCCTGGTTGCGCCAGTGGTTTCAATCAACGAGCGAAAACGATAGAAGGGGCAGTACATGTTATAAGTCTTATCTCAAAGGGTGACTATAAGGGTGATCTGAATCTGGTTTGTTTGCCTCACTTTTTTTCAATCTTAAATCAAAAACTGTAATTGAATCAGTGGAAATTGGTGTTAAATGAAAGTGCTATCTGGACACAGAATTCTAATACAGCTATTCAAGTGGGAAAACGTTGCTTTATTTCTGTCACGTGCCGGTTTCTTCATCGTGCAAATCCTTCTAAAAAGAACAATCATATCGATTTCTGTGTCCACATAGCCACTCTAAAACACTTGCACTTTTGTTTATAACCATAATTTCAAATGTATATATCACAATTTTGTTTTTGTTTTTTGTTAAAAAATTAAATTATTGAAGTCGAGTATGTATTGCAGGTAGTAGCACTTGTTATTAATGTATTTTGGTTGTGGTAGCCAAAGTGCTAGGAATGTAATAAAATTCGGTGATTAATTGACTCACATTTTTTAAAAACATTGTATTATTTATCTTCTATCAGATTTTTAGCTGTAATTTTTTTGTTAGATTTGCGTAAAATGTTTTATTTATGTTATGAATATTATGTTAAGTTCTATGATACTTTGCTAGTCCTGACGATGGCGTCAATGCCGAAAAGCTTCGACTGAAATTTTCTTAATAAAAATTTGAGTCCATTAATCACCGAATTTTATTACCTACATTCCCATCACTTTATCTACCACTATCAAAATTCATTAAAAAATTAAAGGTTAAAAAAAGTGAGGCAAACAAACCGAGCCTGCATATGTGAAAATGTCCATAAGAGATTTATTTCCATCATGTTTACCTCCTTGAAGTTTCAATATCACATCCCGGTTCTACAAATCCTCTCTATCGCTACAGCTCTTTGGTTTAAATCCACTGTGGGGCGTTTCGGTCATCATGTCATCAAATGTCTATGCCTTGAACGACAAAGCGCGTTACCACGATTAGACTGTTAGATGCCGGACGTTAAATGTTGGACACTGTCACACAGCAGTGCCACCGATCAACAGATAGACGATGGAGACTGGTGCGGATCCGGGGGTGGCAGGAATCGGTGTCTGGCCGTTTAAGCGCTTTGGCCACCGGCCATGTCGTTACGCAGCAACGACCACACCGCACGACCGCCACGCCGGACCATCGGTAATACTGCCAGCAACTTGTCATCATCAGTAAAGTCAATTTGTAGATCGTGAGGATTACCATTTTGTATAGTTCACGAATCATGGTATACAGGATATTTCTATATCAAAGTGACGGAACAGTCGAACCTGGCTAGGAGGGACTCGTTGTCAGATGTGCGAGTCTCATCGCTCTCATCCGACGTAATTCCGACGGTCATTTAGTTCCAATAATATCCGCCACGCAGCCACACTGGAAAAAAGGGGCTGAATGGGGCTCTTGCAAACTTTTGCTATAGCTGATTGAAGAGTTGATTTTTGCATAAAGAACCTGTAAAAATGACGATGAGTACACTAAAAAATCACGAAATTCACACTCAGAATCGGGCTTAATGGCGGAGAGACGCAGGTATCATGGGAGATTCCTATCTAAATTGAGACATATCTCTGTGTTTCTGTAGAGAAAGTGACATAATAGACAGGAATCTCCCATGATACCTGCGTTGAACCGCCAATACCATATTGCCGTTATATCAGTTATGTGAGTTTATTACTGAATTTTAGACTTTTTCATTGTGGTTTTCGTGACTTTTGCTGGTCTTTACATAAGATTGGACTATTTATTTGCTTATAGCAAAATTTTGCAAGAGCCCCATTTAACTCTTTTTTAGTTAAAAGTATAGACACCGCTTAGACGGTAGATTTTACCAGTCTTTTTTCCACGTGTATAGGATAAATCGATGAATTGATTATCACACACTGACTGGTCAGACATAGACATCTCTATCACTAATTTACTGCATGCCGCGGTTCAGTTGAGTCGGCTGTCGCCGAAACATCACCGAGTACTCAAAAACCGAGATAGTTTTCTCTAGCTGATGCGCGTGCTTACGGAGCGGTGCATTTACGATGACCAGTCAAGGCGGTACCCCACGCCATCACGTGTCCAAACCGAAAGATATTCATCATATACCGATAAGAGCCTCCCCTCCCCCCCCCATTCCACCCCACAAACGCACAAAAGAGGAGTGAACAATGAAACCATCCGATGTGTGTGCTCCAATTAATTAAAGAAAGAAAGAAAGAAAAGAGGAGAGAAATTCTAACTTTGAGCGAGCAACATTTACGACGATTAAACAGCTATTTGACGCTTTTTTGCTCTCGGGCGAGGAGAACTCACGTATGAAATAAACAATTTACAGACTGAAAGGAGGAGGAACATAAACCGGCCGGTCTCTCTCTCTCTCTCTCTCTCTCTCTCTCTCTCTCTCTCTCCATCATTCACTCTCCCTCTCACACACACTCACACTCATACTCATCTCTCTCCCTCTCTCTCAATCACACTCATCTCTCTGACACTCTCTCACTTTACCTCTCTCTTTCACACATACACTCATCTCTCTCACACTCACTCTCTCCCTATCTTTCTTTCTCTCTCTCTCTCTCTCTCACACACACACACACACACACACACACACACACACACACACAGACACCCTCCCCCTTCTCTCTCACTCTATCTTTTTGTCAGCCATTACCGGCTGTACGATCTAGATTAAGCTATCAAAGAGCATCAACATCGAGAAGAATTTGAGAAGAAACTGAGCCCAGTCTCATCTAGTATCCAGGATATCTAACCAGTGTTGACAGATGTAATCCCTCAGACCGTAATCCCCCCCCCCCCAAATAAAATCGGAGTATGGGCAGGGATTTTAATTTTAAGATTTGGCAACAGCGCATCGCACCTATCAGTGCCTATCTACCATCCATCCGTCAGACCTCAAGATTGTAATGCCTATTGCCGGGGCGAGATAACTATCAGATTAATATCGGTGTGTAAGTGGCGTTACTGCAGTTGAAGGCACGTACGTTAAATAGACCAGCGCGACGTTGTCGGATTGCGGACTAACGTTCCGTGATTACCTCTGTTCGGACGTCGGAACGCTGAAATTTAACATTGGCGTATTCAAAAGGGTCCCAGAATCCCAAATAATATCAACTACATGCTTTTCGTTAATAGTTCACATAACATTTTGACGAGCAGATTTGTTCAAGAATAACACAATCTTTCGAGAAAAATGAAGGCATGTATCCTCTCAGCAGGCTGATTATTAAGGATCGTATAGTAATAGTATATCGAGTTGCTAACGACGATAGGTTCCCTTCCAATAGAAACCCTTCAATCTCCGAGACATGGGCGCCCGCAGAAAAATTTCCAAGGGAGACAGAATTTTCGAACCACAACAGAAGGCCTTGGAGGAACCCCCCCCCCCCCACCACGGTGGAAAAAGGGAAGACTTTTTTCACCCAAATAGTGTACAATTATTAACCCATTTTTGGGCTCAAATAATAATAACAATGTTGACGAGTTTGATGTAATGGATAGAGGGACGACAGATGATAACGCGGTAGTAAGAAAAATATATAATTTATTATTCCTTGCAAAAAATGAATTAAAATTACAAAATAAACTAATAATGAAGTTTGTCAACTATTACTCCTTTGATTAACATTTCTTTTGCTTTTTTCCTTTCATTTTTCATCGTGAAATGTTGACTTTTTTAAACTCCAGGGGGGGGGGGGAAGAGTGCCCCCGCTACGGGCACCCATGCTTCGCGATAAGAGCACGATAGCTCATCAGGAGTCATCGGTGAGTTTCCGCAGAATTTCAAACGGTTTCTATCGGAATGACACCACCCATAAGAATAACACGTACTAGAACATCAACTAGATGACATTACGATACGATCGTTCAGAATCAGTCTGCAGGATGGGACTGTTACAAACTTTTGCCGTCGTGTCAAGGAAGGTCGATTTTTGTGTGGAAAATCACATGAAAACTACGTTGTAAGCATCAGAAATTCTCAACACCAACTCATAAACTCACTAAATGCGTTTAACAAAATTCGAAATTGATCGACGATCGAGTTACAATGAAGGGGTCCCAAATAATTGCAGCATTTCTCTGTGATGAATCACTTTCCTTAGCATAGAGCGTTGCAATTAGATGGGGCCATTGCAGCGGCGGCTCGTGCAATGTGGCAACAATGGATTTCCTCCATTTAAAACTGTGTAAAATAATCGATTACTTGGTGAGGCGTAGCGCCTCACCTA
This sequence comes from Trialeurodes vaporariorum, assembly GCA_011764245.1. NCBI lineage: Eukaryota > Metazoa > Arthropoda > Insecta > Hemiptera > Aleyrodidae > Trialeurodes > Trialeurodes vaporariorum. The sequence goes on from VMOF01000369.1 coordinate 51,753,147, forward strand.
ATATCGATCTTTTCGCATACGTTTAAATGGTAAAAGTGCACGGTTGCCAGATTGCACGAGCCGCCACTGGGCCATTGAGACCCGGCCGCTCATTCGACTGTCACCTTTGAATTTACTTAAGCGCATTTATTGAGTTTGTGAGTGAATTTTGAAACTTTTCGACGCTTCCAAAGTGTTTTTAGGAATCTACCTAACACATAACGCTGAAGCAAAAGTTTACAACAGACCCATTAAACCCCAAAAAGTTAGCTGATCGAACCTTCTCTCGATTGATTGAACAGCATAAACTCTACAACCAACTGACTAGTTTTTTTTTGGGGGGAAGTTTAAAATCGGTAGAACATTTAACAATTCTGCATCAAAAATAATTAATGAACCTATAGTTGATTTGGTAAATTTCTGTTGATAGTTTTTAAAATATAGTGAAAATCTTAATTTTAGCGCGTTTGACTGGACATTAAATTCTAGTTTTTCTTTTAGTTAGTCGGTTTATTCATTTTAAAATGATTATTTTAAAAAAAACCATTTTCACCATAAAATGATATAATGCATATACCTTATCCATGATAAAAAAAAAAATTATGATTTTTCACCACTCATTCTCGGATAAGCGAATCGCGGTGTCACGGATGACGAGGACTTTCCGCTAAAAATCAATCGCGGACACCAGGAATCAACTATAAACTATGCACGGAGAAAAATTTCTGGTTGAAATTGCGGAGCGTATTATTAATAATGGGGTAAAAATAAATTTCATTTAAAATAATAAGAATTCTTATTGATCCAAAGATTCTTTCTTGTGATTCTTCTGAATCATCAGAACGTTCAATTGGACCAATGATAATTCTTGTTGAATCAATAAGAATGCTTATTATTTTAAAAGGAATTTCTTTTTACCCCAATTTCTTAATAAGTTCCGTAATTTCAATCAGAAATTTTTCTCCGTGAGTGTAAATATACACTGTATAAAACCTTATACGCTAACAGACCAACCTTGTTTTTCATACGCACGAGACGTTTGAAAAGAATCTTAGAATGAAACGTAAAAGTTTGAAAACAGCGACAGTGAAAATTAAACTCGGCAACAAGTCCTAATACCTCCGAACGCAGAAGAAACGCACCGAATTTCGAGAAAGGTATTTCGTTACGTTTTATTCTCTTTTCTCTTTTTTATGCACTCTCGCTGCAGTCAAAAGTTTACAACTCACGCGTGTTGTTTTCATTAACAAAGACAATGGCGTCTCCGCGTTGTTGTATTCGCGTGGCACAGTACAAAGCGTAAAGCTCTACGGCCGAAACGCGGGTAGAACCGATTAATTGAAAAGTTCTTCTTTTCAGCAGTTTATAGACATGTTACCACATAGGAACACCATTCATGTGGCCGTTACATAATTAAGTGAAATCAAGTTCAAAGTTTTCACAGTTGTTACTGCGCATACATTCTCAGTTTCTTATTTTTTTTAATTTTTTTTATTTTTTTATTTTTTAACGGCTTTGTTCAAAATATAATTAATGGAGCGCCAGTTATTTTCCGTTGCCTTCCTAATTTCTCAAGGACGCTCTTTAAAAGTTTAATTTTTATTTTTATTTTTATGAGTATCTCATTGCACACCATGTGTCTAACGGAACTGTATTCAAGGCCGTTTTATTGCCGAAAATATTGTACTTTACAGACACGTTGATGAAAAGTCCATGGGGGAAACGATGAATGTCACAAAAAGCAAGATTAAAGTTTTCACGGTTATACAACGGGAAACAAGATAACAAGGTACAAAATTCCCATTCAACATTCAACTCAATATACATTTTTTTAACTCCTCGCCAAATTTGGCAACACTGATATTAACTCTTTCTAGCGAAGTGGTACACATACGTACCATTTTTTGTAACAAGGGTTTCAATGGAATTTAAATAGACATTCTGCAAAAACTTGTGTGACCCATCAAAAGTCTTAGAAAATTGTCCTCTTTTGAACGGTCTAAAGAAAAACTCAAAAAAAGTCAAATTCCAAAATGCGTGCTTGGAAGGGTTTTAAAAGACTAAACGAGCCGTATGCGCAACGTGCGACGAAGAGGCCCTTTTCGGTATCGTCGCATTTTGTCCATTTAAACCCATGCAAAAGGTCGAAGTCGGGGCCTCGGTGGTTGTTTACCGCCACAATAGTTTGACATTTTTCACGGGCTTGAATGAAAAAAGACTTCAGTTTTCATATAATTAACGCTATCACTAAAAAAAATAATTCCTGAATTCTAATAAATATTACCAGAAGTACAACGATAAGTGAATCACAGAAAGTCAAGTACTTTGACCAAAATATTCTGGTGTTAATACCAAAATAAGGTTATAGAAATAGAATTTCCTGAAAATTTTCAAGAACCACACATAATATCGTGCAATCACTAGAATTTTGGTAATTGTGCTATCCTTTACATTGGTTAACATGTTTTCATGCTTCTGGTAATCTTTTTTTTCAGTGCGCGTTAGTCAAAGATTACTGAGTGGAAAAAGAGTATTAGTACCTCCCATCAACGGCGCTTTGATGGCGTCGACTACAGGCGATAGTGAGTGATTACGGTAAGATGTCGATCGTGAATATAAAACCACTGATCTAATCGATTAATCATGCATAAAATCAACAGGTAATATCATTCACAATCAGTATAATGACAGGTCTTAGAATGCAAATGCTCAATCACTTTTACTTTTCAGGGAGTCATTTTCAAGCCGCTCTTATTTATATGGTTTGTCTTCCTTCCCTATGACGGGTCAGCAATTGCTCCCAGATACAAAAAAAAAAAATAACTCATTTGATTAACACTGCCGGTCGTCGTCATCACCATAATTAAAACACTTCGCACCAGCTACTCTCATCAATTCAGTTTATTCGCTCATATAGCATTGATGTCTCATTTAGGTATCTATCGTTTAACCCTTCTCTGCATTTTGTGACACCGGTCACATACTGTCACATGATGTAAAGTGCCCTATATCAGGCAATGCACGATTTAACTTATTTCAAATTGTAGACATAATCTGTGTCACATTACAAGAAAACATAAAAACGGGCTCAAAATGTTTTTTAAAAAACTACCAGCACTCATTATAATGCATTTAATAATGGAAATTATGGCGGTGGAGGGATTTGCCCCCGCATATAATTCAAATCGATGTATCGAAAGCACGCGCCGCCACTGATTTGATTGAAACCTCATTCAAGCTCCCCTCCAGTTTTCTCTTCTGACTCCCTGTAAGGTAGAGCGTAGATCGGCGCGCCTTTCATCTCAAATACGAGCGAATTACCCCTTAACCTATAAAAAGTGTGAGAAGCAGTTTGAGGCTGTTGTTATGAACGCACTTGCTAATCATCGCGCTTGTGCACAGCGCTGCACCGCCTTGCAATGTGCGAACATGCACGGAGAGTCGGAGACGTCGAGAAAATTATACACCCATTTAATAAGACACTGAGGGCGCAGGCTTGCTACACTTTCGAAGCTCCGAGGCAATAATTCCTTTTTTTCTCTTCTTTTTTCCATCTTATTAACATATTTAGAAAGATGTTCACGCGATGTCTTACCGACAGAAAGTTGGGTTGCGGTCCGTGTTATTTCTATTCAAATTTCGGCGTTTTTGAAGGGGAGGTTGTAAGCACATTTTTTTGTTTTTTTATTTTTTTTATTTTTTGTTCAGCATATGTCTCAAAGATCACTTTTATACATAAAAATAGGGTATGTAAGCTCTTTGGTAGGAAAATTATAGGATAGAATTTCTTTTTTCAAAATATTTTCCCACGTTAAACTGCACATCTGAAAAATTGTGTTTTGTCAACTTTCAGTACACGTAACTCAAGTTCTTTGGCACCTAGAGAGCTCCTTTTTTAATTTTTTTTTCTAAATGTTTGTCTTTAGAAGACAAACAAAGTTAACTAACTTTTATTGCTGATTTATGTGGATAAAAACTAAAATTTAAACAAAATAATTAAGCAAAAGAAAACTCGTTTATCTGGAAATTAAAAAAAAAAAAAAAAAAAAAAAAAAAAAAAAAAAAAAAGTTAGTTAATTGTACTGTTCAGCTTGCGTCAAGTTGTACATTTTCAAAAAAACAGAAAAAATGAGCTCTCTAGGTTCAAATGGTCTTGAAATATGTGTACCGAAAGTTTGGTAAATTAAGACGGTGAAGATAGGGCTTACATTGCAATATTTCCCTTTAACCCTTATGAGGCCCGCCCCGTGGATGGGGAGGGGGGGTGAAACAATCCCAGGCAAATTTCGTGTGTGAAACTCTCAATTTGTTTTTTTTTTTTTTTTTTTTTTTTTTTTTTTTTTTAATTTAATTAAATTAAATCTGTAGCACTTAACAGTACCGTCGCGGTCGTTCAGGAAAGAGTTATTTTTCTTTTTTCTTTTTTTTTTTTTTTTAGAAAACTGCAAGATAAGTGAAAATGAGTCTTACCTGATCTTTGTCTTGACCTAACCAACTGTCTACAACTACAATAGTCTGAAACAAAGTAAAATCTTCGATTAGAACATACTGGATTATTTTAGATGATCTGAGATGGTTTCATGGACGGTGAAACTAAACACTTCACGTATAAGTATAGCTATTTGAAAATGCTATTTTATGACGTCAATCCTGCTCAAAATGTTAACCCCCATTTCTTGGCATGACTCATTTAGTAGTGATGCTGTAGGCGCAAGCAAAACTGCATACAGCGTCACTGGATACAAAGTGTAAAGGAACGGGGTTTACAATTTTGAAATAATTTACTTCAGAAAATAACATTTTCATACGACTCTTTACCTAGTAACGGTTAACACAGAACGCAGATCGTGATAAAAATACGCTCATTACTTTATTTTTTCTGCATTTTACAAGAGGCTTGTTCGTGGTTACTAAGCGCATCATCATTTTCAGTCTGTACATACGTATACCAATAATAACTGATGATTGTGCGGTGAAAGATTAATAATAATCAATCAGTGACCCTCTTTCTCACTAAATCTTAATTATTATAATAATTTATAAAGAAATCTTACAAGGTTCATCCATCAAAGTTGAATCTGTTAAAAGTGCAACACTAACCCCTAGAAATAACTTCATGAACCAACTTTTAAAATCTTTGCGAGAGGGCGGTAAACATGCAGATGGGACTCTTGCAAACTTTTGCTGTGAGCAAATGAATAGTCCAATCTGATGTAAAAACCAGAAAAAATCGGGAAAATCACTCACAAAGTCTAAAATTCAGTAACAAACTCACAAAACTGCTATAACGGCAAGATCTTAATGGCGGTTCAACGCAGGTATCATGAGAGATTCCTGTCTAATTTGTCACTTTCTCTACGGAAACACAGAGATATGTCCCAATTTAGAAAGGAACCTCCCATGATAGCATGCGTCTCTCTGCCATTAAGCCCGATTCTGAGAGTAGATTTCGTGATTTTTTATGCACTCATCATCAATTTTGCAGGTTTTTATGCAATAACTAACTCTTTAATCCCCTGAAGCAAAAGTTTGCAAGACCCCAATCTACTTTTTCCCGGATCCCGTTGAGTCTATAAGCGGTGGCCTTGAGTACTTTTTGTGTGAGCTATGTCGCAAAAGAGAGTGGTATAAAGACAGATTAAGACTCCAGTGATGGCATTTTAAATTCGAAACTTAAAAAATCAATTTCACCTAGACAATGGAAGCGGCGATGGATACCCAGACCGGACGGCAAAAAAAAAAGCTAAGAAACTTACGAAAAAACTAATGGCAAATCGAAAGCAAATACCGGCGTTAATCCCTCTTGAAAGCATTCTGTAAGCTTGATCTATTACAGGGAAAGTTTTTGAAACTTGTTCCATTAGCTATAGTAGAGATGTTTTTTTTTTTTTTTTTTTTTTAGCCAAAGAGGAAGTATCCATTTTAGCCGACCCAGAATAAGGAAAGCGTCAGAATCCTTGTACTTGCATCCTTTCATTGCCGTGTGAACTCGGTAGCTTTTCCGTGGTTTTGAAGTAGGTAAACTAACCTCGGGTACAGTTAAATTTAATTGTGTGACTGATTTCCGGGCCTCGGATGTTAGTGATGGTATTGTCTCTGTCTCAGACGTGACCGAAACCCGTTGCTTGAAGCCGCCGCGAAGCCGACCCTCCGAGTTGCGTCGCATCGTCAGACTGTCACCTGTCTCCGCGCAGTGGGAGTGTTGTCAAGGATTTGCGAATATTAAGCATATTTCAATTTATTTGAAGGTTTGTAGAAGTTTTAAAATAACAAATATGCAGCCAGGAAACATAATGTTACCCAGATATGAAGTAAGACTTTTGCAACATTTTAAAATTATGCGAAATCATCGCCAAAATTTTGCTTACCTCCTTCCCAAAATCTTGCTAAATAATTACCGGAAAAACTTGATTCTTCCGATATTTTTTAAAATATTTAACAATGATTTTTTGAAAAAAAAAGAGGCTAAAAACTAGATTATTTAGAAAATATTTTGGATCCATGTCAAAATAAAAAAAAAATATTTACAATAATATTCATTAATAATATTCATCATGTTATTTTCATTTTTCTTTTTCTAAAAAAAAAAAAAAAAAAAAAAAAAAAAAAAAAAAGAGTTTTAAAAATCTGTCCAGAAAGAAGAAATATGCGAGCTAGAAAATGAGTTCTTCAGGGATGTTTTTATTTACTTTGATTTCTGTGATTGATAGTATAGGTACTGACGCGCCAACATGACTCAACTCGGCTTGTGGTTCATGATGTTAAAATCTATGCGAGCCTTTTCCCTTGTTTTGTCCTTGTTCGTTTGATGTGAATTGCTGACAAAGGCTTATCCAGAAATGCAGGTTTCAGAAGCCAAATGAATGTGATATGCACTTCATATCGATTCTTTTCGAACACACAGTAGCGGTCTACAGAAGGGGCTTTAAGGGCTCCAGCCCTCCCCCCCCCCAACTTTTTTGGAAGGAGGGCTTAAAAAAAGTGGAGAGAAATAAAGAGAAGTAACTCCTAACTTGACTCTCTAAGCCCCCCCCCCCATCCCATTCTTGACTCACTGCGAACACATATGTTTGAAAATGGGCAAAGAGAAAGAGAGAAAGAGAGAGAAACAAATTTCTAGATACGCATCTGAGTGTTTTCAAGAGTGTTGTTTGAATTTGTTTCTTTCTTAATGCAGTATCCGGAACTTGACGAGTTCTTCCCCTTTGTGCCCTGACCCTTCTGTCCTCACCTTCGCGGTTGACCTCTGCTCTAGACAGAAAAGTTTTGGTTCCGCTCCGTTGTACCCGTTGTGTCGCACGGGAAGAAGGAAAGACACGCAGCAATAGAACACAAGCCCTGATAAAAATGGTCAATTAGTCAGTGTAAGATCAATGATTCCAGAAATCAGTGAAAACGATTTGATTTCGTGTTGGTACGAGTCAAAATCTAAAATGATTTAATCTCGCGTTTCTTATCTTCTTTCGGAGCAGACTTTGGCAGAATTTAGCCGAAACTAAGTCGTCTGAAAACAACGAAATCGGCGAGTTACACCGGGAAGCAACTTCATTGTTGCATCGGGTTTGTTCATCTGACACAGTAACGCATGGCGCCGCGCCGCGGCGCGTGCCGTCTGACAACATTGACTTTCGTCGATTCAAACGCATGTTGAATACCGATCTGAAGAAGTGCACTGTGTAGTGTGTACCCCCTGTATTTCGACCTTTTTTATGACTTTACGTGGACTGAATGTTACGTTGCCAGATTGCAGGCGCCGCAACTGCTACCTGAGAAAGAAACTGACGACTATTTTTGTTGCTTTCCGGACTAATTTGACAATTTAGTTGGTTTTCGACGGCTTGGTCTTGACTCAGTTTTACCGCGTTATTTCTAAGGCTCACGATATGGTTATACTCGCATGGAAAAAACTGATTGATAAAATTTACCATACTTGAGGTTGATTTTGGCTTCAACTCACTGGTATGGTTAACTTATTTACTAGAAATCTGATTGACGTCATCAAACAGTCATAGTTATAAATTCAACATAAACTCTGGAAGCAAGTTTAGCTGAACGTCTGTCAGACTTTATCTTACCTTTTGGTCCATGCCAAAACCACTGCACTGTATGGTAAACCACTTCACTGTAAGGTAACTTTGATCAATCATTTATTTCCGTGCATGGAAATTTTTGTAATGAAATATCGTGTGGAATGTGATAACGTAAGGTTTTGTCTATTCAATCCCTCGTAAAAAGAGTCGAAATTCGATGGACTTTACCTCACATAGTAAAAGTTCAATCTTTTTGATGCGTTTGAATGGATAAAATGCGTCATTGTCAAATTGCACGATTCACCATTACCTTCATCTTTCAAAAAAAAAAGAAGAAAAAAAAAAAAAAAAAAAAAAAAAGAACATCACCTCAGGCGCATTTCTGAAAATAGAAAATAACTAATTATGAAATCCGCTTCCGTGCTCGCGAACAAAACCTACCATAAATCAAAAAGATAGACGATTGTTTTGACTCGGAACCAGAGCTGCCGATTTGCGTAGATTTAGTGACATTTTGAAATTCACCGAAGATTCCACCGGTTGAGAAAAGATTACTGAGTTTAGTTCAGAGTATGTCTGTAATGCTCGAAAATACTAGCGTCTTTTATCTTTTCTCAACCGGTATATTTTAGTTAATTAACGGCGTTTCCACCAGAAAAGAATTGAATGAATTGTTTCCATTGAGAAAAGATTGCAGATCAGAGTATTTTCGTGCGTTACAGTCATACTCTGAACTAAACTCTGTAATCTTTTCTCAACCGGTGGATTCTTCGGTGAATTTCAAAATATCATTAAATCTACGCAAATCGGCAGCTCTGCTCGGAACTAAGAAATCCGATCAACCATTCCGTGATATTAAAAGGATGTGGTATTGGGGCAACGCATACCCGACACTCTAAAGCGGATTACGCTTAAATCCAAATGCAATTATAATTGGATGAGCGCAACGCGAACAATAATAGAGCTAATCCTTTGAATACTACCAGCAATCAATGTGTATAAAAAAAGTTAGTAGGAAAGTTAAAAAAGCTGGACTGATTCACAATGCAGCGCGTTCAACCGCGAATTCCAAGTTATTTTTTTTTTTTTCACCACAGAGCTAAAAATACATCTCGTCGAAGCAAGGCCCAGCCCACGATCCCTACTTGTATTGCTAACTGCATCGCATATTTCCGTTCGTACGTGCAACTTACAGTCGTTCACGACTCAAAATATGATCTGAGGTAGATGCCATAGTATGTCAATGCACGTGTTTTTCAAGGAAACTCGTTTCACAAGTGCAGTGACACATCTTGGCAATTTTGAATTGTGTGCATTTAATTCCATGAAAAAGTTCGAACTATTAGGCGTGCGGTGGCATGTCTCAACTTCGACCTTCTACATTAGTTCAAATCAAGTTCCATTTTTTGCCGCTGTTTAACCCTTTGAAGACTAGGTTAGTTAAAGAGAACACCACTCTTCCGTTTAAACAGGGAGGGTAGTTAACTGTTCGTACTCGGGGGAGTTGGAATTGCCTATACGATAAAGTGAAGGCGCCCGACTGAACTTTATTTTGTAAGTGTTTTCATCAAGAATCTCGTTTATTCGGAATCATGAGACTGGAACAATGTGAAATAGACTAGAAGAGAAAGACGTGTAAGCTCGGGCTTGGTCCATAAGGGGTTAAAAACATTGCACATTTGGTGGATTAAATAGTGTCAGTCAACGCCTTAGCTTTTGGCTCAGATAGGCCACCTGCAATACTTACAAACATTGGATTTAAGTGTTTTCAGGGGCCTACCTGAGCCACAATCTTAGGGGACTATACTGGCATTATTTAATTCGTCTACAGTACAATGTTCATAAACAGAGGCTAAAAACGGAATTGGGTAAAGTTACATTTTGTCTATGTTTGAACTAATGTTGCCGGTCGAATTCTAGAGTCCGCCACACACCTATAATAGTTCGTCCTTTTGTAGACAAAATGTATTTTTACCAAATTCCATTCTTCGCCACTGTTTATGAACATTGTACAGTTGACAACATAAATAATGTCAGTCCTCAGTCGACGCCTTTGCATTTGGCTCAGGTAGGCTACCTGCAATATTTGTAAAAATAGATTTAAGTATTGCGAGTGGCCTACCTGAGCCAAAATCTGAGGAGTCTACTAACATTGTTTAATTTTCCAACTGTACTATCATATGCTTTAAGAGTCGGACCATCAATCATTTATATTGGTCTGAAATTCAACACAATTTCAAATATCCGCCCAAGGTACTTATATTTAACAGGTATGCTCGACTCGCTTCCCGCGTCATCCTCAGTGGCGCGCAGTTCAAATCACTATAGCCAAGATGGCCGACAAAAGAAGAAAACTTATACCCGTTTCAGAAAACATTGGGCTTCCCTCTCCAGGAAAGCAGAAAACAGCGCGATGTTTTCAGGAAAGAGTATAAGTTTTCTTTTTTTGTCGGCTATCTAGGCTATAGTGATTTGAACTGCGCGCCATTGAGGATGACGCGGGAAGCGAGTCGAGCACACCTGTTAAATATAAGTACCTTGATATCCGCCACCTTGAGAAGTCACCGAAAAAGACCGAAAAAAAATGTTTCCATTGGCTCTTACGGGAGTTTTCATTCAGATCGTATAATACAGTCCGCTTGTCCTCTTGTATAGAGCGGTTGAGGGGAGTCAGTGGCGACCCGTGGGCACAAAAAGGGAGGCTTGAAAAAATGCGATGACCTTTCCCCCCCCCCTCTCTTTTTTCTTGAGCCCTTCCTCATATAAAAGGGGGGTGCTTCAAGAGTTATACACTGAAAAAAATAGATTTGTGAAATCAGTAAAATGAAGCAAAGGCTAATTTTACCAGCCATTTTCAGTAAAATTGACTACACATATAGCTAATTTTACGTTTTGGATTGTAAATTTTGCTTAATTTTGATTAATTTTACAATTTGGATCATTATAATTTTACCAATCGGATTGTAAATTTAAAAATTTAAAGCATTGTAATTTTTGCAAGTCGTATAGCTGTCACGCCAAGACAGCCATGTAATATGCAAAAGTCACAATGATTTGGACTGTAAAATGTACTATTTAGATTGAAAAATTTGCAATCCAAATAGAGAAATTACTAAAACTTAAGCAAAATTTACAATTCAAATCGTAAAATCAGCCATACGTTTAGTAGGATTTACCGAAAATAACAAGTAAAATTAGCATGCACGGAAAAAAAAACTGTACGGGTGTGACAACCATCCACGCCGGTTCATTTACTAACCGTAAAAAGACAGCTAGGGTAGCCGTGTTTCACAGGTGCCATAGCCAGAAAAACACGGTCGGAATGCCCGTAATAATTATGGTCGTGACACCCGTAACTTCACGGTGGCACAACCCGTGAAGTACGGTTACTCGAGTGCTTCGGTGCGACCGCCACCTCGCGACATCTGCTTCTTTATATACTGGAGTTTCCTCTCCCTCCTCCATGCGGTCAGCGCGGTTTAGTGGACAAGACACTGGACTGCGAAACGGAACGTTGCGGGATCAAATCCCGGATGAATCATCTTACCTTTTTAACCCACGGCGCCCGTGAAAGTACGGTTTCGCTCTGAACCGTACATTCACGGGTGTCGTAACTGTGTCTGGACGGCGTCCAACTTTTACCCGTGATTCACGGTTCCCGCGCCCGTCTTTTATAGTAACCGTACCCGTGAATTTTTTTCCGTGTGTGCTTTATTTTACTGATTTTACAAAACTTAATTGCTTTTTCAGTAATTTCATTTTTTTCAGTGTACTACATTCTTTCTCCCTTTAATGATCCATTTTCCAAAAAAAGTGGAGGGGGGAGGCTCCAGCACTCAACGGCCAACGCCCCCCCCCTTCAACGGACCGCCACTGAGGGGGGAGCAGTGCAAAGGCACCATCTTTGCTCAAGAATCGCGTCCAACAGGAAAACGATTCTTTTTAGAAGCAATCAGCGCCCTGTCAAAGACGTTAACGTCTAGTCGGATAGTGTTGTTTGTGTAGGCTTTCACGCTTGTAAGATCATGCGTGTTGTACGCAGATTAGCCGCCGCGTGGAGGAGCAACCGCTGCGATGGATGCTGATCGCCGACCGTTCACCATCCACCGAGCACACCGAGGCATCAGGAGTAGCAGCGCAGGTGGGCGCAAAAATAAAAAGCTTCTGTTCCTGTCCCTCCGGGCTGAATATCCACCACGGGCACCGCCCCTCTCTCTTCCCGACATATATAGCAGTGTTGCCAGATTGGAAAAAAAAAATTATATATACACATTTCTCATAAGACTTATTATTAAAACAATTACAAACTCAATGGCCAAAAAAACATCACAGACAAAATTAAGATTAAAATGGGAACCAGGCCAATAGTAATTGTTGGTCTGTTTTGTTCATGTAACCGATGTTGCGGTATTTTGTTAATCAGTCCCTCTTCCAACTTTGTGGAGTGTGCTCCTCGTTCTGAGTATTTTGTTTTTATTTTATTTTTATTTTTCCGATGAGTGCACCGAAACGTCTCGGAAGTTTTTATTTATTGTTGGCCTAGTTCTCATTTTAATCTTTATTTTGTCTATAAGACTTAATATAAAATGCAAAAAATACAAAAAACAAAAAATACAAAAAATACACATAAATTACACATACAAAATACACAAATTTCACACAAATACAAACAAAGTACACACCAATACACATTCACATAAAAATATACACATAAATACACTATATACACATTTCAATAAGACTTAATATATATAGAATGTGTATATATATATATATATATAGTGTATTTATGTGTATATTTTTATGTTTGAGTGTATATGTGTGTGTAGGTATTTGTGTGAAATTTGTGTATTTTGTGTGCGTAATTTATATGTATTTTTTGTTTGTATATATATTTTTTTTTGCCAAATCCGGCAACACTGATCTATAGCGATCGCGATCGCACGTGGTTGGCAGCGTTTACAAGCCCGCGGGGGAGGGGGAGGGGGGTGCGGAGGCGCTCTCCGGGCGAGATTCGAGATGATTAATGAGCTTTGGGTAATAAAACGACGCTAACCATGCACTCACCGAACTAATAACTTCTGGTCTGCTTTCACGATCATATCACAAACTGTGAGATGCGAGATGAGATTGATGAATGTCCTTCCGTGGGTTATTAGACCTCAGTGACCCGTCTTGTCCGTCGCGTTTGTCCGAGTAACGCTTGACAGGTCTTTTAATGATGTTTAGGCTCGCTGGAAACTGATCATTGAATTTGCTCGCTCGCTGAGGCTGGCCTTTGAAAATGGGACTGTTGCGCACTTTTGACAGGGTAGCGCTTATGAAGGGTGGGTTTTAATCAATGGAGCTGCGGATGGAAGCAATTGGAGTACGGCTTTTGCAGCTTTTACTGTTGGGATACATTTAAGGCGAGCTAATTTTTCATTAGAAAACCCACAAAAATGTTAATAGTAAATGGACGTAAATAACTATCTGCTTACACGAAAAAAAAAGACTGGTAGAATTTACCATCTGCATAACTGATTTTAGAGTCTCCTGTCAAGTATTGTAAATTTTACCACCAAATGGTAAATCCAACGAGGCTCAACGAAAAAGTTTCCTTAACCCTTTCCAGCACGCATTTTGGAATTTGACTTTTTTTGAGATATTTTTTAGACCGTTCAAAAGAGGACTATTTTCTAAGACTTTTGATGGGTCACACATGTTTTCGCAAAATGTCCATTTAAATTCCATTGAAACCCATCTTACAGAAAATGGTACATATGTGTACCACCTTGCTGGAAAGGGTTAAAATGGCTGGCAAATTCCTTGAGATGTTTCCCTTTAAATTATGTGTATAAAGATTGAGGAGCCGCCAGGGATACTTAATAAACTGGTGCGTTTTTGAGCCACTTTTTTAAGGTAGTTAATAATTTACCTTGCAGGAAAATGCCTTAGAATAGTCAAAAACGCATAATTTGTTGCAGATGCTCTAGAAATTAAATTCTTCCTCCATTCCGTACACACTGACAATCAGTAAATGGGACAATCTAAAGGAATTGTCATTGGAAGTAGGCTTTTTTCGGTGTCTCTGAATAAAATCCATAATCTATCTATCTTGCAGACATACCAAGGTACTTTTCACAATCTTTCTCCCTCCATTTCTTTAACAGTCACTGTCTCAATGACTCAACAGTTCACTTCTTCTCTCCTCAGGACGATGGCATGAAACTTTGAACCGACAACCTATATTCTTCGCAACTAATTTTCCTAGCTTCAAAACTGAAGGTGAAAAAAAAAGAAACAACAGAAACAACAGAAACGACAAAAGAGCCTTAGTCGAGTCTACTAAAGATTTGGTACGCTCAACTAAAAATCTTTTGCTAACTAATTTTCTTAAAAAGAAAGTTTGTTTGGCGCAACAATAGATTTTTTTCTGTGCACATTTTTCAATGATGAATCAACCTGTTGATAGTGCAAAGGGTCCATAAGAAGTTAAATTTGTTGCATAATCCTCGTGTCGACGATTCGACGCAACCCGCATTACAGAAGAAACTCGCTCTTCCTGTTCTTTTCTTTTATGTATTCTCAAAATCGAGAAAAGCTTGCGGGCTACGTGCAATGCGCGTTGCGTAGGATCGGTGACGCAGGACTCATGCCACTGCTTGTACTATGACTTTCAAAAGAAATTCCTCTCATCGAAATTGTTCTTAATGAATTTTCCTTTAATTTTCCATCGTTTTCAATTTTTTGAGGCATAATGTCACAAGTGGCAAAAGTGTGAGACTCTGAAAAACCGTAAAAATTTGCAAATTGGTCGAGAAGTGAAATAATGAAAATTTCCATCAGGATACTTTCTTTTGAAAGCCATAGAACCATCAAACGTTAAAGTTTTCACAGTCAAGAATTCGAGATGAGAGGCGAATTCTTTTGCAATCAAAAAGCAGCCTCCTGGGATTCACGTAAATTCTTGGGTGTCAAACTGTTACGTTTGCTATAGTACATACTATAATGAAATTTGCAATGACTAACTCAATGCATAATTGAAGTGGGAGCTAAATAGCCAAATAAAAAATAAATAAATAAATAAAATAAATTATGTGAAAATAATGATAAAAAAAAAGAACTGACTATTTAGCTCTCACTTCAACTATGTACTTACTACATTTATAGTCTATACCAGAGCTGCCGTTTTTCGTATAATCAATGATATTTTTCTATTCTCCGATGATTCCACCGGTTGAGAATAGACTACACAGTTTAGTTCAGTGTATTACTGTAATGAACTAAAATACTCGTATCTGTAATCTTTTCTCAAGCGGTGGAACCTCCGTTAATTAATTAAAATATCCGCAAGTTTTTTAACGTCATCGACGACTCCGCCGGTTGAGAAAAGATTACGGATGCGAGTATTTTAGTTCACTACAGTAATACACTGAACTAAACTGTGTAATCTAACCTCAACCGGTGAAATCATCGGTGAATTGAAAAATATCATTAATTATACGCAAAACGGCAGCTTTGGTCTATACAGTTTATTGGTGAAAAAAATGAAGAGCCGGCAACCACCCTTCGTACTATCGACGAATTAAAGACTGTCGCGAGATTTTAACGAGATATTAAGTTTCGCCTTCAAGGTTCCGGTTCGGCCACTTTTCATACTTCTCACACCATGCAGACGAGAGGCCAGTGCGGGAGGGGTGGAGAAGCCGTTTCAGATCAGTCCCAAACTCACACCTATAACTGAAAATGTGTAAAAATCTCGCGACAATCTTTAATTCGTCGATAGTACAGGATGCACAAATAGTGCATTCAGTGAATAACACGGGGATCAAAATAACAAATAAAATATCAGATAGTGTCTTTAAAATAAAAGATAGTGTCTTTATTTCTGTTTCCATTCAGGGCGTGTCTCAGCGGACGCATATGATAATGTTTAATTTCTTACGCCTCGAGAAGATCCACGCTGATGCTGTTGACTGCTGACTGCAACACTCAACTGCACTCAGAATGCAGACTAACTGAAGAAAACTAACTGAGTGAACGATAAGCCAGAAAAAGGGCGGTGGGAGGGAAGGGGAAGGAGTATGGAGGGGGAAACGGAGCTCATTATGCGGTTGAGCTGTATCTGTATGAGCACGTCAGAAGTACTGTCAGCAGCGCACTCTGGATTGAAACGCGGAGTTTTCCGGACATGAAAAGTATAAGTGAGTGACTCCTCCAGACATTTGCGCTACCAAAATAAACATAAAGTTTAAAAATTTTCTCTCAAAAGTCTTTGAAAGTTTTGTCAGTTCGCCTCAAGTTTGAACGCTGACATCGAATTTGATAGCTTTTGAAGCGAATTTTCATTAATTCCTCATGAATCTAGCTTGCCCAGAACATAACCTCAAATTCATCAAAACTCTCAGTTTTTCAGAAAAATTCACTTCTCACGAGGAAAAATGAATGGAAAATAGATTACAGAGGGTGAAAAACATCATTCTAATTGTAATTATAAGTATTCTAATTTTTAGGTTATGAACGCGGTTGTTGCATTAATTGTCGTTTTTTGAGCCAAGTCCACTCAATACAGGGGAAATATGACGCAAGTCTAAACAACTCATCAAAATATAATTTCAAAACAACAAATTAACGTGGAAAAGTTTCTTTTGCTAAAGATGTTTTCTAGAGGGCTCAATTAAGGCTTCGATAAAAAAAAAAAAAAAAAAAAAAAAAAAAAAAAAAAAAAAAAAAAAAAAAAAAAACTAACAAACAAACAAACAAACAAACAAACGAAAACAATTTTATGTGTACTGTCATAAGTATACCATTCGGTCAACTTTGTTTTTTGATCTCTACGGAGTTATCACTTTGATGGGCGCACTTGAATTGACTTGACTGGGCTTAATAAATACTCAAGTAGAGTTGAGTCGAGTTGAGTCAAGTAGTGAGGAAAATGGCAACCAGCGACGCTCGCCGTAAATCAGCAATTCTAGAGAAATCTCGACATTAGTGCAAGGTAGCTAAAATTATGTTCAGAATGCCAGAATTTCCGGTCAAAATGCATTGAAAAAAAAAATTATGTTACGAGAAACGCAAAATGCGTTTTGTGAACTTTGTGAACCGAAATAAAATATGGTACTGTTACCAGAATTTTAATTTTTGTACCATATAGCTCTCGAATTTTTAGAAAATTTTGGTACTTTGACCATATTTTTAAAATTAAGACCAGAATTTTCTAGTAAAAGCAAACGACACTCCAAGATTTACACATCTTTCTGCTACTGGTGATATTAGAATGTATAAGAGCTATAAATATATATTTTTATCAGTGTTACCAGAATCCTACAGAAAAAGATCAGAATTCTTCTGAAAACAGGCAGAATTTCAATTCAGGAACTTTCTATCAGAATTCTGGTAATTTTCAGTAGAGCGTTTTTTTTCCCGTATGCTTGAATTAACGCGAGATTTCATTAAAGCATTAACGCTTTACGTATGGAATTTGAAAGGTTCCAAATGTTTGTACGGGTGTTTTAAAGGGTTGAAAAATAAAAAAAAACATTTTTCTCCGTGTGTATAGCCGCTTTGATAGTGGCGGTGCGTGTTATCTGGCACTAACGTATTATCTTCATTTAAACCTACGTAACATAATCGATCCTCAGGAGGTGCAATTGCACTCCCAAAATATCGATACTTCGATACTTTGCATAGGTTTAAATGGAAAATTTGCATGTTTGCCAAATTCCACGAGCCGTAACTTCGCTTTGATGCTTGTGACTGCATCTTTGTCTGAAATACATAATCTTTGCTCTGATGTGCGGCGACTGATCAGTGCGTAGAATCACTGAAGCAAGCAAGGCATAGCTCGAAGAGCGTTGAAAGAAGGGGGGCGGTAGCGGTCCGGTTTGGTCCTCCGGTGAACGGATGAGAGAGAGAGAGAGAGAGAGAGAGAGATGCAGGAGGAGGCGAAACAGAGCACGGAGGCCGGGAACGCGAACTGCGCAGGCGCGGTTCGATGCAACGGAGGATGAAAGAGGGGGGGGAGGAGGAGGAGGGAAGGAAGGGGAAGGCAATGCCCTAGACTGGTGGAACTCGACCTTCGCAAGGCCGTTCGCTAAACTAATCACTAACCTTCCTTCATATATATTTCTCCAGTTTCCAGTTTCCCCATTTTATTTTTAGAAACGAACCACTCTTTCTTTCGTTTTTCCCTGCGAGCGGAGCCAGCGAGCGGCGATCAAAGCAACAGCATCTCAAACGCATTTATCTCTCGCCTTTATTTTTCTTTTTCTCTATACACACCGGAGGATCTGATCGGGTGAGGTTACCCGGTACTGCCCCCTCCCATTTTTGTTCCTCACCTGTCCCTAGCGTGTCGGGCCTCGCCTTCCTTCCCCCCCCCCCCCACAATGCCACCTTCCACCCCACTTGCAATCTCAATCCGTGAATTCTTCGATAGATCTATGACTAGATTAAACTCGTAGTTGCCGATGGTTTCGCAGTTTTATCAGAGCCAGAGGGAGCTCGTGCATTTGATACATCGATGCATATTTCATTTAAACAAATACGAAGAATCGAATCAGCTAACGGGGGTGCCATTGAACATCCGAGTTTCCGATTGTTTTCATAAGTTTAAATGGACGAATCGATTAATCGAATGCTGGAACCTCCACTGCCACTGATCATCAGCGCTGCCACTATAAGTGTATATTTAATGACATTTTTGTAACTCACCGATGATTCCACCGGTTGACCAACAGATTACATACTTCAATTCATTTTATAACTGTAATGTACGAAAATACTCGAATCGGCAATATTTTCCAAATATGAGGCCCCCCCTTAAATCGGCAATATTTTCCAAATCGGTGGCTCACCGTTAAATTATGAGTACTTACATCCGCTATTGTTTTACTGTCAGTGGTGTGGAGTACGGATGAGAAAATATTACAGATCCGAGAGTTTCCTTGTATTTTACAAATACACTAAACGGAACCCAGGTATGCAAGAAAGATTTTAAAAAATATTTTAAAAATCTTGTCACCCTCTTGCCAACAATATTTTTAAAATCTTTTTAAAATATTTTTGAAAGGTTAGAATGTTCATACCGAAAGATTTTTTAAGAATATTTTCAAATGTTTTTCATAAAAATATTTTGGCATGAACATTCTAACCTATTAAAAAGCTTTTAATTTTATTTTATAAATCTTGCTAAGCAAACATTTTCGAAATATTTAAAAGCATGTAATCAAAAACATTTTAAAAATGTTGCCTATTTTTTCTTTTTTAAAAAAGATTTACAAATTATTTTTAAGTTCTTTTTTGTAAAAATTTTAAAAACATTTCAAAAATATTGTTTAAGAATAATTTTGAAAATATATTTGAGAAACCCTTTAAAAATATTTCTAAAACGTTTAAAAGCTAATCTTTTTTTGAAAAGATTTTAACAAGATTTTTTTGCGTTATACAAAGAAAAAATTATTTTTAAAATCCTGCCAAAATCTTGCTTCGTACCTAGGAACAATGTAATATTTTTAACAGTGGTGTAATCATTGATGATTTGATGAAAAATGCTATTACACACCTCTTGCTTTCCTTTTTGGCGAAAGTATTCAAATGAGGAATACACGAAAAGAACATGAAAGTTACTTACCATTTTGCACTAATTCTGTAACTTTTCTACTGCGTTCAAAAGTAATGATAAGAAAGCATAATCCGTAGCGTTTCATCGTAAAAATTCATCGCATTGCCCAAACATTTTTGAGAGGAACCTTTTGATTCCACGTTTAATGTTTCTGAGAAAAATAATGAAGGAATAGATGCAAAATTAGCGCAACATGTGGCAAGCACCTTATCGTGTTTATTCCGTGCAGCCTGTAAATGGGTGGAGATGAGAGTTAGGCTAATCTCCTTTTTCAATTACAAACTAGATTACTTTTCAAAAGTGATTGAGGTGCGGATTAAAGCTGAAGTCAAGCAAGCCAATTTCAATCAAACTAATGTTTTATGATAAACAGCAATACGATTAAATGTCATAACCCCAACGTCAACAAACGGACTCGTTCACCTGTGCTGATCTAAAAGTGTTTCAGCCTTGACTTGACCTCATCACACAACAAGATCTAACGTTGAGTGATCGATAGTCACGCGAAATCCTCTTCGTGTTGATGCCTACTACGTTGCTACGCAGCGTTGAAGTCTTTGACATGATGAACGGCCGGTCAACCGCACGCGCACCCTCAAAAACTGCACAGTTATAACTCAAATTGATCGATCGATGTGTGAGTGATCTTTTTAACATAATACTTTTAATCCGTGTTGTTTCACGAGATTACAGTTGCACGAAAACAGATTGCAATCGATTTTGACGGTTCAGTTTGAACGAACTGAGCATCATTTAATGATAATCAGTGGCGTCGCGTGCAGTTTGGCAACACAGCATGCTATCCATTTAAACTCATGTAAAAGGTCGAATGCAGGGGGTGCACAGTGCACAAGGAAAATTCGATATATTTAATGAGTTTAAATGGATGAGTAGCATTGTTGCCAGATGGCACGCGACGCCACTGATGATAATGGAGATACAGTAGTCCCTCGATTATCCGACCTAATGTGGCGGTGGGTTGTTCGGATAACGAAAAATTCGGATAATCTGAAAACTGAGCTCACACACCTGCTTAATTGACTGGGGACTTTCACCCCTTTCTTCCAACAGACAAAAGGTGGGAAAACCCAGGTCAAAAGATACAATAAAATACAAAAAGCGCAATTAGACCAATAGACAAACATGTGGCAGGAAACCCCAAAGAAAAAGAGGCAAATAGGACAATGCGCGGGAAACCCCAGGTAAAAAGATTCGTTTTCACCCGATTTCCGGATGTTCGGATAATAGGGGGATCGGATAATCGAGGTTCGGATAATCGAGGGACAACTGTAGTAGCAAGGGTTTGAAATTGTGTTTTTTTTTTTTTTTTAAAAGAAAAGGATAGTCCTAAAAAAAGGCTAAGAACAATGGGTTTGCGTAGTGACGTCACTACGCGGAATCCCCATTTAAAACAATGCATTTCGGGCCAAAATCTCAACTCCGGAACATTGGGACTTAATTAGAAACCAAAGGCGTCTTTGTTCTCAGCTCATCAAGCACTTTCATTTTCATTATAAAAAACACAACATGCAGACCCTTGCAATTGCCCCATTTGTTTAAATATCATTGAAATTATGCAATTTATGGAAACTTGCTCCTCAGAAAGATGCGGGTTTTCCCCGATTTCACAAACGTTGGAAAATAATCAAAAGCATGTGAAAATAATGAACCAACTCTTCATTAAACAACCCTTTTGGTTACTTTTAATCAGTCATCAATTCACTTCAAGATCAATTGACGCACAAAATCGACCGGAGCCAATTCACACAGCTTAAGCAGACTTCTAAAGGAGAAGTTCGTCGGAACTTTGCACCACTTCGAACATGAAAGTTAAGATTCGTAAAATTAAAAGGGGTGCAACCAGACGGCAAAATCATTCAAAGGCCAAGGACCATCTACAAACAACACCAGTATGGAGTTAAAATCTAATACCTAATTCTTGTTCAAAATTTTGTGGAGTTTCTCCACGATGCAGTCGATGCCCACTTTAAAACAGTTCTACATTCTTGTCAGGAAAAATTATTTCGTTTTTGACGTAAGCTTTTATCCTCTTTATATTTATTCTTCGGAGGAATGTCAGTTAGAAGCAGTGGAAGATATGCTTGCATAGTTATGCGAAAAAAAAGTAATACATTTATTGGCTGAAGTAAATTGCATAGTTGTAGGCATTTAATGTTGAAGGCGGTGAAAAATGAGTCTAGGACGAAAATGTTTTAAATGATAAAAATTCATTTTTATATTTTTATTTTTATTTTACACCGCACCGGGAGGGTGAACAGGAGGAATTGATGCACTCGCGGGAACGTAGCGCCAGGGGTCCACATCTAGGAAGGAAGATGAGAAAAGTAGGAAAATAAACTTACAAATGAGGGGGGAAAAAAAAAGGACAAAAGGGAAAGAAAACAAGGAGAAGAAGTCAGTTTTTTTTTTTTTAAACATTTTGTTCCAAGCTTTATTGTGCAGCACAAGCTTTAAGGTAGACAATTTTGGGAAAGAACTCTACCGTGTTCAGGGTTCCGCCTTCTCAAAAGTGGTCTAGAGGCACAGTACATCGAATAAAAAAATGCATCCAAAATTCACCTAATTTTGTAATATTATTGTCGTCTCTTACCCCATGCACATTATATAAATTCAATTCAATCCTCAATTAGACTAGTTACAAGTTGTTTCCAATAACAAGCCTCCACCATTTGTATATTACCTTCTGGGGCTTCCATGAGAACCTAAATCCGAGAGCCAATCAGGTACAGATTCGCAGAAATGGCTCGACTCTCATACTACGTAGGGACTCCAGACTGAGTTATAGTAGACGTGGACATTATGAGTATATTTAAATCGTATTGCGCCGTCGGTTAATTTAGTGCTGTCAACAAACCACTCAGTACAAATCAGTGGGTTCACGGGAGAATCAAGCACGATCAATACAATTATCTTTGCTATTTTTAGCATGAAAAAAACGCTTTTGAATGAGTTTTTTTCTCTCTCTCTCTTTCTCTCTCTCTCTCCCCCCCCCCCTCTCTCTCTCCGTGCTGATGTAGTTAGATTGGTATTTCTGCTCAGGCTTTATTTCATCGTGTTTTGAAGTCAGCAAATAATCAGCTTTTGGAATCATGGAGCGCGGGAGAGAAAAATGGTCGAACTCCTTTTATTTTCACTTTATCAAATGTCACTTTAATCTTATAGTTCGTATTCCATACCTCATTATAATTCCTTTGTAGTAAACTTAAGCATGAAATGATTATTATCTTTGGGCAACTATGCGCCACAACAGTGCTGCCAGATTTCGGTTTAAATCAAGAAGCTGTACAATGGGTCCGTTGTAACCTTTTGTTGCGGTGTTGTGGGAGGGTCGGTTCTTACTTAAAATCGTGTGGAAATCACATCGCAAGCATCTAAAAGTCTCAAATTCACCCAGAGACTGAATGAACGGATTTAACAAAATTCGTGGATGGCGGTCAAATAAGCTGGTCGTAACTTATTGTTAGTGTAACCCTTTAGCTAGCTTGTTTCAAAAGTGGAGGCGCTTCGCAATCGATAGTATTTAACAAATTCTCAATTTGTTTTCCTTTACCGATGGGTAGTTGCAAGGCGGGTCTGAAATTTTGTGTTTTTTATGAAGGAAATTATAATTCTCAATGAGCTGAGAACAGTGGTACCTTCGGTTTTTTCACAAGTGTCCCGGTTTCGGAGATACACAAGTGTAAAAATGTAAGAAATCGTGTGCTTAGTGACGTCACTCCTCAGAATTGCAATTTCAAACAATGTATTTTGGGCGAAAATATCACCTCCGGAACAATGGGACTTAATTAGAAACTTTAAGACATCTTTGTTCTCAGCTCATCAAAAACTTTCATTTTCTTTATAAAAATTACAACATTTTAGACCCTTGCAACTGTCATATTATCAATTTTGTATTTCTTGCCGATTCCCAAACAAAATTTGCCCGAGACTCGACGTAATGATTTCACAGCATTCTCTAATGCAAAGCTACAGCTCTCAAGAAGGATGGAAAATTCTAAAGAGAATCGGTTGAGCTCTGCCTCCACTTCTAAGACGAGGTTTACGTATATGTATAGTGAAAGAGGCAATAATCATACGCTCGCTCGCTTAAATTGGGGTAGATAAATATTCCTTGGTGTGGTTGATTTTGCCTATACCATAAATTGAAGGCGCTCGAAGATAAATTAAGCTAAGGTCGACAGTTTTCTTAGTACTTAAACAGATACTTTCACTTTCTGCTGTCTCTCTCAAGGATTCAACTCTTCATTACAGGCCTCGGCACGTCATTGGCCGTTCGTTTTCCTTTGGTTCAAACGTGATCTTGATTTTCGTAGTTCTGGCAACCATGCACGGAAGCGTCCGCCGTCCTACGCAGAAAAGTGGTATCACGATCTAGCTCCGCGATCGACCAATGTTTTATGACCCGCTTCACCGGTTGGTACAGGGTACGCCTTTCGAAAATGAATAGTCTCCCCTTTTTTTTCTTCTCCCCGCGAGCAGGGACCTGACAGTTCTCTCGGTGTCTCTATCCTGGAAATTCCACCTTTCCAACCGTATTTTTTTTTTTATACTCCAACGGAAAGGATGGAACGGTGAGCGGCGGCGTCGGAAACAAACCACTCATCGCAGCGCGGCGCCTTATTCTGCACATAATTATAAGTTTGCTGGCATACAAGTGTCGCGATGTAAAATTTCGATTTCCTTTACGTTATGAGTGAATGCATTTGCGATTCGATCGTAGAATTAACACGCATGATTATCGCGTGGTAAGTCAAAACACCCTAAGTGTCTTTCGAGAGGTGGATCCAAAAATGTGATGTCTCTTCCTCTCTCTCTCTCTCTGTCCGCTTACTTGACCGAGTGTATGTATTAGAAAATGTTGTGTTGCGAAGTGCATACTTGTAGATTTGAAGGAGTTGTTAGGAGGATGAGTGTGAGATGCCAAATTGCAGACAAAAATGTTTCTCTTTGTTTCGCCTCTATCTCTCGATTTCAATCCGTGTCATTTGGTAATAGATCAACTTAAACGAGTGTGTAAGAAAATGCCATGTTGTGAGTTGCATACTCACAGATTTGAAGGAGTTGTCAAAAGAGTGACCCAAATGAGGTCCATTTCTACAAAACCACCACTTTTGGAAAACAAATTGACTTTACAGTTATACCATAATTTTGTGCTAATTGTGTGCTAATTTAGTGCGATTTTGCGAAGAAAACGCCGAATTTCGTGCAGCAAAATTTAAGGGTCCAGGAGAGTAAAACCAAAATGGCGGTTCGATGGAAATGAAGGATTCGAACAAAATTAAGTAGTATAAAAATAAATTTCAAAGTTTCCAATCCCTTGGCACCGTCATTTTGATTTTAATCTGTAAGACCCTTAAATTTTGCTGCACAAAATTCGGCGTGATCAGAATTTAGGAAAATTAAAGTCGCAAAATTTACCATTTCCACGGAGCCGCCATTTCGATTTTCATCTGGGACCCTTAAATGACGCACAAAAGTCAGCGTCAGCAGCACAAAATTAGCACAAAATTATGGAATAACTTTGAAGTCAGTTTTTAAAAAAAAGGCGGTTTCGTACAGAAATGGACCTATCAGAGGTCATCTTTTATGCCCGTTCTTATCAGCATTGACCAGGCAGGCTGTCCATTCAATGGCGACTCTTGTTTACTCTTTGAATGGGATCGGGTAGTTTATTTAACCTAGACGCAGGTAAGTCAGCAGGGCACTGGCACTCCTCCACGTATATGGGCCACCAAAGGCAAGGTGAAGTTCGCGATCGGCTAGACTTTTAAAAAGCGGTAATTAGCGCGAACAATAAAAAAGATGGCCGCTGTGCGAGTGTGCGGCCCACGTATCGCGTATTTAACCTCTACTCTTTGGGTCGCGCGTCGTATATACCTACCTACAACTTACAAGCCGACGCACTTTGGTCAGAGATTATCAAAAAGTGGACAAAAATCATAAATTTTTATCATCAATTATATTTGTTATTTTATAAACTTTCAAGATCAATTTTAACCATGAGCGGCGCGTGGGGTCAAAAAGTGGGGGAGGGGCTAAAAATCAACGCAGTTTTTTTTCTTCTTCTTTCTTTCTTTCTTCACCTTTTTCAAAATAAAGTTTGACGCAGGCGGGTGGGGGATGAATAACCATTTTTTTTTCTTTTGGAACACTTATAATTTTGACTTGAAAGGGGCTAAAATTTAAAAAAAACTGAAAATTTGGGCTAAAGAGACTCTTGAAACAATTTGGTTAGGAAAATTTTTGAAGAATATAAACAAAAGGTGACAGTCTCGTTTCCTTAGTAACTTCTGAATGAAGCAGACAGATGGCGATGAGAAATTGATAACGTTTTTTCATTCTTCTTTTTCTCTTTTTCTTTCTGTTTCCTTTTTCCCTTTTTTTTTTCGTTTTTTCTCGTTCAAAAATGTTTTTAGCCCCTCGTTCCCAAAAAAGTGGGGGGCCCCATATATATACCCCCATACCAATATTGGGGCTATAGCCCCAATAGCCCCTTATACGCGCAGCCTATGATTTTAACCATGGCATACACTTTTAACAAGTAATTTAAACCTAGAAATGTAACTTGAAAGTTTTTAATGAAACTTAAAAGAGTGAAAATGGTGATTTACTAAGCCTTTTTTTTTCTAATGATTTTTGTCCAATAAGTTTCGATTTCTGACCGTAGTGCGGTGGGCGCATCCGCAGAAAAAGAAGCATCCTTTGCTGATCTTGAAGAAAATCAAGAGCAAACTTAAAGAAAGAAAGAAAGACCTCCGGAGAGAGATAAGCCGGGGCACATACACATACACACATACATTCAAACGCACACACGCACAACACAATCGAGAGGGAAAAGAGAAAAAAAGGAGGTTAACTCAATTCATGATTGCCAAATTGCGGATAAAAATTTTCAAAATCCCCCATTCAAATTTTATGGGTGACCATAGGCAGATACATGACTTTGTCTGTCTCTCTCTCCCTCTTTCAATTTGAACCATTG
Source organism: Trialeurodes vaporariorum (assembly GCA_011764245.1). Taxonomy (NCBI): domain Eukaryota; kingdom Metazoa; phylum Arthropoda; class Insecta; order Hemiptera; family Aleyrodidae; genus Trialeurodes; species Trialeurodes vaporariorum. The sequence goes on from VMOF01000369.1 coordinate 51,779,764, forward strand.
TGTTAAAAAAGGATAGCAGAGGGGGTCATCAAGTGACTTTAGCCCCTATCTACGACCTTTTTTAATGCACGCTTTTAAATGGAATGAGAGAGAGAGGCGGAGATATTTATAAGTCTGTGCATAATTATAATATGTGGAAATTCTCTTACAATTTGGCAACCTTGCAAGTCGGCGAGAACAGGAGTGTGGCGTGTATTACAACTATTGTAATTACCTACTTCGAAGCCTGGTCGCCTGGTCGCAGTGCGGTCTCTCACTGGTCTCCGTGCTCTTCTCTAAGTCCTCCGCCACGCCGCACTATGGTAAGACGATCGTCAAAAATGGCAAAAAATCAGGAAGTAAATGTTTAATTCATTTATCGTTTTTAAACTTTCAAGACCAATTTTAATCATAGATAAAACACTTTTAACACGTAATGTAAATCTATAAATGTCACACTAACGTTTGAACGTTTCTAACGTTTGAAATTGAGTATAGAAGGTCGAAAACGATGATTTTTGATTACTTTTTTTCACTGATTTTTGACCAATTTTTTCCAATCTCAGGCCACAGTGCGCTGATGTTTGGTGCTCGCCAAATGGTCGTCAAAAATCGGCCAAAAATCAGGAAATAAATTTTTCATCAATTTATATCATTTTCAAACTTTCAAGTCCAATTTTAATCGCAGATAAAAAACTTTTAACAAGTGATATAAACCTCTAGACACTTTTAACAAGTATATAAACCAATATTAAATGTCATTGGAAAGTTTTAAATTAATCATTAAAGATTGAAAACGTTGAATTTTCATCACTTTTGTTTCTCCCATTTTTTGGCCAATTTTTTTACGATCTCAGAACACACATAGCGCCGATGCTCGGTATTCGCCAAAAGATCGTCAAAAATCGGCCAAAAATCAGGAAGTAAATTTTCCATCAATTCATATAATTTTCAAACTTTCAAATCCAGTTTTAATCACAGATAAAAAACTAAACTAAATACAAACCAATAAGATTAAATGTCATTGTAAAGTTTTAAATTAATCATTAAAGGTTGACAACGTTCAATTTTGATGACTTTTTTTCCTGCGATTTTCGGCCAATTTTTTACGATCTCAGACCTGAAATATATTACTAAAAATACAAATTTGAATGTTTTTACCGTCAAAAAACATACTATGAGGGGTGTTTCTTGAAGGAAGTGTTTTAATAAAACCAATGAAATCACTTTCAAACTTCTACGTTGTGTATTAACGAGGATACATACGCATTTAAATTAGTTACGCTATGTCCAGCCTCTCCGATATTGACTCGCTCCACTGCGCGCCGGTGAGTTGCTGCGCTTGCTGATGGTCATGATCATGGTCATGCTGATCTTCGCTTTTTTTTTAAAAAAAAAAAAGCTGATCTCCCTTTGCGACCAATTAATAGGCTTTTGCTGACTTCTCGTCCCCGACGCGCGTAAAACGCGACGGATGTGGACGGGCGCCCGAGCAAAGCGAGGCGGGTGGCATGGCGGCGGGAAATCGAAATGAAACAACCGCCGGAGCCAGGATATCGTTTTTCTCCGTCTTAGCCCATTCAAACGTATGTGTTAGAAAAGGACAGAAACAGGGGCAGAACTCACGTGATAGCCCCATATATCCATCCTTTTTCAACACATACGATCAAATGAGCTGTAAGAGAGAGGAAGACGATATCCTGGCTACGGCTGTATGGAGGTGACCCGCGCCGATCTTCGCGAGCGCGAACGCGTGTAGTGGATTCACGACCTGCGTTTGCGATAACAGTACCTGAAGGAACAAAAGGATCCAGTTCCAAGACGAAGGACGAAGGGTCTGTAAAAAAAAAAAAAAAAAAAAAAAAAAAAAAATGAAAGAAAAAAAAATGCTACATTTTCCTTTCCTCCTCTGATGTCAGTCGGTGAACTCTCGTTAAACCTACTAATAAATATGAGTAAAGGACTTTTTTTTCCCTCCCTCTTCCATTCACTATTCCGCGCGGTCACTGGGATAAAGGCTTTCAAACATCGACCTTCACCCAGTAGCGGAGAGATGTGTCTCTCTTTCTCTCTTCCTCTACGCCCATCTCAACACAAACGTTAGAAAAGAATGGAAAAAAGGAGGGTGGCACAGTTGGCTGAAATTTTCAATTTGCCGGCCGAAAATCAAAAAGTTATAATCACTATAGTGTTCCGATTTCCTACACCCCTTCTCCAACAAAGAGCACATCGAATTGTCGGCGTTCTTCATAGACTATCTTAGAACAGCAATACATCGTTTATTCATTGCATTGTTTAATCAGTAATATCTTGTCGATTTCGGCAGTTTTGTTCAAGGAACAAGGCATAATTAAGCAATTAAGCATTTTCGTGGACGTTGAATTCATAACCGCAAAAAGTTACATTCATTGTTTGATGTAATAGCCTAAATTTCCGTTCAAAAGAGCGCTTATGGGGAACACAGAGTTTGTTTGGAAATAGGTCCTCGAACGGCAATCTCTACGATCGATATATCGCTCTATTAAAACAGTCTATTCCTCTCCCAGCAACCACCTTCCCCAGTGGCGAGGCGTGAAATTTGGCAACAATGGATGTTCTCCATTTAAATCCACCAAAAAAGTCGAACGCTTCAGTCATCGGCGATGACCAGGCATTTAGACCTTTCTAATGTGTTTAAATGGGGACAAGGAAAGTTGCCAAATCGCACGCTTCGCCACTGACCTTCCCCCATCCCTTTGTCTCAATACAAAGTCCAGACGCTCGCTTTGAGGTATCTGTCTTTATGTTGAATTAAATTGTGATATCACACAATATCACATTTATTCTAAGGTATACATGCAAAAAAGCATACGTGCTGTGGGAAGCATCTGTGGGTGGTAGGACTTTCTACTCCTACTTCTAAAATCTTCATTTTCTCTTGCACTCTGGCAACAACGGGTGTTCTCCATTTAAACCCACCGATAATAATCGATCTTCAGGGAATTTACTGAATCCCTGAGAAACCGATTATTTTGCATAGGATAAATGACAAAAAAAAACAAGGTTGCCATATCGCACGCGCCGCCGCTGGATACAAGACTCTGTGTGTACGTTTTCCAGCTATACATAAGTGTAGCATAATTTCTCAGAAGTAGTTTAAGTTAGAGGTCGCAGAAGTGCACACATACACCGATAATCTTCGGAATTTTTCAAAATTATGTCTTATTTTGCAAAATAAAAATTAATGATAATGGATTTTGCGCGTTGACTTTTCATCGAGGAGCGCTTTAAAATCAAACGTTTTGAAGTCAGAGGCAAGATTTATTTTGATTCGAAGGAATGAGAATTGAAATTTCGCCGAAAATTATGGTCTGGGTGCACCTACACCTCTGAAACGAAACGAGTTCTGGTAAAATTTTGTCATGCAAGCTTCATTTTAAACGCTGAGTTCAGGCAATTTTAACTTTCTGATTTTTGACTCCCAAATCGCTAATTTCTGCCCACTGAGGGTCAGAGGGGCTATCACTTGACTTTGACCCCCAACTCTGTCCTTTTCTCACACTCATGTGTTCAAACGAGTCGAGAGAGAGAGAGAGAGAGAGAGAGAGAGAGAGAGAGAGAGAGAGAGAGAGAGAGAGAGAGAGAGAGAGAGGAGAGAGAGAGAGAGGAGAGAGAGAGAGAGAGAGAGAAGAGGGTGAGAGAGAGTGGGGGGGGGAGGAGAGAGAGAGAGTTGGGGAAGGAGAGAGAGAGAGAGAGAGAGAGAGAGAGAGAGAGAGAGAGAGAGAGAGAGGGAGAGTGAGTGGGAGGGAGGGTGGGAGAAAGACTCTTCTTTCACTGCATTATGGTCATGACCTCTCTCACAAGATCAGCCTAGTTTATTAGTGTATTGATAGAGGAGTGCAGACTGCAGACCAAGAGCGATGTGTGTACCTATTTCCTGCGCCTATCTACGTTAAGAAAGCCAGTTACACATATATAGCATATACTCAGCCTTTAAGAAGGATAAAAATCTTCTACATTATTTATTCTGTAATGCTGAATGGGATTCATTCTTATCAGAGGTTCATTAATTAACCTCGCGAAGGGTATAACGAGATGGGCAATGTGAAATGGTCATGATCGAGCGGCGTTTTCGAGGAGACACGATAAATTTCAAGTTTTTCAGGTCTGAAAGTGGCTCACCACCGCTCGCAAGATCTATTATACTAAAGTTAACCCGCAATTCTGATGAGCTTTTGATTTTCAAAACAATCTCATACGAACTTGTTTCGAGACTTTCGTAAACGATGCTCCTTGACCTTACATCTATTCAGAGGAACATTGTGTCGAAGATGCGCCTACATCCCGTAATTAGATGTGTAGGTGTGGTGGTGTGATGTGCATACTGATTACTTGGGCTGCAAAGTTTTGTGAGTTAAGAAAAATTATTAAACAATGTAAAATTAAAACGTAATTTTCTGTATAAATTCTACAAAATGCACTATGACTTTCAAAGGAAAGAACCCCGGTCAAAATTCTGTTTGTCTAAGCTCTTCTTGTCTTCTTTAGAATTGTCGATTTTTTATGACGTACTTTAAAAGTGGCATTCTGCTTAGTTCTTACACACTTGAAAGCCGCAAAACTATTTAAAGATTGTCAAAATTTAGAAGGGTAAAGATTTCGACCCGGGTACTTTCATTTGGAGGTCATAGTTCGCGAATATTTTAAAATGATGCATGCTGCGCACCTATCACCACATACCTAGCTTGGAGCTATTTTAGGAAGATCCAATTTGATCGTCGAAGAGGCGTTACCACGATTCACTTTTTCCCCTATAGCTAGACAAGCTCAAATTAGACGGAATCTCTCCACAGTGAATCTTTTTACGACAGTCATTCTAGATGTTCATAGATGTTCATATTCTAGATGGCATTGAGAGTTTCCAAAACGGGTTGGTTCCCAACCTCACACCGTTCCTTATGCAACCTTCAGTTGTTTGTTCCAACTTAAAAGCACCGCATCTTAATATTCTTATAACGAAACAATTATTATCAACACCTTCTAGTTTGGTAGATTGTGATCAACAGCTAGTAAGAAAAACAAAAACAAAACTCAAAACAAAAAAAAAACAATATTTGCTTTCTGCAATGGGGTTTTTGCTATAAGCAAATAAACAGTCCAATCTTATGTAAAGACCAGCAAAAATAACGAAAATCACACAAAGAAAGTCTAAAATTCAGTATTAAATTAACATAACTGCTATAACGGCAAGACCGTAATGGTCGTTCAACGCAGGTATCACGGGAGATTCCTGTCAATTATGTCACTTTCTCTACGGAAACACAGCGGTACGTCTCAAATTAGATAGGAATCTCCTACGGTCTCTCCGCCATTAAGCCCGTTTCTGAGAGTGAATTTCGTGATTTTTTTAGTCTACTCGTCGTCGTTTTTACAGGTTTTTATGCAAGAATCAACTCTTCAATCCCGTGTAGCAAAAGTTTGAAAGAGCCCCATTAGCGGTTCACTTATTGACAAAGGAACTGCATCAGCGCGCTTCGCCAAGGAGTAAAGGGAAATCCCGGAAATCATGCATTATTGAAATCCCTATCCTATGATTGTGGGAATTTCTCACTGATTTGCTTGGCCACAACAGATATCGACATTTTAAAGTGCAAATTCTAAAAAAAGCTAAGGAAATTCTGATGCGCGGTTCACACAAAACATCGTCTTTTTAAGATACACCGCCTTTCATTCCATGCTCCGTAGCACTTTGGTCTTATGATTTTTGCTGTTTTAATTTAATTCAAGTCGCTTCTATAATCAATAAATTAAACAACTGAAGTTTGTTTGATTAATGTGCCGCGACAATCTGCGGTTATTTAATTAGCGACCTATCCTCAATCGATAACTCCTCAAAATATGTGCTTATCTAATAGTAACAGTGTCTTTTCAATTTAACAATTTGTTTAATTGAATGAAGTGCTTTTCAGATGAATGCTAATGTGAATGTTTTATTTGTCCTTTGTTTCACAGGTTAGTGGCGAGGAGAGCGGCATTTGCAAAAAGAAGATCAAAGTCGGAAGCTGCTTCGTTAATTCCTGTTAAAATGGGCACGATACATTCGAAGAATGCTATGCATGCCGAGGCAGCATTGTTCCGATAAGGTAAACACCCGCTTTAATTACTCCTTGCTACCAGTTACCTGTTGGAGGGATGTTGAATAATGGAGCTCTTGCAACGTTTTGCTGTAGACAAATGGCCTATCAATGGGGCTATTGCACACTTTTGCTATAAGCGATTTAATAGTCGATTATGGCGTAAAAACCTCAAAAAATAACGATGGCGGCACTAAAAACTTCCAAAATCCACTCCTAAACTCAATAAACGCAGTTATTTGCGCGAGCGTAATGGTGGCCGAAGGCACTAACAATGGGAGATTCCTATCTTAATTTCGTCACTCTTTCTATGCTGACAAGGATGATTCACAGAGTAATTAGTCATCAGAGTGATGATCCACATCCGATGAATGGTACCGCAACACCAAGTGACACCGGTGTCAAATGAAAGTAGTCTCTTATTGGTCACTTCTCGATGGAGTTTCAGAATAGTTAGATGGGAATCTCCCATTGTTAGTGCCTTCGGCCACCATTACGCTCCTGCAAATAACTGCATTTATTGAGTTTAGGAGTGGATTTTGAAAGTTTTTAGTGCTGCCATCGTTATTTTTTGAGGTTTTTTACGCCATAATCGACTATTAAATCGCTTATAGCAAAAGTGTGCAATAGCCCCATTCTGATGTAAAATGCTCCGAAAATAACGATGAGACCCATAAAACCCATATAGGCTCAACTTTTTTTGAACACGTTGGGTGTTTTTTGGTGTTTTTCTAAAAAAAAAAACACCATCTTAGAGTTAAAAAAATTTTAAATTTAAAAATTGTGAAATTTTCTGGTGCAGCTAAATAATCGGTGCTGAAAGACCACAACATTGAATGAGTAAAATTGGCCTATATTCACAGTAGTTTGGTCCAAAAAAAACCATTAAAAGTGGGTCGTTAACGACCCAATGGGCATATATGGGTTAAAAAAGTCTAAAACTCACTCCTTGCAGAGATACCTTAACTTGACATCTCGGGTGACCACCCTTGCATGTATGCACCAACCTTGGATTCGGACCCCAAACAAAAGGACAGGACATGAAATTAAGTGCCGTCTTCCTCGTTCACTATGCGCAACGTAGAAATTTTCTGTAGTTATCACCGTGCTCCTAGTGACAAAATGTGTACATATATATGGACCTTTAATTCCTTCAAATTTACTTTTTGAAAGCAAATTCATTAATCTCATGGTTCAAATTCGTAGGTTATGTTCTTTTGTTTGGGGTCCGAATCCGAGGTTGAAGCATACATGCACGGAAATGTCAAGTTAAGTTTTCTCTGCGAGGAGTGAATTTTAGACTTTTTTAATGGTCTCATCGTTATTTTCGCAGCATTTTACAGTGGAATAGACACTCCATTTGCCTACAACAAAACCGTGCAAGAGCTCCATTAGGTACATACACCCTGTATGAAGTACTTCCTAAAATACTTTTTGTCGACCTTTGTTCTCCGGGGGGAGGGGGGTTCTAGATATGGTATGCTGCATACTGTATCGATTATATTCTTTTTTCTTTTAAACATTTAAACTAATAAAAGCATAGATTTATGATCGAGTTAAATCAAGCCCTGAAAAAATCGATGCTTTCTAATAGATTTAAAAATTGACATTGCGAAGAGGAGGACATTGCGATACATCGTTTTCACAACCAGCTACTGTCAGAGCGATAGAGGAATAGAAATGAATACCGTTAGACGGCGAGTCTAGAATCAGTGACGTATATCCAACAAATCCAGCATCATAACTGAAAAACAGAAGTCCTTGCCAAAGTCAACACTCCAAAGACATGATCGGAATACTTTGGAATCTTTAATGGAGGGTAAACATTAAACAATAAACATCGGCTAATAAGCAGCGGAGGGAAACGTCATTCAGTGTTGCCAGATCGGGGTGAAAAAGCCGTATGTTTTACATTGATTTAAATGGAGTCGATACGGCTTTTTACCCTCGATGTGGCAACACTGTAGGGAATCGTCATACTTGAGAGGCGGCGCGAGGCAGTTTTTTTCTTTAAAACATAAATTATTCCACAAAGCGTGCCCCCGTTGCCCGGTCTGACACAAACGGGCACCTCTTGACATCTCAATTGCCCCCTACCCCCCGCCACACCGTTTCGCTCTTTGCTCTGCTTAGTGGCTCCTCTCTGCCCAAATACTTTGAATTCATTCGCGTTTATTTGTGCGTCCTTTGGACAATGTCTTTGAGTATTTTCGTACGTACTTCTCTCTTCGCAAGTAAGTAGGTATGCTTTGCCCATTTACGCTGAAGCCAAGTTTGAAAGAAATTCTAATAGCCATAGAAAATGTTCGAAACATAATTTGCGACGTTCTTTTGTATCTGTCGATTCGTTTTTGAAGAGACGCTTGCCAATGCAACTACTGGTAGAGAAGGTGCAAGTATTTCGAAAGAAGCAGCACCTTCAATCATAAACGTATGCAACCAGTAATGCCATAGCTGGTAGGCATTGTGAATTCATTGGAGTCAGAGAGTCACAGTAAGAAGCGCCTTCTAAAAAGTGGGTATGCTTCCGGCAACACATATGACAGCGAAAGTGAAAACACCGGAGCCTGCTTTTCTCAACAAGGTGCGCCTTCAAAACTGAGTGTATGCACTGGGTAGTACTCGAGTCCCATAATCCCTTCGATCATGCTCAAAGTAGGATCGTCAATTTGGCATCGATGAGCCGAGATCCACCACAAAACGGCAGGTGAGCCAACCGTTGCTTGTTTGGTTGATGTTCCGTTCGTCAAAAAACCGTGCAAATTGACGGCCCGTCAAACCACAAAGTTATTTGACGATGCGTGGTTTGTCATCTGTTCACCAATGTACAGTCAACAAAACCAATAAATCTGTTTTGGAGGTATTTTGGTCAAGGTTATGTTTGAATTTTAAAACTGTCAGGTTGGCAATTCTACGATGTTTACGCCTTAACGACATAGTGTGTCCGGCTGTTATGAACGTAAAACTAGGTTTTGTCATCATAAGATACCTCTTTCTCACCCCTACCGCGAGATTTTCCATGTATTTAGACCCGTTGATTTCAAATTCGGCCTTAGTTTTTACTCAAAACTCATACTTTTTCCAGAATTTCGAATTTTTTGCTATGAAGAGGTAATTTCGAATTTACGTAAAATCTAGGTCAGTTTATAATGAAAACTGATTGCATTTTTGAAAACAGCGTCTCAAAATACATAAGTGAGAGATGATAAAGTGAAATTACAGGCGTAGAATTATTCTAAAACACTAAAAATTAGTAAAATTAACATTGATGGATGGTGAATGTCGCGGACGCATTATGATGAAATCGAAAAGTCATGGTCCTTGATTCGTTAAAATTCCAATCTGATTGCCGTTGAAATACGAGTCATGACTAGTGTGGGACTCAAATACAACCCCGTGTGCCAAAATCTGCCGTCTAGACCAGCAAGACATAAAAATTCCTGGAAAAGCACCAATCTTAACCCTTATTTTGAAGAAAATTCAAAGAGTTGGAAAAGTTGCACATATTTTTGGAGGTTAAACACGCTGTAACATGCAATACAATTCAAAATTCGTCAATTTTTTATCCATAGTTGTTTAGTTTTGGCGTCGATCATCATTGTTTGGCTATCCGGTTAAAAAGTTGAAAAACACGAGGGTATTGGGAAACTTTGCACCTTACCCCGCCTGTACAAACTCGCTTATTTTAAGTTACTTCACGCACTTTAATTTCATTATTTTGGCGGTAAAAGATCTTCGAATCGTGGACATTTGCAAAATAACGAATCAGTTAGTGCCTTCAATTAACGATGTATGCAAAAACAAGTACCATACAATAGGGATATTTATTTATCTGCTAGATTCGAATGAACTTGCGATGATTTAATTCCGTTATTGTGCTGTTAAAAGGGTGAAGCGAGTCCATCAGAAACGAAATCAGCGTACAACATTTTACCCAGTGACTGCCAAATTGAAACCACAGCAAAATTGTCTTTTCAGCATATCGAAAAAAAAAATTGATTATTTTTTCATTTAATTTTTTATGGGAATCACAAAAATAGTACTTACATATATCTGTATATTTTCAAACCGTAAAAATTATTCACGAAAATTTGTCAAATTTTTCTCCTCGTTATCAAAATTGAAGAATTTGTTAGAATAAGGATGCGGAGAATAGAGGGTCTCTGCTGATCAAAAATCCATTTCGGAAAGTGTTACTGAGAGAGTTTCTAATGAATTGAACTTGATTTATTAATTGATTTTTCAATCGGAAGACACTCTGGTTTCTAAGTGGAATGAAAAATCGAATTTGATGCATCATCATCTCATCTTGAAACTCTTTGAAAAAAGGATTCTTGGTCAGTATAGCAAACCCTCTCCCTCTGTTCTACCAAAGAACTTTTAACGATTTTTTTATTCCTTGACGAGTTTCTAAATAAAAAGCGAGGCTGCAAATAGGAAAAAAAAGAAAAAAGAAAAGATAATAAGCTGCATTATTGCATAATTTTGGCATCATTCCATCGGACACTCTTTATCTAATCTGCGATAACTAATTCACACATGTTTCCTCTCCAGTCTCCAAACATCTACTTAATTGACGAGACTGATTTACATTTTCATTGCTTTTTTAGAAAAAAATGTTAAATTTAAACGCACTAACAAGATTGAGGACAGGCAAATCACCGTTTACGTAGGTTCCTACCAACGTTGCCAAATTTTCTTATAAACAACCAAATTTTACACCAAGTCAAATGGGGAAAATCGTATATGGTTATGCGAAAAATTGCAGCACTGGTTTTTTACCCGCGAAAGCAATAAATCACGGCGCTAACAAGAGAGGGGGCTGGGGGCACAGTTATCGTCAGATACCGCGATTATTCTACGCTTTACTTATTTGCTCGTAACAGAGTTGCCAGATTTGAGGTTGAAATCCTTACGATTTACATGGATTCTTATGGGGGAATATACCAATATACGGCCCAAAGCTCAAGTGGATAAAGGAATTAGTCTTTCTCAGGCCATTTGAAAACATGTGTTAAAAAAGGATAGCATTGGAGGCTATCACGTGACTTTAGCCCCTATCTACGTTCTTATCTAACGCACGTGTTCAAATCGGAGAAGAGAGAGACAGACAAAATCCTGTATCCGTCCATGGCCCAAATAAGTCATACATCTGACAACACTGGCTCCTCATTTATTATTCAAAGACTTCTTGCTGTGATTCGTAGACCCAGTTATTTGAAACTTACTTCTTACAATAAGTCGAAAAGAATGTTAATCTACAACTAATAAATTAAAGCTAATCTGAGAATTCAAAGTTTTCAGGTAGGAATTTTAAAAGATTTCGCAGTATTGAGATTTCTGAGGATAACTGCACTTTTGCACACACACAAAAATTTTGGTTATGTTTTTTGCTACTGAAGTAAATAAGGTCAAGCTATAGAGCAAAATCACTTGAAAATAACGCCAAGAGCATCACAAAGTTCCAAAATTGATTTATAAACTATAAATAAATATGTTGAGAATTTATTTTCTTTTACTATAAATATATACGCCCCCAAATATACGACGGCTTTTCGTAAGTAAAGAGCCCAGTAGAAAAACGACAAAATGATTTCAATATTTTTCGGTGATTATTTTTATTTTTTATAGTAGCACAGTAGTAGCCACCACCCCCCGGCCACCCCTCCCCAATCGCCTCGACGGTCAAGCCCATTCATCCTGAGTCGAACTCAGGATCAATTCAATTTTACGCTTTCATCCGTAGCGCGATTGATTCACTTTCTACGCTTTAATTTTTTGGGTGCCCGACGAAATTCTAGGTTTGATATTAATTTTATGTGCCTACGGCGTGCGAGGTGTCTAATCATACCCGTTGAAGTTTTACCTTCGCTCAGTTTATTTCGCCTAGCGCCTTAAAGCCAGTCCCCTAGACTCCTACTTATAGTTCACTCTCTAAACGTTTCTGTCGCCTAGACGTAAGTGTAGTTCGCTTTCGTTTATAGTCAAAAATTATAAAGTAAGCCATTAAAACGCAGCTGTGTATAAAAATTAAGAAGTTTGAATATTTTAGATGATTGAAAAACAAGTTGCATTTTAATTGCGCGTTTAACAGAAATCCGCTCCATGGCCCGAATGCGCGTTAACACAAATGACATTAAAACTTAGGTGTAGATGGAAATACGGGGTGATTAAAAAAAAACTCGGAATGATGTTCCTCAGTTTTTATCTGAATGGACACCACAAATAGATCCAGCAATCTGGCAACTGTGGATTCTTCCCATTTGAATGTATGGGAAACAATCGATTAGAAATTGGGCCATGGCCTCCTCAAGAATCGATTGTTTCTCATACATTCAAATGAAAAGAATATGTAAGGTTGCCAAACTGGTGGATCCGTCTATGAGGTACACAAAAAGGTGTAAAAGACCCAAGAGATACAACGGTTTCAGATTTTTAGGCGTTGTAATTCTTAACCAGAAATATATATATATATATATATATATATATATATATATATATATATATATATCGAAAAATACGGAAACTGTCGGTCGCTTAAAAGGCTTTAAGGCCTTTTACGACCTTTTAAGACCTTTCAAGAACCTGAAAAGGGCTTTTAATGACGAGCAATTCAAAATTAACCAGAACGGAACAAACGGTGGCTCTCAAGCATCGGAACTTTCTGTTGGAATAAATAATTGACGAGATATTTTGCAGAGACGTCCTTCACATGATTATCTAGTAACTGTCACTCCGTTTTCTTAAAGATAAATTACTTTCGGCCTGCAATGGGACTCTTGAAAACTTTTGCTACAGGGGACTGAAGAGTTGATTCTTGCATAAAAACTTGTAAAAATGACGATAAGTACACTAAAAAATCACAAAATTCACTCTCAGAATTGGGCTTAGTGGCGGTTCAACGCAAGTATCATGGGAGATTCCTATCTAGCTAATTTGAGACATATCTCTGTGTTTCCGCAGAGAAATAGACAAAATAGACAGGAATCTCCCATGATACCTGCGTCGAACCGCCATTACCATTTTGCCGTTATAGCAGTCATGTGAGTTCATTACTGAATTTTAGACCCTCTCAGTGTGATTTTCGTGATTTTTGCTTGCCTTCACATAAGATTGGACTATTTATTTGCTTGTAGCAAAAGTTTGCAAGAGCCCCATTTTACATTAATCGAGCAGTAGCGCTCTGGTGGTAGAAATCGGAACTAAACGCTGAAGAATCACCCTAATATGTTCAGACGATATCCAGAAGCTCAAGGACACTCTGTATAAGTTCCTATCCTAGAAGCTCGACACGCGACCGCGCCGCGCTTAAATAGAATCACTTTCCGTTTCGTCAATAAGCAAGTACGATAATTCGGCGGGGCTGTAAAATTTTTTTTGGAAAGTAAATTCGGTCATCTTAGACAAGCGACGTTCGAGCATTTTGATACTTTGATGCGTCTCATAATTAATAAAGTAGAAAACATAGAGGGGACCATGAAAGTGAAACTTTGATATCGTGTGCGCATGCGCGGGCTATGGCCATATGGAGATCGCCCGCCGCTCAGCTCCGTGCGGTATATCAAGTCTAATATTTTTATGTCCCGACTGTATTTTCATTTTTGCTGCGGGGCTAATAATTTTTATAAAGAGCGAGAGACTGAGGAAAGGAGAAGGAAAGAAAAAAAAAGTTTGATGAAACCGGAACGAATGTTGCCAACAGCTAGACCTCTCCTTGTCGGTCAACTACTGTATGTCCGGTGTTGTCAAATTGAGGTTTTTTCGCTGTATCCTTTTCACTAAACTGATTTATTGGTTGATTGATTGATTGATTATATGATCTATTTAACCCTTTTCGGATCAAGCCCGAGTTTACTTGTATTTCTCCGATAGTCTATTTCACATATTTGTTCAATCTTCATTCCGGAAAAATCCGACTATCGATGAAAACACTTACAAGATAATATTTTTAGGGCGCCTTCAATTCCTCGTATAGGCAATTCCAACTCCCTCGAGTACGAACAGTTAACTACCGTCCCTATTTAAACGGAGAAATTACATTCTTATGAACTAACCTGGCCTTTAGAGGATTAAAGTAGCAAAGTTAAGACCATGGGGTCCTCTCTTACACTTAAATAAGTGAATAGTATAAATTGATTGGTCATGAGCCGCTCCAAAACAGTTTAAATGATAAAACGTCGTGGCGTCGCGTGCAATCTGGCAACGCTGAATTTCGTCCATTCAAACCCTTGCAAAATATCGATGTGAGGTTGCACCGTGCACCTCCAATGGTTCGGTATTTTTCATATGTTTAAATGGAAAAAGTGCAGCGTTGCCATATCGCATGCGACGGCACCGATAAAACGCGTTGGATTCGTATAGAAATAAACACTTTTTTCCCCTTCATATCAATAACCTTCCCTACATACGTCACCTGTGTTAATTCATAGAAAGCTCGGGCATTTATGTAAATGTTATGAGCAGTTTATTCAGGAGTGGAGTGAAGTTGGGATGTTCCGAAACACCTTCAGCAAAGTTTCAACAGTAATTTTTAGAAAACGGGAGGATGGTGATCCGCCCCGCGCCGCACAAAACGTTAATTCAGACTCGCCGAAAGAAGGAGAGGACTCAGAAAAAGAAAAAAAAATACTAAAACTCAGCAATAATAATACACTGGAAGTGGGTTAATGCGAGGATAGTTGACTAATGAGATAACGTCACATTACGAAGTGGTTAATACCTTCTCCATACAGGGAGGGGGAGGGGCAGGTAGCTTCTGTAGCTGTCTATTACTAGAACTCGGCTCTCCTTATACGATCCAGCTCGACTTGAGTTCGGATAAACATCAGATACGCTATTTCGTCAAAATTAGCATTAGGGTAACCATATGATTTCCTCGAAAGAGCAGGACTGATATTTCATGGGATCTTTGTGACCTCCTCAATTGGAGCAGGCGGGTAAGAGGGGAGGAAGAGGGGGAATTAGTCTGTTTTTACAAACTAATTGCAAGACAATTGCAGTCATAAGCTCAATTACTAGCAGTGAGCCCCCCCTCTTTTCTATACAATCTTCCTTCATATAAGCGCCCACTTCACCGGTAACCGAAAGTGAAGCATAATCGCAGGGAGAACTTTCCCCCGAGTCTCCCCTCAGTGTCAGCATATTGAATTTGTAATGAAGTTCCGAGAACGTATCATTACAGACTGGCCTCCCAGTTATACCATGTAAAAAAGTAGTTTTATACATACTAAGGATTACAGTCTATACAGTTTGGATTATAATAATGTGACAATAAAAGTGTCAGCTAATGGTGTAATTTCGAACTTTGGATCGACAAGGTATGGCACTTCGACACCTTCAAAGTCTTAATTTGAATGGCACCTTAATGGAACTTGACTTACGAGAATCATTCAAAAAGTTCTGCAAATGTGTTCATAATCTTTGATCTGATAAAGATAAACAAATAGTTAAGGTAAACACCCCAGTAGCCGGCACCCCTTAAATTTGCACCAGTACCCGGCACCTATTTTTCACACAGTAAAAAATGTTAGTTTAGAGGGTAATTTTGGTGTTTTGCGTATTTTTTTCGGATTTTTCCCACTTCAGGTCTCCGTGAAAACCACACAAAGCACCAGTATTACCATAAAACTAATATTTTCCAAATTGTAAAAAATGGGTGCCGGGTACTGGTGCAAATTTTAGGGGTGCCGCGGTGCCGGCTACTGGGGTGTTTACTTTAATCTTACTCAACTTTTACACTCTATCATACCAATCTATAAACAGTTCGGATGAGTTTTCCTCAATTCAATTTGATTTTTAAAATATAACGAAATTAGAGGTTGCCTTCGAAACTGTTGACAACTGGAAAGTCTGAATTTCACTGCGCCCTCAAACTTAATTGGAACTTGTTCCATACGAAGGACAAATAAAAAGTTACACACAATAAGCAAAAAACATCTGAATTATTTGAAAATCGGTATGGTATGCTACTTGAGCGGCGTTACCTGAAATCGGAGAGAGTGCACCTAATAGGATACCTGATAGTTTTAGTTTATGAGTTTACATAATACTGTGGAGCAGCATCTCTAAATCATTATCTAAATACAAATTTCGTTGATCAAAGATAATTTCTGCAAAATTCCACAATTTTTGAGCCCTCAGGCTCCCTTCATAATTTTTAAGCCTTGACCCCGCTCTCTTTCATAAAAAAAATGCCTCCCGGCAGGCCGGTAAGACGAAGTAGATTCCATGCTTGGTTAAATCATTTTTTCACAAATTTAAATATAGGTTATCATTTTTGTTGAATTTTTCTCTGAATTTTTCTTTTTTATTTAATCAGCTGCTCAAAATCCAAATATTATTGTGAAAAAGATTATATTACTAATAGAGAAATGTGTAATCTTTACAATGCAAGTGAGAAATAAAAGCTAGGTTATATAAGTTTTTCACAAATTTCAATAAATAGGTTACCAATCCATAGGTCCCGGGTTCGAATCCCGGTAGTGGCAGCAGATTTTTCACTGGTCTTGTCGCTCGGTCTCCTCAAAAGTGGGTCCACGGCAAAGATTACAGTGGAAATCTGAGTGCTTTGAGCATGGATGTTTCAAGTCCCCTGTTGTCTTCTGACATTAAAAAAAACATTCACACACTGACATTAGTCTATAGTTGGCTGTAGGCTCCTTGACTGGAGTATAAGCCATAAAACAAGCCAAAAAAAATAAATAAATAAATAGGTTATGTTATGATTTTCTTTGAATTATTCATTTTTTTTTATCAGCTGTTCAACATTTAAATAAAAATACCCATGAGAAAAAGATTATAGTACCAAGATAGAAAAATGTGTAATCTTTATAACGCTAATGAGGAATAAATCTGAATAAGAGCAGCTGATAAAACAAGAAAATAAATAAATAACGTACCTAAGCAACAGTGTACGTGTAAAACAAAGAAAGAGCAATTATACCAGTACACCATCCTTGTCTTTCACTTGTAAAATCCCATAAGAAACTAAATAGCTTGTAAAACACGTAAAACACAAGGAAAATTCAAGGAAAAGAGCGTATGAACTAAAAACATCCTCCACGATATATACTAAAATTCACGATACAAAAAAAACAATTTCTTCATATAAAAACACTGCCAAAAAACCCGAAAAACACATCGCTATAATTCGCTTACAACGCAAAAAACGAAAAAATGACTCGAGTAAAAAAGCTGCGTAACAAAACGGCTAACATAAATTTTCCCAAAAAAAAATACTCAAAACAAACACTCCTAAAAATAAACCTCAAAAACACATTTTACGACTCAAACACGGCCCATAACGCGAAAACTAACTGTCGGATTTACACCATCTTCGAACTCATCCAAGAATTAAACCCAACGAATAGTTGAGACAAATTTCAAAAATAAAAACCAAAAATTACGAACAGGATCGTGGGACATAAAAACGGTAAAACTGGCTGAAACATATACATATATATATATAAAATTTTCAACGAGTGGTATTTTCTCACTCAGGGGACCATGAAACGTGCTCATTTGATAAAATTTCCCGAAAAATCCAACATCGCACCCTCTGCAATCTGCCTAAAAATCTGTATTACGTTACTGCACCTCCCTGCTTACTGACTCACTATTTGGTATCTATCGTGACTCATTCATAGCACCCCACTATATGGACATAGACCAAGGGGGGGGGTGGCCAAGAATGAACTAAAAAAAGTCATCGAAAATCATTGATTTCGAAGTTTTAATCTTAATTATTTAAAATTTTCCAGTGACATTCCTTGGTTTAAATTTCCAAGTAAAAAAGGTTCCAGTGATTAATATAGGTCTTAAAAATTTGTAAATGATAAATTGATGAGTGCTCTCCAGTTGCGAAGCGTGCAATTCGGCAACGTTTCTTTAATCCCCTTTAAACACATTAGAAAGGTCGAAACATCTAGTCATCGTCGATGACCGAAGCATTCGATTCTTTCAGTAAGTTTAAATGGAGAATGTACATCGTTGTCAAATTTCACGCCTCGCTACTGGTGGTGCTCTCTAATTTTTGCCACTTGTTAACTATCTCAGACCATAAGGCTGCGATTAAATCAAAAGTCAAAAAACCAACTCTGAAAATCGGCCAAATAGTATTGAGACAGTGTTCTTCGCGTTTTGCACTTGGAAAGAGAGTGTTTGTTTTAAAGACCCCAGGTCTTCTTTGTTAAGCCTCGCTGAGATGTTCGAAGAAAGTCAGTAAAAAGTTCGATTGACTTGCGGAGCGAACATGAACCGGCCGCAAACTTGAACCCTGGAACCCCGGCTATGGTTTTCGAGCTGGCCTCGGTCCATCTGAAATATCTTCTCGGTTTTTATGGCCACCCTAACCTGATGCGCGCGCAGTGGGCTCAGCAGGGCTGCCGTTTTGCATATGATTATACGCATCCATTTAACTCAATGCAAATTTTTGAATTTCCCGCCAAATCTGGCAAGATTGGACTGACAGGATCAATTTGACGGTCAAAAATCAGCTAGTTCAAATCGCCGCACTATGTGGTATTTGACCGAAAAAGTTGGCAGACTCAGAAAAAAAAAAGTCGTGATGGGGGAAAACTGTTGTGATATTCGGAAGTTACAGAGACTTTTGCACCCGAAACTTGTATTTTGGTGGGTCTAAACCCAGAAGCCTCACATTTTGCCTTTTTTCAACAGAAAATAGCCCGAAATTGCTTCCACCGACGCTTCACATTTCAAAATTTCACAGGCGTACCTCCCTCCCCAGAAAAATTTTCTGGATCCCAGCCCTTCATTCATTTAGTCTACCTGCCTTATCCAATGATTTCAAAGATTAGCCTGCTTAGAAGCCGAATTATAAGATCCAAAGCTATCTAAAAGTTACAGTATGTTAAACCGCCGAGGAATCAATTTGATTAATATAGTATAGAGTCAGTAGAGTGAGCCAGGGGTGCCCACGTAATAGAAATCATACGAGCAACTCGTATACTAAGAAATTGGAGGGGTGAAGATTTTTTTTCTCCTTTTTTGAGAAAATCAGTATTTTCGCTTACCGATGAACGTTCTCTAATCACTAGCTTCACAAATACTCAGTTTCTATCTCCTTTTCAACCATCTATACTCCCCCCTTTAAATCCCCTTTCCCTTTGTACAATCCCCCACCAAGTCCATCTTTTCTATCCACATCCCCCCCCCCAAAACTTTTTTCCTCCACCCGATCTATACCTCCCCACCAATCCATTTCTCATCTCAAACTTACAAAACTTACACCCCCCAAATCCTCTTCATTCCTCTATCAACCTCCCCCCGAATCAACTTCCTTCCGGAAATGTGTACCCCCCCCCCCCCAATGTCAACTTAAAAAGCCCCAAAACGAATTCTGAAAGGTCAAATTTTCAAAAAATTTCCATGGGTGCACACTACACAGTTAGAAATTAATTGTTTCATTCAATCATTTTTGGAGACTCCAAAATGGTTTTCTAAAAATTCAAAATCCCAAAAATTTTCCGGGTCCCACGAACCTCCCTTCTCTGTCAGAGTACCCTATGCTGCCAATAACTCACCCTCACTTAAATATCCTCCAAAACGTATTGTAGAGGGTCAAATTTTCAAAAGAATTCCGGGGGAGGACCCCAAAACCCCCAATCTCCTGGGGGGGGGATTTATCTCGAACCTTCCGGTGGGGGGGGGGGTCAATCCTCGTGATTAGGAGGTAAAGCGTACGGTACCTAGGGGGGAAGGGGGGGTTGGGCACCCCTCGTAGAATGTTAGCGTTTCCTGATCCCTTCCAAGAAAAACACTTGTATAAGGTCTTCGAACACTCGGTACTCATTCAGGAGTTGGATCCCTTGGACCTTATATTGCAGGGGGGAAGCACATTCTACATCGCAGAAATTCAAATACTAGGACTTTGTGCTGATGCAGGGGAATCTCAAATACATTCACCGTATCTTAAATGAGTACTAGGCCTGTGCGATGTTCGATACATCGATCGAAGTTTCGATGCTAATGTAGATTGTAGATGTCTACCGATGCATCATAACTCGTTATTTCGATATTTTGACTAAAAACCGACCTCAGAGTTGTTTTTTTTCTCTTAAACCATCTCAAAAGCATATGAAAAAGTATCATGATTTTCAGTGACTTTTATTTTTGACTTGGTTAAAATTCGTTTCGATGCAACGATAAATGTCGATGTTTTTACTTTCTCACAGTAACGAAGTTAGAAAAATTGAGAAAGTATTGCGATGGCGCAGAGATTTTCAAGGTATTTTGTTTCAATACTTATGGCCCACTGCGACTAACAAGGGGAGGCTTAGAAGTCACCGCCTCCGATGTTGAAAACAATTGCACGAAAATGTAGCTAAAGTAAAACTATTAGACCCGTGTTTCTCACTTTTTGCCAATGGGCCTTCCTAAAGCGTCAGGAATTTTTTGAAAGTTGCCGAAATTCACGTAAATACCCGAGCGGAGAGCGTTCCAAATATTTACGTGAATTTCGGCAACTTTCAAAAAATTCCTGACGCTTTAGAAAGGCCCATTGGCAAAAAGTGAGAAACACGGGTCTAATAGTTTTACTTTAGCTACATTTTCGTGCAATTGTTTTCAAAATCGGAGGCGGCGACTTCTGAGCCTCCCCTTGTAACTCGATCATAATAATTATAAAATAATTGGCTCTCATCATGCCTATTAATATCCCAAAGAACATCCATCCGTGAGATTTTAATATTTCTTAATTGAATGTGGTTTGGAGCAGTAAATGTATAAAATGTCTGTGGCGTCCGTGATCTGTGAGTCCGCCTGTATCCCAGTATAACTTTTGCTCAATAGGTCCACATGTATCCAAATTTTGCAGAGATGTTGCTTTTAACATTCCCCAGAGGAACTTTTTTTTTTTTTTTTTTTTTTTTTTTTTTTTTTAAATTTTAATTTTTAGGTTAGTTATGGATGAAAAATTGTTTCTATTAAAATCAATGGGAAAATGGTTAAAAAAAGGACAAATTTAAATATTTCAAAAATGAATCTTTAGATCTGGATAAAAATATAAAAGGGGGGTTGGGGGTCTCTCCCAGGACATTAAAGGGGGGTCTAGGGATCTCCTCCAGAATATTAAAGGGGGGTCTGGTGGTCTCTCCCAAATTAAATTTGATGTGAGAAAGTATAGGGTATTCCCAACAGTTTATTTGGACATCGAACTCCCATGCCCAAAACTGGACATAGCACAGGCCTAAATTCGGTCAAATTATTTCTGGTTTCTGGCCTTCTGCTTGGTTTACTCCACCCACTGTGCGGGTACCATTGGTACCAACTAGCAATCCCCCTGACAATCGGAAACAAAACTCAACTACCGGCTCAGCTCAGCGGCAAGTAATTTACGGCATATCGTTCGATTCCCTCTCACCATTCATTCATCCGGGGATTTGTGTCACTACTCACTCCTGTCTCCACCCTCTCTCTCATCTCTCTCTCTCTCTCTCTCTCTCTCTCTCTCTCTCTCTCCCTCTCTCTCTCTCTCTCTCTCTCTCTCTCTCTCTCTCTCTCTCTCTCTCTCTCTCTCTCTCTCTCTCTCTCTCGTCCTTTCTTGCCTCCTCTTTCTCTCTCTATCTTACCATTCAACTTTGAATTTACGTATTATAATATGGAAAGGTTCAAGACTAACAAACTAACAAACAGTGTAGACAATATACATGCGTGTGCCTGCTTGCGCCCGGAGATCTTCGCCTCTGACCTTCGCTTCAATTCTTTGGTTTTTATGATGAGGAATCATTCGGAGCCTAGGCCTTCTCCGGTCTCCACAATCCACACTCTCGCCCCCACCCCTGCCTTGTTCCGTCCTGCCCTGCCCCCACCAAACTCTTAAATCATCTTGGATCACTCTCTCACTCTCTCTCCCTCACGTTGTAAACACTTTCATCGATTCAAATCTTAATAGCTTTATGTCGGCAGTTTTAAGCAAATGCTTGTCGTAATTGGGTAACGATTTTAAATGAACTTCGCGAGGCGCATAGTAATTCCGGCGACGTAGCGTGCAAACTGACAACGTTGAACTGGGCCCACTTGAGGTGATTCCAGGCGCAGCTTCTTCAGATTTCAATCCGATGGGTGTATACAGTGACTAGATAAACCACAGTGTGGTCATTTTGGTCGTGTTGCTGATTGGCTGGCGTTTACGCAGGTACGCACCCAATCGGCCTCTTCTGCCAATAAGAACGCGTGGAAAATGCCTGATTTTTAAAAAAATAAGAACGAGCGGATGTATGAATGGAGAGGAGTTGAGAGAATGTAAACAAACTGGCCGCTCATGACGACGGCTGAGACGAGGGATTCCCCTAATTCAATGATTACGGCAAAATAAGGGCTAACGTTTAAGTTTGAAGCTCGGTTTCATAATTTTGACGCTTTAAACGTTCGATTTAGAGACCTTATTTTCTGAATTTGGTTTGATATTTATATTTTTAACGATTTTTTGAAAATCGAATGTTTTACACGCGTTCTTATGGGCGGTTAGGTTGGCTTGGGTGCGTATACTGTGGTTTATCTAGTCACTGTAGATGGGTACAGCCACCAGCGCTGCTCTAAAAGTCATCATTTTTTGGCTAAAATTGATGAATTTAAGCCTATTACAGAGAGGAACGTCAGCACCTGCAAACAAACCTCAGGAAGATATCCTGTTAGTTTCAAGCTGAAATACTCAAAAATAAAGGCGGATTTTAAGAAATCCGAACATTCCCATAAGCCTCGATGGGTGCGAGTGAGGCAGATAGACATACCATCACTCGCACACACTCGCACTCACTCAGCTTATGGGGATACGTATTTCATAATTAACGGCTTTACTTTTTAACCAATTTTGCTCGTTTTTTGGGCTCAAAATATCCACTAAAAAAAATTAGGAGATGCTGACGTTATTGAATTTTGCGTTGTTTCTTTGGTTTTCATTTAAAATGCCAAAAACACGAATTTCCCCAAAAGTGGTAAAAGGGCTTATCAAACGAGAATTTTCGGCGGCGTGAAAAACGTCCTGAAATGTCGCCACCAAAAATGTTATTTCCACCGGTGGTGGTGGCTCGTGAAATGCGATATATCGATATCTCCTCGATTTAAAACTATAGAAAAGTATCAATTGTCAGGGGGTGCAGTTGAACCCCCGAGAAATCGATACTTTTCAATGGTTTTAAATGGAGTGGACAATGGCATTTCACGAGCCGCCACTGATTTCCACTCACTGTATGACGTCCAAAAGAAATTGCCTATCAAATGATCACTAAACGAGAAAGCAAGACAAAAGAGGGAGCCGCAGTGTTGTCGGATTTACGGCTCTAGGCCGTATATTTCCCATTAGAGTCAATAACAAATACACGGATTTTAACCTCAAAACTGGCAACACTGAGAGGAAACCAGATTCTTGTTAGCTCATTTTCCCCCGAAGCTCCCTCTGTGCGTCGATTTGGCAGCATCAGCATCCACACTCACCGCCTTATCGCGCTCGCGGAAACTGACCGAACAAAAATCCATAAAATAACAAAATTATTATACACACCGAGACAATGTTGCCAAATCTATCACAAAAAAAATACACATTTTACATTAAATAATGGGGCTCTTGCAAAATTTTGCTGTAAGTAATTAAATAGTCCAATCTGATGTAAAGACCAGCGGAAATCACGAAAATCACACTAAAAAAGTCTACAAATCAGTAATAAACTCACATAACTGTTATATTTACTTCCGGCAGTACATTACTTTTGTCAACCCTACCCTACCTACCCAACCCCACATTATGGAGGGTTGATGGGATGGAATGGATCTATTACAGGGATGTTTTGATTACTGATTAAAAATTGAATAATCGGTTCCCAAATAAATCGATTTTTCAATCAATTATCACTCAACCAATTAATTAAAAAACCAACAAAAAACCAAAATTAATCAAAAAATTGGTTAATTAAAATATATCAATCATTTAGGAATTAAATTAATGTAAAACAAAAGAACGGGCTCCAAACATATTCCAAAAGACTACCAGCACTCATTGTAATGTATTTAATCATGGAAATCATATCAGAGCGGCAAGTTTATAATGGCGGTTCAACTCAGGTATCATGCGGGAGATTCCTGTCTATTATGTCACTTTCTCTACGGAAACAAAGAGATGTATCTCAATTTAGATAGGAATCTCTCATGCGTCTCTCCGCCATTAAGCCCAATTCTGAGCGTGAATTTCATGTTTTTTCAGTGTGCTCATTGTCATTTTTACAGGTTTTTATGCAAGAATCAACTTTAAAATCCCCTTTAGCAAAAGTTTGCAAGAGCCCCATACGTAGAGAATTTTTATACTTTTCAGCAAAACTGGCAACACTGCACTGCGAGGACGACGGAAGAGTAAGTTAACCTCCTGTATATATCTCATTAAGAAACTGCAATATACTCGAAGAGTGGAGGTGATTGGATAATTGATCTGGATAACAGTATTAGAGCCCATTTGCGAACTTTTAATGAATTATAAAATTATTATTGTCCTCGTAAATAATGTTTATCTTCAATCCGCGCGTGGGTTATACGTGTATACTGTATATCTGTATATACTGAGGGTAAAAAGAAATGCTCCGCGCTTGCGCATAAGCAACTCTGCGCATTTATACGCCCGTTGCCCTGAATGGGTGAATGGACAATGGCGGTTTACTCGAGAACTGCGCGCGCACCGTAAACTGATATAGAAAAAGGGAGCGCTCTTTTTAATGACCCCCAACAACGGCTCTGATCTAGTTTTATGCTGTAGAATCACTTTTTTAAGAAAAAGGGGGGAAATATTAAATTTTGCGCATTTAGGTATCTTATATTTCTTTATAGTTCATCAGTTTCAGGTGAAGGTTGTGGTACATACTTTACTGCTTAAAACATTTAGCGCAGTGGTATAGGCTATTCTGTAACTGTAGTTTTGTTATGTCGTTTTATGCTAAATAATCACTTTGAAAAATGAGGGGTAAGTGTTGCGTTTTTGCGCATCTGGGTATCTAATATCTCTTCACAGTTCATTAGTTTTAGGTGAAGATTGGTATCCATACTTTACTGCTTCAAACATTTAGCAGTGGTGTAGGCTATTTTGTAGCTGTAGTTTTGTTATGGTTTAATGTAGACCTCACACGGTCCTCGAGATAACTTTGAAGAAATGGATTTAGTAGTATAGAATAAGTTTATTGTTCTTTACACCACTCTCCGCAATTTTTTTACTGAACAGACGGAATCGTCTTAGGGTGGAATTTAGAGACTTTTCTTGCGATTTCCTTGACTCGTCTTTTCTTGAAAAATAATCAAGCTAAGTCTAGTGCATGCAGTGAGATAACGTGCAATTCAGAGACACTCACTGTAAATCTTTCTTAAAAAAAAGTCTTGAAAAATCTTCTTCACAAATTCCATTTGGCGTAGCTATTCATCTGGGTCCCTTCCATCTCTTGCGAGTTTCCTTTGTGCGAATGTATAAGTATAGAAAAGGGATAGAAATTGGGGATTTTATTTCCTTGTCTATTTTTGTCTCTAGTCTGACAGATGTTTCAACTGTGGAAAAAAAAGATACAGTGAATTTCTCGTCGCGCTACTGAAGCATCGATTCTTTTCCATCGGTTTATATGCCGTAGATAAACAGCGTGACTATATAAAGAAAAGTTCCAACTCAGAATTGTTAGGGTGGTTGCCGCTTCGAACAATTGAAGGAGCTTCTTCCATTCACAGTACAATTTTAATTTTCAATACAAGCCTCATGATTCATATTGTTTCATTACTACCTCATTTTGCATGTAATGTTATTATTATTCGACAACTTTATCACAGGTTTTGTGTATAGGAATGGTCCCTTAAATTGTAAAAAGCCCCTTCATTATTTCGAGCGGCAACCACCCCAACTTATGAGAGGGGACTTTTTTTAACAGTTATCCTGTATATTAATACATTGCATCTCATGAGCCAGCGCTGTGCAGCACAGTGGTCCGATAACGAAAAAAAGTGGCTAATACTCAATGAAAAAAATCCATTGAAAATCGTTTTTGACATTTTAAGCTTATAATTTATAACTTTCCAGTGACATTCCCAGGTTTCAATAACACAATGAAATCGTTTTTTGTATGATTAAAATCGGTTTTGAAAGTTTATAACTGATAAATTGATAAGAACTTTACTTTCTGATTGTTCGCCAAATTTTGACGATCTCAGACTATTGTTCGCTAAAAATTTAGTCTGCTTTTTCTTCTTTTTTTTCTCTCGGATGTATATTTAGCATGAAACCTACTCAGCGCGCAAACGATCAGATGCCGTTTATAAGCTAGACTCGTCACCAGAAGGGATGGGGGGAGTAGAGAGGGAAGACCCCCCTCCCTCTCCACAGACAACTTTGCCAACAAATCCAAACTCTACTTCCCTCCCTTCAGCTGTTGCGGGCGCCCCCTCGCCCCCCTGGAAACTAGTCAGCCGATCAGCCCCCCCAGCTTCCCCTCTTACGTCTATTAGTTGGTTACTGGGCATGGTTGCTGTTTATAGTGGGAAGTTGGCAAAAAAAAAAAAAAAAAAAAAAAAAAAAATAGTTCGCATTCATTCACCCAGTCATACCAAACCTTGTCTCATTCACCTTTTTAATCGCACTTGTCAATACGTTCACCATAGATTATTCAAAAAACGATTACTGAATACCACACTAGCGGATCCAGGATATTGTCCTTCTCTCTCCTTCCCCATTAAAACGCGTGTGTTAGAAAAGGATAGTCGAGGGGGCGAATATCACGTGACTGCCCCTTATCTGTCCTTTTCTAACACACGCGTTTTAATGGGAGAAGAGAGAGAAGGATAGATTCCTGGATCCACCAGTGGAATACCAATGCCAAGCATGTGAATAGGAAATTTTACGATGTTTAAATGATGGCGACACGGATACTGATTTGAGTCCGAAAAGGGAAAATAAAGAAAGGGAGGGGAGGAAACTGTCTGGCAATAGTCATAAGGTTTTTGCTCTCAAAATTCAGAGCGCTGAAAAAGCGCGGTTGCCGAATTTGAAGAAATGTAAACAGAAAACACGAGCCTTGCTTTTTATTTCTTGTTTTTTTTTGGGGGGGGGGATTAAAATCTATGGGAATTAATGCTACTTTTTTGCTAGAAGCAAGTTTGCAAAAGACACTCATTGACATACTCGGGCGCAAAATCATCAACAATAACACACAGGAGTTCCAAAGATTATGGTTGAAGTTAGAATCATACGTGGAACTCCTGTGTGCTGTATTGTTTCATTTTGATAATTTTTTGACACAAATATCGGTTTTCGTACCTTTCCCAACTTACTGTGAGGAATTGAGAATATTCAGACTAAGAATTCGAATAAAACGCTGTCAGTGTTTACTGTTCATTTGTTTATGAAGTCAGCTGTGCTGATGACAGTCGGCCATAATTATTTGAATGTGCAGCGCTAATCCCGCGAAATATCGCGCCTTTGTTGAAAAGGTACAGGGCTGAATACTTAGTGTCTAGTATTTTTCGCAATTTGTCGGTTTATTAATGAATTTTGGTGTTTTCTGATGCTCGTGTTATGGTCATTTTTACGGCTTTTTACATGTGAACTGATACTTTAAAACGCTCTGGCCGAAGAGTGCAACAGACCCGTTATGTTTTTCCGCGTGCTCCATGATCAATTTTTCCACCTTGGCGCAAACGCACACGTACCAACTCTATTTATGGAAATGAGTTACGTGATTTTTGTCTTGGGCCATCAAAATGGATAAATATAAAAACCAGGTGGAAGAGACGAGAGAAACACAAATAGGATAATGGGACATGTGACTGTTGAAAGAGAAAACGCGAATTCCACGTTCCACTATACGACAGTGGTGGCGCGGTGGAGGCGCCAGAGAAAGGGAACGAAACCACAAACCTCCGTCCTATCGGGGACCATCCTGCCTCGTCCTATTCATATGAGAGGAGGCAATAAAAAAATACAACAACAACAACAACTCATATGAGAGGTAAAAAAAAAAAAAAAAAAAAAAAAAAAAAAAAAAAAAAAAAATCGAGATTCGCGAATTCGTCATCTGAGGTATTCGACCTATCTTGAAACAATCCGGTCGTTTGGCTCGCTTCTCCATCGAAACGACGCACTATGGTCTGAGATCGTCAATAAGTGGCCAAAAATCAGAAAGTGAATTTCCCATAAATTCATCATTTAAAAACTTTTAATACCAAATTAAATTATAGAGAACACTTTTAACAAGTAATTTAAACTTGAAAGTGTCACCATAAAGTCTTAAATTAACCTTAAAAGGTCGAAAACGATGATTTTTGATGACTATTTTTCACTGGACTTTTGGCCACTTTTTTTCGATCTCAGACCATAGTGCGACGTCCGAGCGTCCATCGTCCATCCATCCATCCATCCATCTATCTATCCGTTCAACGAAAAAGAAGAAAAAAAAGAATATTTACTTAATTTGACATTCGAACAGGATCGTTTAATGATCCGTGAGACAGCGGCAGTTAGATACCGACCTATGAAATCGGGGCCAGGTAAGAAGGTACTTACTTACACGCCGCAGTTGCTCGCCGTCAGGTGTATTTGAAGAGTGGGGGGGGGGGGGGGGGGGGGGGAGACAAAAGTAAAAATCTGCGGAGGATCTTAAACTAAGGCAGCAGTCTTTAGAAAAGAAGAGTGCTCGTTTCCTGTAATAGAAAGAAAATGGGGCTCTTGCAAACTTTTGTTATAAGCAAATAAACATGCGGTCCAATCTTGTGTAAAGACCAGCGAAAATCAGGAAAATCACACTAAAAAAGTCTAAAAATCAGTAATAAACTCACATAACCTGCTATAACGGCAAGTGCGTAATGGCGGTTGGACGCAGGTATCATGGGATATCCCTGTCTATTATGTCACTTTCTCTACGGAAACACAGAGCTACGTCTCAAATTATAAATAGGAATCTCCCATGATACCTGCGTCTCTCCGCCATTAAACCCGATTCTAAGAGTGAATTTCGTGATTTTTAGTGTACGCATCGTCATTTATACAGGTTTTTATGCAAGAATCAACTCTTCAATCCCCTATGCAAAAGTTTGCAAGAGCCCCATTCCGAGCTCTAAGGGATAGGAGAAAACAGGAAAAAAGAAGCTAATTTAAAATTCTGGATGTTAAAAAAAAATGTGCGAGCACTCTTGAAAGTTGATTCAACTCCACCTGATGTTAAGTTTACATCCCAGGAGTGTTGACTGTTGAGTCAATTTTTTTGTTTTTTTTGTTTTTTGTTTTTTTTTTTTAACACCCACGATTATAAGTGACACCTTCATTTTTCTCGGTGTATACCTCATGTTTCGTGCGAAACATTCTTTCAAACACGCAGTGCCCCTCTCCCCCGGAGAGACAAGGCAAGATACATCCCCTCCCAACACTTTTCCCACTTAAAAATCATTTCTTTGGAGCCCCAAGATATTTGATTCAATTCCCCGCGCACTTGTTTTCATCCACTCATCCTGAATAATGGAAGGGATGATCGCAAAAGTAAACCCGAAGTTGGCTTTTTTTTGGACTTTTTTAACTAAAGTGCGAAACAATTTCTAAAGGCTGAGACGATACGACTGTGAGAAAAATACCCTCTTATTTCTGACCGTTCATAAGGAGAAAAGGTAAATGCCCTGACTTGCCTCTTTAGGAAAGCCCTGAGAAGGGCTTGCCGGCCGAGAGTGGCGCGGCGGCCAAAGATAACGGCTGAGACATTTAGTTCGGGCAAATATCTTGGATTAATTAGTGTTTCTGTAAAACTGACCAAAAGATTTAAAGCAGCTGAACCTTTTCAGGCCGGAAATTCTTTTTGTTCAGAAACGGATGTTTGACCAACATAGTTGGTCTTAGCGCTGTCTCATATAAATTGAAGCGCATATTTTATTTTATGTTTTCTATAAGATTCATAATGTTATTTAGATGTAAAAGTACATACATTGAAATGGACTCCAGGTCTGAAAGAGTTAAAACAATACCCAGGACTGCATGTATAATTTGACGGAGAAATACGCATTTCTTGCGGAGATGTCACAAAAGATATTCGATTTTCGAGGAATCTCAATTCGAGATATTTTATTTTTTTACACTAAATCATCAGTCTGGAGCGACCTTTAAATCCTAAAATTAGTATAAATTCACCAAGATGTAAGGAAACAGGTGTGAGTACTATGGGCGGATACAGGGAATTGTCTTTCTCTCTCTCCCTCCATTTGAACTTATTTGTTAGAAAAGGACAGCAGAGGGGGCCATCACGTGACTTTGGCCCCCTCTTTTGTCCTTTTCTAACGCACGTTTTCAAATGGGATGAGAGAGAGAAAGGACAATTCCCTGTATCCGCCCATGGTGAGTACTCTCCGGATTTCTAGGATCGTGCGAGTGTTCGGTGCCAACACTTGGCTCAATGAAATCAAACTCACTAGCGGATCCAAGAAATTGTCCTTCTCACTCTTTTCCCATTAGAGCGCATGTGTTAGAAGAGGATAGACGGTGTGGCAAAAATCACGTGACTACCCCTTACCTGTCCTTTTCTAACTCACGCGTTCTAATGGGAGAAGCGAGAGAAGGGTAAATTCCTGGATCCGCCAGTGGTCAAACTGCTCGCCTTTGAGATCAAAGACCTATCACTAAACAACACGCCTCGTATTTGTGCGTACGTGGTTTTGCGTCGGCTGATTTTGAAGGAACTTTTTCTTAAGAGTAAAGTCAGCATGCCGCGCGCCGCGCCTACGCTTGCACTGCGCCTCGCCGCATCGTGGACGTGTAACGCGATCAAAGATCCTTCAGATCTGAGTCTGTCATTTTGTGCGTATAATTATGTATTTATACCATTTGAAACACAAAGTTTTTGGATTCCCTACTGAATTTTGAAACGCTGCCGGCGACAGTGACTTTGACCATATAAAATACTGTTTAAGGAAAACGATATATCGTATCGATTGACATCTGTAGACCTCTGAGTCCAAACAAAATCTGATTCAAGGAAATGAAGCGACATCAGTAGCGTAGCGTGCAATGGTGCTTGCATACAGGTTGCTCGATATTTTACCACCATCTTGGATTTCAGTTAAATGAATCTTGTGAGTTTGTTATTGCATTTTATGACTTTCTGCTGCCACCATGCAATGGACTTTTCACGCGATTTTACATGAGATTGATCACTCTATAGTATACTGTAGCAAAAGTTTGAAAACAGACCCATTCTCTCAGTGTACACTTGCACCTTCATTTCAAATCGATTTCAAATGGATTGCTTTCTGGGATTGCTAATGTTTTGAATTTTTCGCGGTTAAGTTTAAGTTGTAAAAAAAAAAAAAAAAAAAAAAAAAAAAATTACTAGTATATTTCGATCCAAACAAAAGCTGAATTCAAACTCTGCACTTTACGATGGAACAACTCGCGTAGTATTAGAAAAAAAGAAAAAAAAAACTTTGTGTTTAGAGACCCTGATTTTGGGCTTCTTGAGGGTGGACGTAGAAGTCGCATAGGCTTAAAAATCACAATCGATGCGCTAATATCACTGTACTAGAACAGTCTATTTGGTCCGAATTGGCAACACCGTAAGATCTGGTGGGAGGTTACATCGCGGACATTTTTCGCTTCGAGTCGCGAAAGTGAAAAAAAGAAAAAAAAATCAAAAGATCGTGGACGGAGGGACTAAAAATTGAAAGTCTTTGGCGCGTTCGTCGCCACCACCAACACTGCCACCGTCCACCATTCACCGCTTAATGGTCTTAGATCGGAAAAAAGTGGCCAAAACTCATCAACGAATTAAAGTCATCAAAAATCAGCGTTTCCGACCTTTCAAGCTTAATTCAAAACTTTCCAGTGACATTTCCAGGTTGTGATTACTTGTTACAATGGTTTTCTGCGTTTGAAAATTAGTCTTGAAAGTTAATAAAAAAATAATTTGATGAAAAATTTATACCTTCTGATTTTTGGCCACTTTTTGATTATCCAAGACCATTGCGCACTGTGGCCATCTCTCGCTCGCGGTTTCGCCAACCAACGAGAGTCATGATCTAAAGAGCCAGAGCTGATTGTGAGCGTGGTTCAGGGCGCGCGCGCTCAGGGCTCACTATCAAAAATAGAGAAAGAAAATAAAAAGAAAGAGAGAAAGGGAGAGAGAGAGACAGAGAGAGAGAGAGGGAGAGAGAGAGAGAAAGAGAGGGAGAGAGAGAGAGAGGAGAGAGAGAGAGAGAAAGAAAGAGAGAGAGAGAGAAAGAAAGAGAGAGAGAAAAGAAAAAGAAAGAGAAGAATTCACGGAAATGCTGCAGACAAAAACCGGAGAGGGACTGAGAGTCTTCATTGTTACGATAATATGAGCGGCGGTGCTGTTATCATCATTGTGGCCGCTGATTCGGGGCGAAGAAGTGAAACCAGGATTACCAGAAGCTGAGGTCATGGTGCACAATGGGTATCAAAATTGATTTTTCCAGAGACGAAATTTTTATTCCATTTTGATAAGAAAATGATGATTTATGTTTGATCTCACCAACATAAACTTTGTTTGAATTCAGTTAAATAAATTAGATAAACAATGCAAACGCAAGACAATTTAAATTTTATAAAAAAAGGTAAAGTTAAGACTGAAAATTCAGTACCTCCATGGGCCTGTTTTGGAGGAAGATTTTTTTTCGTAAATTCTAAATTCAAGGTGTTCTCCCTAGACTAGCTAAAAAATATTGATTTGAAAACTTGATGTGCTATAAATATGATGATTTTTGCCGGAAGACCACACATACGCGCAGTGTCGTTGCATGAAATCTTACAACGTTGAGTTTCGTTTATTGCAACACATGACAAATGTCGAACTACCCGGGCGGGGGTGGGGGGGGGGGGGGGTGCACAGTGCAGTTCCTACACTGAAAAAAATATTACCAGAATCATGACAATATGTAAACCTATGTAAGGGATAGCAGTGGTAGTGTACGCAATTACCAGAGTTCTAGAATTTGTACCATAGTTCTTGACAAATTTTGGGAACTGGATCTAGGACCAACATATTCTGGTGTTAACACCAGAATTTTCTGGTCAAAGTAGATATTAAACTTTCTGTCGCTCACTTAGCGTTGTGCTTCTGGTAATATGACTAGAATGTGGTATTATGACTATCGCTTTTTTTCAGTATCGAATCGATATTTTACATGGGTTTTAAAAGACAAAATGCAGCGTTGCTAGATTGCACGCGAAACCACTGCATGCGCGTAAGTGCCGTTTGTACGGCAAGTTCATACTTATGTTTCAATGATTCCCGGCGTCAGCAAACAGTCTTGTTCCCATGAAATCCCTGATATGCCAACTTCCGAATTTTCGTTGTTTGCAAGATGCGGCGCGCGTTTGATCCCGTGTGACATCACACCACACATAGACTGTTTTAGTAAGTGAGAAGCGGGGTATTTAAAACTGACCAATCAGATGTCTGTTTCGACTTTGAAAAAAGCATCTTAGCAATCAGATTCACAGATTTTTGATTTCCCGCCGCTCGTCACTAAAACATTGTATTTATTTAATAACGACTGTGCGGAGCTTTGCCTAAGAATAAGTCATGCCTTAAGTCTTGGGACCCTCTAGAGACTCGGGTCCGGCTAGCCAAGGCATGCGGCAGGAAGATCAGAGACAGATAAGGAGCTCGCTGCTCGCGCGCATGCGCAGTCGATAGGGAATCGTGGCCGTGGATAGTTCGTCGACGCGTCTCCAGAGCGCGTCGCATCGCGCGTTGCTAGAATGAATTAAAGATTGCCAACGAAGGAGTTGAAGGGACGCGGAAGACAAGCAAATGGTAGTTTGGCAGTGGCGGGCGGCTCGTGCAATTTGACAACGATGCTTCATTGCTATATTTAACCTCATAAAAAATATCGCATTTTTTGAGGGTGCAGTTGAACCTCCTACAGAGCGATTGATTTACATAATGGAGCTGTTGCAAACTTTTGCTACAGGCTTATTAATAGTTGATTATGGGGTGATACCCAGTAAAAATAACGATTAGCGCACTAAAAAATCACGAAATCCACTCCTAAACTCACAAAATGCTTTTAAACGCGAGACCGTAATGGCGGCCAGGGCCGCGGCTTTCATCGGGGCTCCCTATCTTCAATCAGCGCCATCTACACGAGGTGTTCTCGCAACACCACACAAGAAGAAGTAGAAGCATACCATTGCCATAAGAAAACCGTGGCCTCGGCCGCCATTACGGTCTCGCATTTAAAATCATTTTGTGAGTTTAGGAGTGGATTACGTGATTTTTTAGTGTGCTAATCGTTCATTTTACAGGGTATTATCCGATATTCAACTATTAATAAGCCTGTAGCAAAAGTTTGCAATAGCTCCATTTTAATTTGTGACGATACGTTGTTGCCACATTGCAGGAGCCGCCACTGTAGTTTGCACCAGGGCTGCCGTTTTGCGTAGAATCAATGCTATTTTTCAATTTACCGATGATTCCACCGGTTGAGAAAAGATTACACAGTTCAGTTCAGTGCATGACTATGATAAACTGAAATACTCGCATCTGTAATCTTTACTCAACCGGTGGAGTCGTCGATGACTTTAAAAAACTTGCGGATATTTTAATTAATCAACGGAGTTTCCACCGATTAAGGAAAGATTACAGATGCGAGTATTTTCGTGCATTACAGTCATACACTGAACTGAACTGTGTAATCTTTTCTCAACCGGTGGAATCATCGGTGACTAGAAAAATAGCATTGATTCTACGCAAAACGGCAGCCCTGGTTTGCACAGTCGGCAACCAAAAGAAAGAGCTGACAAGTCGGAACAACGGTTGAGCAAATTTTTCACAGTTTAGTTCAGTGTATGACTGTAATGTAAGAAAATATATACTCTGATCTGTAATCTAATCTCAATCGGTGGAAAAGCCGTTAATTAATTAAAATATCCGCAAGTTTTTTAAAGTCATCGGAGACTCTCATACTAGTTGAGAAGAGATTACAGATCAGAGTATTTTAGTGCATTACAGTCATACACTGTACTGAACTGAGTAAGCTTTTCTAAACCAGTGGAATCATCGGTGAATTAAAAAATGGCATTCACGCGAAACGGCGCAGCTTTGCATGGAACAGTCCAAAACAACTTCAGACTAAAGCAGGGCTGCCGTTTCGCGTATAATCAATGCTATTTTTCAATTCACCGATGATTTCACCGGTTGAGAAAAGATAACACAGTTCAGTTCGTGTATCTCTGTAATGAACAAAAATACTCGCATCTGTAATATTTTCTCAACCGGTGGAGTCGTCGATGACTTTAAAAAACTTGCGGATATTTTAAGTAATTAACGGAATTTCCACCGATTAAGGAAAGATTAAAGCGATCAGAGTATTTTCGTGCATTACAGTCATACACTGAACTGAACTGTGTAATCTCTCTACCGGTGGAATCATCGATGAATTGAAAAATAGCATTGATTATACGCAAAACGGCAGCCCTGGACTACAGTGTATTGTTTTGATTTCGAATCAGAATTTTTGGGTCAAAGTACTAGACTCTCTGTCGTTTACATATCGTTGTGCTTCTGGTAATATGACTAGAATTTGGTATTGTGACTATAGCTTTTTTTTTAGCGTACATTATTGGTCGAATTATACCTTCGGCTCCGCGCGGTGGTCAAATACTGGTCAGAGTTCAACATTGTGTGAATGGGATTAGAAAGACCCTTGATCATTCCGCATAAACCGTAATCGAATATTACGTGAAAGCAGCATCCAACGTTCTTCTGATTCGTGAGAACTCTTGCTAAGTATTACAAGACGAATCATTTGACGTAAGAAATTCAAACGAAAGTGACTATCTCAGGCCAATTTTCCATAAAGATCGCGCGGGAACCTTCTCGGTTTTTACAGTGGTCCCGGTCTCGCTGTTTCGAGAGTCTGCTACTGGATATAGTTACCGAGAAGCTCCACCAAAGTTCTGCTAGGATCGGTATTTCAGTATCATACTCGATAACGCGGAAGGAGCGTATTCTTTGAATCATCCGATGAGGAATTTAAATAGAGGATGAGATGTAACCTGGCGTTTACCGAACATCGACTATAAAGTGGTATCCTTGGTTGCCAATTGCATCGATTTCTTCCCAAAATGGGGCTCTTGCAAACTTTTGTTACAAGCAAATAAATAGTACAATCTGATGTAGGGACCAGCGTAAAATCGCAAAAATCACACTAAGAAAGTCTAAAATTCAGTAATAAACTCACATAACTGCTACAACGGCAAGATGGTAATGGCGGTTCGACGCAGGTATCATGCGGGAGATTCCTGTCTATTGTGTCACTTTCTCTACGGAAACTTAGAGATATGTCTCAATTTAGATGGGAATCTCCCATGATACCTGCATCAATCCGCCATTAAGCCTGATTCTGAGTGTGAAGTTCGTGATTTTTAAGTGTACTCATCGTCATTTTTACAGGTTTATATGCAAGAATCAACTCTTCAATCCTCTGTAGCAAAAGTTTGCAAGATCCCTATTCGACATGAATTATAGTGACTAGATAAACCACAGTGTGGTCAATTGCTACGCACCCAAGCCGCACCTCACCGCCCATAAGAACGCGTGTAAAACACCCGATTTTCAAAAAATCATTAAAAAGATAAATATCAAACGAAATTTAGAAAATAATGTGTCTATCGAAAGCTTTTAAAGCGTCAAAATTATGAAACTGAGCTTCAAACTTCAACGTTAGCCCTTATTTTTGCCATAATCATTGAATTAGGGGAATCTCTCGTCTCAGCCGTCGTCAGCGGCCAGTTTGTTTACATTCTCTCGACTCCTCTCCACTCATACATCCGCTTGTTCTAATTTTTTTGAAAATCAGGCATTTTCCACGCGTTTTTATTGGCAGAAGACAAGGTTATAGATTAAAGAGGTATGCTCATCTGACTTCGCGCCACGAAATCAGTAGCGCGCAGTTCAAAATCCAGATCCAAGATGGCCGGAAAAAGCAGAAAACATTGTATACTCTTTCCAGAATACATCGGGCTATTTTCTGCTTTTCTGGAGAGGGAGCCCGATGTTTTCTGGAAAGAGTGTACAATGTTTTCTGCTTTTTCCGGCCATCTTGGATCTGGATTTTGAACTGCGCGCTACTGATTTCGTGGCGCGAAGTCAGATGAGCATACCTCTTTAATCTATAACCTTGGGCAGAAGAGGCCGCTTGGGTGCGTAAACGCCAGCCAATCAGCAACACGACCAAAATGACCACACTGTGGTTTATCTAGTCACTGTAACATGAATCGACCGGAAGCGCTATGGTGGCAAACGCCGGTACTCATTGCAGATTCACCTCAAAGAAAAGCTGCGAGTCGCCATACTATACTGTTTGGCAACTTTGCCGCGTGAGCAATGAACCCTAATCAAGCTTCTTCTCGGGTGCTGGGACGCTCGTCGTCCCTCGGTATTGGTGTGAGCGATACTTTAATGGCCGCTAATTACAATGCGCGTAATTCGTAATACGGCATCCTTGGCTTCGGCGAAGCTGATATGATACAGTCTCCGATTTGCGTGAATCGATATATATCGTTGTGCCACGCCACCGCGGTACAACTCTTATGGGTGTTGGGAGCTGCGGCTGCTTTACAAACCCCCCCCCCCCCCCCCCCCCCGATCCAAAATGATGAGAGAGTGGAAAAATATGAACAGAAGCAATAAAACTGCGAGCGAACTCACTATGGATGAAGGATTGAAGAAGATGAGACGCGCGGTCGGATAACGCACGGAGAAAAACCTTCCGCCCGGGATCGCGTTTTTGCGCATGCGCGGTCGTACGTTGCACTGACCGTAGTAAAAGACGCAGACAATGTTGCCAATCGCATCGCGCAGGTGTATTGTTGGCTGAAAAATCGATTAATCGAAGACAAAACTTCAATCGCTTTCGATTGTTTCAGCAAGTGATGTCTGTTCATTTGCAGTTCTCGAATGTAGGTTAGGTTAGATTAGGTTTTTTTTTTTTTTTTTTTTTTTTTTTTTTTTTTTTTTTTTTTTCCCCATCGATATATACAATTTTAATTTACAGGGTGGAACCCACCAGAGACAGGTGGAGGGCCGAAGACCTGTTTCCATAGGGAAACATACAGACTAAAAAGAATAAACAGAGTATACAAGTATCCAAGAAACAATAAAAGGATACTAAAAAGAAAAGAAAAGTAAAGAGGTGAACGAATAAAAAAGTTAGGTCAGGTTAGGTTAGGTTAGGTTATACGTGAATGAGCAAATAAAAAAGTAATTTACATACATTTTTCTTCGAACGAGTGGCGGACTGGCCCAGGGTGGGTGGCCAGGCATTCCTGTCTAACTTTAACCTGTATAACTTACAGGGTCTCCCCCCCCCCCCCAAATTGCATGGGAGTCGCGCTAGAATGTAGATTGGAAGGTAGTCACTAAAAAAGAAAAAAGGAAAGTAAACATAAGAAGGTAATTTGGTCCGTATCAGTACAATATGGCCCCTTCATCGGTAAGAGGGGTCCCCCGGATCAATGCGAAGGCGCCTCTTTACCGGTGTACTTGTATCAATGCATCATATTAAAAAATAATTTGAAAACGGAACAAACACAGCAGCAGTTTGTGATAACCGATTAATCAATTGTCTTCCATTCAAAACTACCGATGTAAAATAATCGATTTTGAGGAGGTTTAATATGAACCATAAAGAATCGATACTTTTGCAGGGTTTTATTCAAAATAGAAACGATACATCGGAACTTACGACCAAGCTGCCACTGGTCAAACGTTAATTCCTAAAGAGATTAAGTTTGAATTTTTATTCTTCTAAAGACATGCATTGGACCCTCCCTCCGTAGCATTCGGTGGAGGGGGGCATCATGGTAGGGGGCCCCATAGTGAGTTTACCCGCCCAGGAAATATAGAGCCAGTCCATCCTTGGTGAGTGGTGACGAAATTGGGGTCCCTCCCCTCCAGAAACACAGACATGGCCTTGGGTTTGATAAACATTATACACAGACGACGATAGTGTGTAACTTTATTCCAACGACTTCAAATTTTGAGAGACTAATAACTTTTGGTGAGGAAATTTGACGCTTGATGTCCCAGGTAAACTTACGTTTCGATCGACTGTGGGGCAAAGGACACGATCCACGGCAACAAACCTTGAATTACGATAGCGGATGGAATGGATTATGAATATCTCAACCCCCATTTCCTTAATGACCGTATCACGATCAAGCCAGCAATTCAATATCCACACGTAAGTACATCAAAGATGTTCCGCGAGGGATGAGGGCGAATAAAACACAAGGTCTGCTCTTCACTAGAAGTTACCATGTAATCCCTCTGTTAGCCTCTACGGAATAAGCATACCTAAAGTTTTATGAGCCCGTATTCTAACTACCGCATCATTTCTGGTCTCTGAATACTCATCAAGTGATCTATGCGTTTGCATTAAGAATGTCTGCGGTAGTAACCGCAGTTTTATTAGTGTCGTTACAAGGGTTATAGTACCAATTTTGTTTACTGTCTGATCCCAGTGTAATCTTATGATAGGTAATAGTACCTTTAAATGACCGTCTGAATATTTGAGGTTTTGTCTGGTTTATCCGCGGGTAATCATTATCAGAAGGTTTTATGCAGAAAAGAGCCAACTGCGGTATTCATTTACAACGTAGTTAGTTCCTTCCTGCAAAAAAACAATCCAATTGACAATGATTAAGGCGATCTCCGAAAGAAGGGCCGGACGTATGCTCCTCCGAAGAAAACCTGACTTAAACCTCAAGTGTTGATTTCAATACAATTCCGGAGGCCGCCTCTTATTGTTGGCACGATAGAGAGGTCATGTTTTTGTGAGAGAGGAGAAGAATCAATAAATGGATAATTTGAAAGGTTTGGTCATTTGAAGTCAATTTTTTGGCCTCTTGACCTGAATTATTGAAAGTAACTCAACCAAGTCAAAGACTTCAAGTGAGACGTGTAATTTTAAATGTAATGTTAGTGTAATTTGTTGAGTGTGTTATTTTTAGAAGGTTCTGTAAGACTGCCGTTGGATATCGTTTCCCTATATTGCATTGTTCTAAGCCCTTTGGCAGTAGGTAACTAATTAACGAAATTAGACTCTGAATTTTTCCCGCTAGCTTAAATCAGACACGTACTTATTAATGTGCTTCTTATTTTTATTTATTTATTTATTTATTTATTTATTTATTTATTTATTTATTTATTTTGTTTTATTATTGCTATTATTTTTGTTGGATGGAATCATGAAAAAGGCGTAGATGAACAATACTTTAAAATTAGAATTTTTCAGCATTAACACGGAAAAAAACTAAGGTGAAAATAACCACACGGATACCTGATTTTGGCACCTTCTAGATGTTATGGTAATGTTAACCAGAAGTATACTAAGTTTTGACTAGGTACTAGGTGATGTTACCTGATTGCATGTCGAATTTACTCAAAGTATCGGTAAATGTACCATACTTCTGGTCAAGTTTACCGTAACATCTAGCAGGTGCCAAAATCAGGTATCCGTATGGTTATTTTCACCAATCTTTTTTTTCCGTGAAGGCATATTCAAAATTCAAATAATATCTCAAAGTTTTCTAAAGAGTGAGACTAGACTTTTCAATGAATATTAAAACAAATTAAAAAAATAAACTGAACTCAATTTATGATAAAATATCCATTCTTTTCGACATAAGCTAATGATTTGGGTCATTCCATTTTAAATCAACCAAAATTAATGAAATATGTTGCTGCCTAGTCATGGATTTTGGTAATATTTTGTGGGGTGATTGTAACTACTTTTAGTAGCTCAAAACGTATTTTTTCATATTTTTTTAGCTTACGGCCCCTGAGATATAGGCAACCGGAAATTCAAAAATTGCGATTTTAGGCTTATCTTTGAACGCGTGCCACAGCCTTAATTCTCAACGGAAAGATACGGTTGAGGTCTCATTTTGATGCATTTTGTGTCCTCTTTTCATTGCTTTAGGTCGTTTTTCATTAATTGAAGGTTTAGCAGGTTGCATACCTATTTGAACTTTGGTGACCCTATTGCAATTTTTCCGATCTTTGATAATTTTTTTTAATAGGATAGCGTTGGTAGAAAAAATTCATACTTTCCAAGCTTTAAGTACACTACTAAGAGTACCTGCTCAAAAAAATTGGATCTCCTGAGCAATTTTTTCTAGTTGAAAAAATTGCTTAAAGTCGGCTGAAATTAAGAAAGACCCTACTTTGAGGTTAAAAAAAGTCGATGTGGGGATTCATGAAAAAATCTTAAAAAATAACTAAAATCACCGCTTTTATGTCTACTTTCAATATCTGAAGTCGAAAGTTTGTGTATTTGATTGCTACGGTCGAATTTTTTTTTTTCAAAATTGGTAAAAATACAATTTGCTCGAACACACGCGATTGAAGCGAATAGAAGAGCCAACTCTTTGAGGTTTAAAAATCTCGCAAAATCTCTAAAATGATCGCTTTTAAGTCCTTTTTCAACGCCTGAAGTCGAACATTTGATTACTGAAGCGCTTCAGTTGAAAAACAAGTTCGTAAAATCGGTAAAAACACAATTAGCACGGCCACAATCTGAGCTCAGTTCAGGGCATAGGGGCGTCGCGTGAAATTTTACCAATTTTACAAGCTTGTATTTCAACTGAAGCGCTGCAGTAATCAAATGTTCGACTTCAGGCGTTGAAAAAGGACTTAAAAGCGATCATTTTAGAGATTTTGCGAGATTTTTAAACCTCAAAGAGTTGGCTCTTCTATTCGCTTCAATCGCGTGTGTTCGAGCAAATTGTATTTTTACCAATTTTGAAAAAAAAAAATTCGACCGTAGCAATCAAATACACAAACTTTCGACTTCAGATATTGAAAGTAGACATAAAAGCGGTGATTTTAGTTATTTTTTAAGATTTTTTCATGAATCCCCACATCGACTTTTTTTAACCTCAAAGTAGGGTCTTTCTTAATTTCAGCCGACTTTAAGCAATTTTTTCAACTAGAAAAAATTGCTCAGGAGATCCAATTTTTTTTGAGCAGGTACTCTTAGTAGTGTACTTAAAGCTTGGAAAGTATGAATTTTTTCTACCAACGCTATCCTATTAAAAAAAATTATCAAAGATCGGAAAAATTGCAATAGGGTCACCAAAGTTCAAATAGGTATGCAACCTGCTAAACCTTCAATTAATGAAAAACGACCTAAAGCAATGAAAAGAGGACACAAAATGCATCAAAATGAGACCTCAACCGTATCTTTCCGTTGAGAATTAAGGCTGTGGCACGCGTTCAAAGATAAGCCTAAAATCGCAATTTTTGAATTTCCGGTTGCCTATATCTCAGGGGCCGTAAGCTAAAAAAATATGAAAAAATACGTTTTAAGCTACTAAAAGTAGTTACAATCACCCCACAAAATATTACCAAAATCCATGACTAGGCAGCACAGGCTCTGGTTGATTTAAAATGGAATGACCCTATAAGAATATAAGAAAAAAAAAAAACATTCTGAAATTGTCAATCACGATTTTCCTTAGAACTCCATTTCAAGTCCTTAAAATGCCAGTAGGTTGCTTTATATCGTACGGTTACGAGCTCTGGCCTTTTAACAAAGACCCTTGTCTAGAAGTTGATTGTTTACAAAGTGCTTTGATTATTATCGAGGCACTCGGAGGGAGGTGCCAGGATATTATGCGAACTGAGGAGTACTGATGGACTAATTTAGCCTAGCATAGCTCTGAGATATAGCCATTAGCTATCGCACCGCACCGTTCAGTTCAATGTTCCGACGGTTACTTGCGCCTTGAGAAAAATCACTATGCAATT
This sequence comes from Trialeurodes vaporariorum, assembly GCA_011764245.1. Classification (NCBI taxonomy): domain Eukaryota; kingdom Metazoa; phylum Arthropoda; class Insecta; order Hemiptera; family Aleyrodidae; genus Trialeurodes; species Trialeurodes vaporariorum. The sequence continues at coordinate 51,822,635 of VMOF01000369.1, forward strand.
TCTTAGCATCATCAGCGAACTGGTTATTTCAGCGCGCTCTTGCGGAGAAGATGATTCAACTGTTTAGACGTTGATTGTGAGCCGTTAGTTCCTCGCTTCGCCGACAGGTGGCGTCAGTTGTATGAATAACGTTGCGGACAGATTCTCGCAATGAAAGTTGGCGTGATTACAAGCTTTCGGTCAGTGAGCTTCATTGAACCGAGGTAGTCAGAAATCAGCGAGCGAAAAATTGCCTCTTCAATTTTTCATCTGCAGATTCGTTTATCACGTTCTATTGGTTTTTAGCTGACTATCCTGACAAGACAACTATCATGGCAAGAAAAACTGTGTTCATGACCGTCCAATGCTATTGAGTTCGAGATAATTCAAAGCAGACGATATTGGTCAGTTGAATATAAAGCACAAATCTCTTTCAAATAAGTGTCACGATACATTATTTCTTGGCGTCGCGTGTGGTATCCTCCAATTTGAAGGCGATTCATGAGACGATGCCAAAGAAGTAATCTTTGGACGATACACATTAAAGAATCACTTCAAGTTGAGTACAAGAGATGACGACACCTGTTTTGCCGTTGTGGATGATGTGATGATCTAAAACGGTTTCGAATCACTCCGATACATAATTTCTTGACATTGCGTTTTGTATCATCCAATTTTGAAGGCGTTTTATGAGACGCTAGACACTGACGAATCACTTCACGCTCGGCAGATGATTCCGTCTTCCGATTAAAGATGGGGAGCTATACGCGTTTCATGGTGTCATGGTACCCTTTGTGAGCATTGCGTGTTGCAAAGTTTCAATTTGAAGGCGTTTCATGGCAGACGATAGAGAGCAAAGAATCACTTCAAGCTTAGTACCACAGATCACGAATCATAAGTCTACTAGGCTTAGTAATCTCTGCTTAGTGCACGATACCTTCAATTTGTGGTTTTAGATGAGGATCTAAAACTCTTTTAGGAATTTCTTTACATTGCGTTTTGTATCGTCAAATTTTAAAGGTTATTTTACTAGACAATAGACACTATGGTGATTTCCTTCATGCTAAGCAGATGATTTCCTACAGTTTGTGGTTGGATATGAGGAGCTAACAGAGTTTCATATTGTCATAACACATCTTCTCATGACATATCGTGTTGTATCGTCTGATTTTGAAGGCGTTTTATTAGACGATCCTCCGTATAGAATCACTTCAAGTATTAACGTGCACTGGTACAAGCATAGATGAAAGGATGAAACCTTCAATTTGCGGTTGAGATTAGGTTCTAAAAAGCGTTTCAAATCGCCACAATAAATCATTTCTTGGCATTGCGTTTTGTATCGTCCAATGTCGAAGGCGTTTTATGAGACGACAGACAGGTGAATCATTTTACTCTTAGCCGACGATTCGCTTAATTTGCGGTGGAAAAGATGAAGATGAGCAGCTAACAGGCTTCTAATTGATTGAGAACACTCTTGGATGATCGCCGCAGAAGTAATTTAAATTCTTGTGTTTTCATCGGCACGGCTCCCTAAAAAATAATTTATGCTAATGCTCCGCAAAATATCTTTCACCCGTGATATCCCTGTCGGGAGTTAAAATAATTTGCATTCTTCATGCGAGTTTTTAAGTTTCCATTTTAAATATTATTCCGAAGTAAGATATTCGCGGTTCTCCTCACGTGCTAATTATTGGTGTTATTAATTTTCGTTTGGAGAATATTTTTTAAGCGTTATGTCTTAATGAACACCAAGGGTTCGGTGGCGATATATTCTTTTGCTTAATGTGGCCATAATGTTAAAGCGTGGAATCTTTAACCTATTATTAGGAAAACTAAATTACCCGGGAAACATGGTATCAAGGTGTTTTTCAATCCCGTGAATTTGTAATTAGGGAGCACCAGGGCAAAACCAGTAATTTTCAGGCACTGATCGTAGAGCTACTTTTGTCGGTGCTTGTAAAAAGGGAATCGTTGCGAAGTCCTGTGAATCCGCAAAAAGTATTTTAAAATGTACGATATAAAAAATGCTTTTAGCGAAAGACTTTTAAAGCTATCAACGAGCAATGGGTCTGTTGCATACTTTTGCTACAACAATATAGAACCCTGATTCTTATGTAAAATTTGGCGAAAATAATGATGCGCACATTAAAAACGTTCAAAACCCACTCATTAACTCGGGAAATCACTTCAATTGCAACAGCTTGCGTACACTAGACACTTTTTCACCGGTATACTACTACACAGACGGAACCACATGCAAAATAAGTAAACAACACGTAACTAAAAAATGAGGAATTTTTTTTTTAATACGTGAAAATAACTGCATTTGCTGTCTGGTTTTTTGGGTTTATCAAAGATTACAAAAAATAAAGAATTACGATCTAAACGAAACTTTCCCAAATGTTAAGCGTGCCGTATATATACGGTGCGCTTTTTTTTTCATTTTCATATCTAATATATAGGTTGCATGCTTTGCTTATGGCAAAACCTTGGGGGGAAAAGGTTTAAAAAATTTAAAAAACGTTTTCTTAAAAGGGTTTCATTAATCTTTAAATTTTATTGCTGCAATCCGGGAGGTCTCGGCGTCTATTTTCTTAAAATTGTAAAATTTTTGGTTTTCCTTTTAATTTTCAAAAAAAATTAAGCGTCAAAGTCGAATTCCTTTGAACGAGAATTCCATACAGGTCCAGAAACCTGAGTTTTTGTCCCAAACCTATGAGTCAAAATTCCAAGGCAGGGGGGGGGTGGAAACATCCTTAAAGAAACCCCTTTGCCCCTCGGTTTTGGGCTCCCCCGGGTCACGAGATTTTTTCACGGTTCTTTAAAGCGGAGAGTTTTGTGAATGTGTGGGGAGAGAGGGTTTTAGAGAGGCTTTGTGTCTCGGATCTCGGGGGGTCTGAGGACTCGTAAAAGTGTCAAAATCTATTTGACGCGGTATCGAAAAGAAGTGCGGCGAGGTATTGATGAAGGGGGGGGGGGGGGGGTATAGAAAAGAGGGGCTCATTCATATCCTTAAGTAGACCTGTTTAGTGATGACGTCACCATCAAAATGGGTTTCCCAAACAAATGCTCTATCTCGCTCACTTCTTTGATTTACCTATAAGAAATCAGATCCAAATTTTCGAACGCATTTTCATGCTAGATAAAGAACATTTTTCTCACTTTTTATTGCACCATTAGATTCCACGTATTTAAAGTATCTTATCACTCTAACATAATTCCTAAAGATCACAAGCGAATTTACAATCACAGTTATACCGAAAGAAGTGTTCTACGTTTTGTCCTCGTCTTACGGTCTCTTATGGGAGTATCACCGCCATGACACTCAATCACTCTAACTTCTCTTCGTATCGAGCTATTGTTCGGGGTATAACATATGTCGTGATGGTGTGTGAGCCTATATCCTAAAATTTTTGTGCTCAAAAAAAACTGTGAGTGTGACAAGGAAAAAACATAGGACTTTTGCGATATAGCTGTGATTGTGCATTGATGCGCGATGTTTAAAAAAGTTTGTGGTAGCGAGCTCATATTTTATCACTGAGAAAAAAGTGGCTTTAAAACTGTAACAATAAAACCATAGATTCGATAGATAGAACCGATTTTCGTTGCTATAGTCAGCGCGCTTGAATCTACACGAATTCCCATTGTCTCTATAAAATTTCGTTATTTTTATGGGAAATAAAGCGCGGGAATATATATCCTATCGGAAAATTCATTGAAACAATCGGAAATTTTTTTAAGGACGTGGAACCCAATGGTGTGATAAACACAACTGGTGCAAAGAACTTGTTGTTTACTAGCACTTGTATTTGAAAATTTTATCGTGTTTCATATGGGAAAACCCACGAGAGCGAGTGAGACGGAGCCTTTTTTTGGAAACCCAAATTTTTTTCATGAGTCCACTAAACAGGTCTTTGGGCATTGGAAACATTTGAAATTTGGGGGGTCGGCAAATTGAAAACCCCTTAATGAGCGTCTATGCAATCAAAGGGGTTTTTTAGGAAAATTTTTGGGCTTTTGTTGAAAAAAAGGTTTTTAAAATCCAGAACAAAGGGAGGGGGTTTAAAAATTGCATTAATAGCTCTAAAAAGTGAGAGGGGGTGTCGCGTGTCTTCCCCCCCTGGACAGCCTCCTCCCTGCGGCTATGGAATTGACTCTGGAATAACTTATTTGCCTATCCTAAAAAGTTTCTCGCGTGTACAGTATTTTTTTTCTGGAAGCCTCTTCAAATTTTTGGAAAATTTTGGTCCATATGAAACTTTGCTCTTCCAACACGAAAAAAGATATCGACCCAAGGCATCAGAAAAAAAATAATATTACAATGCGTTATAGGGTTAGTTTTAAATGTAAACTTTCGATATTTTTTAACAAAAAAAAGGGGGGGGGGGGAATTAAAAACCAAAACGTCTTAAACCTCCACACTACTATAATCTATACCCCTAGAATGCTTGACGTGTAAAGGGCACCTGAAATGGTTATTTTGTATATTAAAAGGGTTATTTTTTCATGAATTCGCAAGTGTTCCATTTTGCATATTACATATCTACATCGTGACAATCGCAACAAGTGCTGACAGCACCTAAAACGGAAAAAAAAGAAAAAAAACTGTTTTTTATTTAGAATCACGGCTTTTCCGAATATGACACTTTTTGACTTCAAAAGAAAGCAACCTCATTTTGATCCCTGAACAAGCCGTTTAAAAGGTGGAGGGATTTTGAAATATCTATTGTCTATACTTTATGTGGGTAAAAAAGATCAAGCCTTATCAAATAATTTTCTCTTTTCAGCTTTCAATGGGTTTGTTGCAAACTTTTGCTACAGCGCTATAGAGTTTTGATTTTTATGTAAAATCGCCTGAAAATTACATTGGCGGCATCAAATAGTCATAAAATCCATTAATAAACTCACAAAACGCATTATATAGAAAGTCAAAATGGCAGTCGTAAAGCCGAACAATCTCTGCACGCGCATACGACGAACATCAAAGATAGGCGATCCATTTTCCCCTTTTTCGTTGAAAGGGGGGGGGGGAAAGAAAATATCTCTACAGTCAAACTGTGATTTTAAAAAGTTGCATGGTCAAGATGTTGTGTTCTGTGAAGGGTGGCGGGGTAGGGAGCAAAATATCAAGAATATAGGGTGTTTCAAAACTTAAGTGCCAAACTTATGGAGTGTATTTTTGGGGTCAACACATATATAAGGCTTTATTTTCCTACACGAATATGTGCTGCAAATGTTTCTCTTCTGAGCTAGAGCCCTCCAAAGTTTTGAAAACAAAAATCAAAAAACAAACCCAAAAAACAACGCCTTCGACTCATCTCCTTAGAGATACATCTGATCTTTTATTTTTTTCATCATTTCACACCTCAGCTCAATTGGACAGCACGTGTCAACTGAGCAACTGAGTGACATTTTTGATAAAATTGAGTTATTGATTGATAGACCTAGCAATACTGAATCTCGAAGCAACAAGTGCTTCTTCTAATAACAACTATTTCCTCATTGAAGCCTCATTGAAGTCATTGTCCATATGATGAAATAAAATGAGAACTTGGTTCCTTTTTCTTAAACCTTAATCCGAGTCACATAAGGAACCAACTCCGACTTGGTTCCTTTTATAGAATTGGGAACGGACTTAAGTCCGGATTAACGGATTTTAAAATATCAACAGTGTAAACCAACTCTGCCGTTTGGTTTCTCTTAGAGATTCGTTTTTCGTGATTATGCCAAACAAAAACAAGAAAGGAACCAAGTCACTTTAAACGCTAAAAATTAAGTAGGTACCTTCCCTGCATAGGAAATTCCACATTTCCGGTGTTGAAATGCAAAAACATAACACGGTAGTTGAATGAAATCAAAACGAAGTAATTCCGCGTTTTTTGTTTAAATGCTAGCTCTTCAACTTTGGACTCAATTTTCTCGAGATCAGCTCCATGTCACATGGTTCCTCTTTGATGAATTATCATTGCTAGCAAAAGCATTAAAGCTGTTCAGACTTTAGTGGCACGCTTTTCCAACACCTGCGTGTTGGAATTTTCCCTGCTTGTTTTTAAGTTCTGTTCATGTTTACATAAACGAGATGGTTCCATCTATGTAGTTATAAGTCGGTGATATAGTGTCTAGTGCAGCGCGGGTTGTTTGAAATGGAAGGTATTTTCTGAGTTAATGAGTGGATTTTGAAAGTTTTTAATGTGCGCATCGTTATTTTCGCCGAATTTTACGTTAGAAACAATGTGTCATATTGATGTAGCAAAAGTACGCAACAGACCCATTACGTACCGCACTGTTTCTCGCACCTGTACGATTCTCGGTAGCAAAATATAAATCTATGCGTTCCGTTTTCACAATCGCTCTTCAAACTTTTTCGTCTTCGTTTGAGATTTCCCCCAATTCATCAAATTTATCCTCCAAACTATTTTCCAAATTTTTAAGGAGAGAACCCCCGAAGTTTTTCAATCACTGTAGGGTTCTTCCTTAGAGACCTCAACACAGAACGATCCTTGAAATCGAGGGATTTTGAACAGACTGGAGTTAAAAGAAAGAGCGAGGATTGGTGGATGCGAGTCGAGCGTAGTTTCCAAGTCTTTTCAAAACTTGGATTATACAAAGGGTGTCTCATAAGTACCGAGAGTGATGCTGTAACTCAGTACGCACCGAGAGTTTCTTCATCTCTCTCTGTTCTCCATTAAGAAACGTATGTTAGACAAGGATGGACAAGGGGATAAAACCCCCTCTTTCTGTCCTTTTCCTGCTAATATACATTCAAATGGGAAATGAGAGAGATGGAAGAGATCCTGGTTCCGCCAGTGCTGTAACTTCAAAACCAAACAAGTTAGCGATCTGTTCTTGATTTTATATGAAAGATTAACTTAGTTTCCTTTCTATTGGGAAGATTTTGGTTGACAAATTGTCGAAATTATGACAGTTTGAAAAGAAAAAACAACTAACCCTGCACGGATTTTTTGAACGAATATGTTCTCGTAGTGAAAAACGAAGGATTAAATTATCCGATACACTCCATCCAATAACCTTAAACACCAAAAATACTATTTATAAACATCACTGCTGTCGTCTATAACTCAACATGAGACCAATCATCACGCTCATTGGTTGATTACACTGATGAAAACAAGTTTAACTCTACGAGAAAAAAAAAAAAAAAAAAAAAAAAAACCTGTAGGGGACCAATTTCTTCACAACGAGTACTTTTAAAGCTGTCAACGGACTGAAATGTGCTAATATAGAGCTCAGTGACGTAGCCAGGAATTTTTTAAAGGGGGGCGGTCCGGGGTCCAATATTGCATGGGAGAGGGGGGTTCACAGATAAAATTTTATTTGTTATCAACATTTGTTGTTGTTGACATTCAGTTCCATGGTTGTCAAGTGTATTCAAAGCTTGAATTATTTCTTAGAATTTTGTTTCGGTGACTTTTTCTTTATTTTCTTCATTTTATTCATTTTATACATTTTATTTTATTTATTTTTTTTTATTTTTTTTCTAAATTTTACTCATTTTCTTATTTTGTAATTTATTTTGTTTCAGGTGAGTTTGTTGTTCCCCTCTTCAAACATATTTCAATAATCTTGGACTTTCTTTTCGTAAGTAGAAATTGTTCCACTACAATAATCCTGGTGCATCTGATAATTTTGATATGCATTAACTAAGTTTATTTTATTTAAAGTTTATTAAATAATATATTCCAATTAAAAAATTAATAAATCTTTATGGCAGTAATTTAGTTAGTATCCGGGTAACCTACGATTTACATAAAAAAAATAATGACAACTGCATCTTTTTAACTGTCAGTAGCTTATATGACTCTCCGATAGACGATTGGATATACAGAGGGTAACCCAAAAGTATACTAAAACTGATGCTGTAACTTCTAAATTAAACAAGCAAGCGTTTTGATCTCGACTACATTTGATACATCAACTCTTTTCATTGAGCTCAAACAAAGGCGTGGACGGGGGGAGGAGGGAGGGGGGTCCAGGGGGTTTAAATCACAATCGGCGAGGCTCTAAAAACAGTAGATTTAGTATACTCACCGCAGTTTGATCCAAAAATTAAGGCTATAAAACGGACCAGCTTTTACGTCAGATTAGTCCTGACTCAGAACCTTGAAAGTCCAGGAAACATTTCTGATGCGTAGGTGCCCGTAAAGTCAGACGCAAAATCCGAGAAGTTTCTCCTCTATAATTTGGCATCGGTGTTTCCCAATCGTAAAATTGCAAGCCGACAAGCAAAGTCACAACGGCAAACCGTACCATCCTCTATTTGTTGACAGGTCGACAACCAACCCACCACCTCCCTCGAAACTCAAAAAGTATAATTGAAAACATCAAAAGAAATTTATGGATCTCTCTCTCTCTCTCTCTCTCTCTCTCTCTCTCTTTCTCTCTCTCTCTCTCTCTCTCTCTCTCTCTCTCTCTCTCTCTCTCTCTCTCCCTCTGCTTTGCCACGCATTTCCATTTCAATTACACGCAGAGTGTGAGTGTTGCTACCGCATCTTACCCGTTTATTCGATGACGTTTGATTCTCTTGCGCGGACGTAAATTATTTGCCATGGGCGGATACTCGGATTTGTTTTTCTCTATTCTCCTCCCATTTGAACGAGCGCGTTAGAAAAGGATAGCATGTTAGACCATCACATGACTTTATCCCCTATCTCCGTTATTTCTTCTAACACATGCTTTCAAATGGAAAAAGAGAGAGAAAGACAAATTCGCGTATGACTATTTCAAGAATTATTATCGTCGAGCTGCAATGACGGTGATTGGTGGCGGTACGGTGAGAAAAAAAGGATGGAAAACACCCAGAAGCGGGTAAAAGAATTTATCTCTCTTTCTATTTGCCCATATGAATTCATGTGTAAGAAAAAGACAGAGAAGGGGACGCTATCTCTATGATCCTCTTTCTTTCTTTCTACATCATGCATTCAAATGGGCGGAGAGAGAGAGAGAGAGAGAGAGTAAGACGTTCTGGTTCCGCTTCTGAAAGCAAGTAATTAGCTTTAGTCTTCAATGCGCTTCACCTGTACGAGTGGGCTCAGGAAACAAATCCAGGAATCTGTTTCTCTCTCCCACTCTCCCTCTCTCTCTCGCTCTTTCTTTCTCTCTCTCCCTCTCCCCCCTCTTTCTCTCTCCCTCTCTGCCTATTTGAGCGCATGTGTTAGAAAAGGATAGAAAGATGGGTGATCACGTGATTTTCGCCCATTTCTCTGTCCTCTTCTAACACATAAGTTTAAATAGAGGGAGATAGAGAAATACAAATTCAAGGGATCTGCTTATGAGTGGGCGTTTTGAAAAGGATAGAAGGACAACCACCGCGCGCCGCCTTCGAATCTTATTACATGAAAGATAGGATTGGTGCGACTTGCGAGAAAAACTGTGATGAATTCAACTGTGTGATGAAATGCGAGTTGCCGTGAAGTATCGCACTCTTTTGAAGGCGCTTCCGATGCTAACTCCGAGCAAAGATGAGAGTGAACGATGACTTCCATAATTTGATGCTTTTCCATTTAGAATATTGCGAGTGAATCAATAAGAAGTAACCATGATACCTCTATACGGACGACCAAATTAGCTCCTCAAAACGGGTACCTGCGGCAATCGGTGCAAGCGCTGCTAACAAGGTCTAAAGTTTTAAACTTGTTTTTGAAATTTTTGGGGTTTCGGGACCTCTACATTTATGAGTTCGGATTTTATTTATTTTATTTCCAAAGTTAGAGCTTAAAATAAAATTATGGAGATATTATTAAATAAAAAAAAAAAAAAAAAAAAAGCTGAGGAAACTTTTATAATTCCTGAGAAAAGTGTACCTGTATCTAAACAAGAGAAAAGAAACTTTCGGTAAATTCAAAAGGAAATAAAAGCGAGAAAACTTCTAGATTCTGATTTTCTCCAAAAATGTCAACTTTTCGATAAAAGGAGTGGTCAATTTCAAAATGTTATGAAAAATATTGAAATCCTCTGAATGGCATCAAATTATAATCCAGTTTTCCGCAAATCAACCGAATTATAAATATTAATATCATTTAAATAAGAAAAAAACGCTTTTCAATGTGAGCCAGTATACCAATAATGTAAAAAAGAATGATTTTTCACGACATTTCCCTTAAAATCCCATGAGAAAGAAGTAGCTAAATCGTGAGGAAGCTTTGCAAGAAAATTGATATGATAAGCTTTTCTGCATAGTTCCTCATTTTTCGAAGATTTCCCATTACGGCCATTACATTAACTAAAATGAATGGTTGTGTTGTAGAAAATGTCTCCAGTGTAGCGTATGTTTGACAACACAGCTGACACTCCTTCACGTAGATACGTCCACATTTGCATTCATTGCAATCCTCGATAAACGCATCCACGAACTAAACTGCGTCCAGGGATATTGTTTTGCTCTCGTCTCCCGGATCAATCGTTGTTGTCAAATATATTCAATAAAGGCTTATATAAATTGCAACGCATCCAAATCGGCACACCCCTTCTTTTTTCTTCATTGTAACTTGCCTTTCTCTTCCGTGAAAAAACGATCCATAGGGGTTCAATTGAAACTCGAAATATTTGATACAATTCCATGCATAGACCCAAATGGGAACTTCTTTATTTTTGTTATTTATATTTTAGGATCACTTCTGCTGTACTAGCACAAGTCACTGGCAAATACTCCAAAGAGGCATTTCATTTTACGCCTATCGATAATAATTAGTAGATTTCTGCGGTATCAAAAATTTGATACTGAGGTTATCTTAATACATTTTCTAGCTGGAAACGGTCATTAAACTCACCGTTCACGAACACCGTTCTCATCAACAATGTAACATAACCTCAAACAACACGACCGCCGCCATCTTGAAATTGGACCCTAAGAGCTCCATGATCGCAGACCGCCGCATACTCTCCTTATATTATAGGTACTCTAATCTTCCCTAATAAGTCTTTAAAGTCCTGCATCAAGTATGGAGTAAACATGGCAACAACGGAGAGTATTAAAACGAGCGGAAAAATCCGGATAAGCGAAAGCATCCTCCCTCACACGATCCGTTTTTAAACGCGCACCCAGCGGCTCTTCCAGGAATTTGTCTTCTTATCCCTTTCCTCATTTCAAGGTAGATGCGTTAGAAAAGGATGTAAGGATACAGGTCATCACGAGACTTTAGCCCCTATCTCTGTCCTTTTTCTACATACGCGATCAAATGGGCAAAGAGAGAGAGAGAGAGAGAGAGAGAGAGAGAGAGAGAGAGAGAGAGAGAGAGAGAGAGAGAGATGCGAATTCCTGACCACGTCTACGTCTCTGCGCAATCGCGCGTGCGCTAAACCCTTCGAATCCTTCATTTCATTTCATTTTTGCGGTTAACCTGCAACAATCTCTTCCCTAAGTAACCTCTATACGCACACCGCATTCTTAACGTACAATTCCCCCAACGCCTCCCCGGTACAGTTTCAAGTTCACTCGTGGTCGATTTGCGATGCAAATCGACGTTTTTCTTCGGTTCATTGTACCAAATGACCTTCAAAAGAAAGTCCTCTCGTTGAAAGGGTATTTGACATTGGCGAGGCGTGCGATTTGGCAACGTTCTTTTCCCCTCTTAAACTCATTAGAAAGGTCGAAATGCCTGATCATCGCCGATGACTGAAGCGTTCGACCTTTTTGGCGAATTTAAATGGAGAAAATACGTGGTTGCCAAATTTCACGCCTCGCCACTGGTCCTTGATTTTGCTGTCCATTATTTTTCAAAGAGTTTTAGATTTTTTAGGGCATACTTTCAACAGACAATGCTGTTAGACTCTGAAAAACTTAACTCCAAAAATGTTTAAAATTGGTCGAGAAATGGGAGAATAAAAATTTCAGCCAGGATACTTTCTTTTGAAAGTCATAGTATAGTCTTTGCTGTGAGTTGACTTTATCTCACTGATGTCTATTGATATGTTGCACTGAAAACAGAAGGTGCTGAATTTAACTATTTACACGCTGATACAATTTTTTCTGTTAATTCATCGAATCCTGCCTAATACCTAACATAATACAATATTGCGTGAATTAAGAACCGAATCGTATGAAAACAACGTAACGTTACTAACCGCAATATCATCAAAATTAAATCGTTTAATGATACCAAATTGATTTTTACTATCAAGGGAGCAAACATTTCTGATTGAAATTACGGAACGTAGGAAGAAATTGGGGTAAAAAGAAATTCTCTTCAAAAAATAATTCTTATTGATTCAACCAGGATTATCATTGGTCCAATCAGAAGAATCACAAGAAAGAATCGTTGGATCAGTAAGGATTCTGGTTGAATCAATAAGAATTCTTATTATTTTAAAGGGAATTTCTTTTCACCCCGATTTCTTCCTACGTTCCGTAATTTCGATCAGAAAATTTTCTCCTTGTAAAGGGGTTTTTTTTTTCCGAGAAGAAATCAGCAGAAAAGAGCTAGAATACAAGAAACCTTGAATTTTTCTGCAGTTTTGTATATTGCAGAGCAAGACGGACGTATAGAGTTCTAAAAAGTTGACGTACGAAGATTCAAACCTCCCATTTTGCTATAGTTGCATTAGACTTTCAGGTGAGCTCGCAGCCATGAAAAAATACGATCCTCCTCTTACCACTATTTCCTACTCCATATCAACGTCCTAATCCTTTTAATCCTCCTCCTCCTCCTCCCCCCTCCCCCTCCTCCCCTCCCCCCGAGCAACCCGATCTCCCTACGAAGATCTGAGTGAAGACGTTAGTGTCTAGAGTGAAGGACGTTCGTTGGGTGGAAATTCGCGGGACCGAATAACGGGTCTCTCAGATTCAGTGGAATCCTTGCATAATCGCAAAATGTCTCTGAAATCGTGTTTATTAGAGATCAGTAATAATACACTCCATGCGCCCTCTTTCTCTCTCACCGTCTGTATAACTGTCTTCCAGTTTCCTTCAAAAGCATGGTCGGTGCTGCCAAATCTATTGAATTTAATTTTTTGTTTTGTTTGGTTTTTTTTGGAGATTCGAAGAAAAACGAAAACGTAAAAAATAGGTACAAGCAGTTGAATATGTCCTGCGTCAACGATTTGACGCAACCCGTTTTACAAGTTTGAACAACACGCTTTTCCCTGTCTTTTCTCTTGTTCTTTCAAAATCGAGACAGGTACTTACAGCACAGAATACTCTAATCAGAACGGAAACCAACTCCCATAAGAGCCAATGGAAACAAGATTTGGAATTTACTGGTACAAACTGGCAACTGTGCCTACTCACTTCTCAAGATGGCGGACATGCTTTTTCAGGCTATACAACAAATCACAACTCGGCTAGTTGCCGAAGATTGCCGAAGATGCTCACTTTCGAACATGGCGACCCGAAGTAAAGAGTGTTTCAAAATGAATTAGAGTTTCCGTTCTGATTAGAGTATTCTGTGCTTACAGGGAACGTGTAATGCGGATTGCGTTGAAACGTCGACGCAGAACTTTTGTAACTATACTTGTACGTAACTAGCGCAACCAGGATCGCATCCATCTCTCTCATTTCCCATTTGAATGTATAAGTAGGAAAAAGACAGAAAGGGGGGGGTTTATCCCCTTGTCCATCCTTGTCTAACATATTTATATGTTTTTTAAGGGGAGTCGGACGAGGATTTCGGTCAAAATTTTAAAAAATTGTTTTTTCAGCTAACCTTGTTCCATTTATCATCAGCTTTAATTTAAGACCAAGTTCACTTATTTTTGATGAGTAGTCTACTCTTTAAGAATAATTTCATTAAAAAAAGAAAAACAGAGTTAAGTGCATTATGCATTTAAAGTGTTTTTTTTTTTTTCGGAATTTTTAAATTGTGTTTTCCCCCAGTTTGTGTTTTTTCACGCAAGAGGTACATTTTCTCAGGACCCACTCAACCGATTTTGAAAAACTTAGGCTTGTTTGATTCGTCTTTACGCCCTGCACAATTTAACATAGCTGTTTTTTTTTCAAAATTCTGTTTGGCTCAACTTTTATGAGCCTCAAAGCTCCCAAAAATAGTTAACTTTTGGAACTAAATTTTAAAAGATCATAACACTTTCAAAATTCAATATTTTTTTAAAACCCCTTTCTCTTGCGCGGACGTAAATTATTTGCCATGGGCGGATACTCGGATTTGTTTTTCTCTATTCTCCTCCCATTTGAACGAGCGCGTTAGAAAAGGATAGCATGTTAGACCATCACATGACTTTATCCCCCATCTCCGTTATTTCTTCTTCCAGTTATTTCTACTCACTTCTCAAGATGGCGGACATGCTTTTTCAGGCTATACAACAAATCACAACTCGGCTAGTTGCCGAAGATTGCCGAAGATGCTCACTTTCGAACATGGCGACCCGAAGTAAAGAGTGTTTCAAAATGAATTAGAGTTTCCGTTCTGATTAGAGTATTCTGTGCTTACAGGGAACGTGTAATGCGGATTGCGTTGAAACGTCGACGCAGAACTTTTGTAACTATACTTGTACGTAACTAGCGCAACCAGGATCGCATCCATCTCTCTCATTTCCCATTTGAATGTATAAGTAGGAAAAAGACAGAAAGGGGGGGGTTTATCCCCTTGTCCATCCTTGTCTAACATATTTATATGTTTTTTAAGGGGAGTCGGACGAGGATTTCGGTCAAAATTTTAAAAAATTGTTTTTTCAGCTAACCTTGTTCCATTTATCATCAGCTTTAATTTAAGACCAAGTTCACTTATTTTTGATGAGTAGTCTACTCTTTAAGAATAATTTCATTAAAAAAAGAAAAACAGAGTTAAGTGCATTATGCATTTAAAGTGTTTTTTTTTTTTCGGAATTTTTAAATTGTGTTTTCCCCCAGTTTGTGTTTTTTCACGCAAGAGGTACATTTTCTCAGGACCCACTCAACCGATTTTGAAAAACTTAGGCTTGTTTGATTCGTCTTTACGCCCTGCACAATTTAACATAGCTGTTTTTTTTCAAAATTCTGTTTGGCTCAACTTTTATGAGCCTCAAAGCTCCCAAAAATAGTTAACTTTTGGAACTAAATTTTAAAAGATCATAACACTTTCAAAATTCAATATTTTTTTAAAACCCCGTGTTAAAGTATGCAGGACAATAAGACGAATCAAACAAGCTAATGTTTTTGAAAATCGGTTGAATAGTTCCTGAGATAATGTTCCTTAAACATGGATGGTTTAACATGGGCTGTGAGATCGGTCGTCCGACGCCCCTTAATGGAGAAAAGAGCGATATGAAGAAACTCTCGGTGCGCTACTATTATTGTACGTAATAGGTTTATTTCAAGGTAAATATTTCCAATGCGTTGTTGGTAGACATCAAAATATGATGTCAGGATTCCAAAAGGACATTAATCAAAACGGAAGTTTTTTTGCCCTGGGGTCGAAAAATATCGGCCTCTTGCGGTTATACGGTGTTCGTTGGAGCAAGAAAACCTAACTTCAATGTTTTCGACCGTTGTGCCTTTTTATTTACGGGCTCGTAAACACATACGGGCACCCACAAGCTTTAAAGCTTGTTTTGCGGGTGCCTGCAAGCTTACTAGCGGTATAAATCCCCCTTAAATGCTCAATTTGAGGTTATTTTGACATCAGATCAAATAATCAATCATTTACGGAATCTTAACGTATCTTTTAAAACAATCAGAGAGACCTCCACGACAGACAACAACAACTTTTCATGTCCGTTCTACACATTAACAAATGTTATTGTGGTGCGATCCAAAATGGGCCGGTTGATTGGTGAAAAAGCTCCTATACTGCCCGAAAAAGAGGACCACCATTTTTCGGCCCCTGATCCATTGGCGGATCCAGCCCTCGCGAACGGGGGGGGGGGCGAACTTGGAATGTTTGCCCCCCGGAGACCCCTTTTTCCTTTTTTCTCTCTTTCTTTCCCCTCTTTTCCCCCTCTTTAGCCGAAGGGGGGGCGATCGCCTCCTTCGCCTCCCGTGTCCACCAATGCACTGCCCTGGAGTGGAGATCATCAGTCATACGGCTACTATTCACGATTAGATAATTAATTTCAAACCATCTAAATCCCAACATGATATAGAACAACCTAATGGTATAGAGTTTACACTTTCACCTTTTTCACACGGAGCAAATAACTGGTAGAATCTACCATCTGCATAGTTGATTTTGGAGTCAGCAATCAAGTATGGTAAATTTCTCTAAATGATGGTAAAATGTACCAACAAGTTAACATAATTGACCATATTGTAAGTTGCATTTACCATCTACTTGATAGCTGACTCCAAAATCAGCCCAGATGGTAGATTCTACCAGTCTTTTTTTTCCCATGTCGTTCTCGAGCCGCCACTGGCTTGGTTAGAACGTAAGCCACCGCCCCAATCAAACAGTTAGCGATTAAATTTTATTATTCGTGACAAACAAACAAGTAAATATACTGATACATAAATAAATCGTATAAATCGAAACCAAACGAAATAAATTAAACTTGGCAACTTATCGCGAGCGTGGAGAAGATTCTAAAAAATGTCTTGATCGCGTACATACATACACAAGCTGTTCATAATTTTTCCTCGCTCCTTTTTCTGCGGAACTTATAAACGGGGCAATTTTATTCCAAGTTGAATCAGCTTTCTATACACCAACGACCAGAAGAGCCAGAAGAGGATGATGTCGGGCCAGTTTTCTGGATCTGCGGCCAGGATGAGGGCCGCCGCGCCGCGGTCCGGATTGGCGCGGGCGCGCGCGTGTTAGATACATATTACATGTGTATAAGCCACTGAAGCATTGTTCAAGACTTTCCGCAGAGATCAGCATTTTTTTGTAACAAGCGAGGAAAAGGTACGAAACGACAGTCAGTCGTCTCGCACGTTTTCCTACATCAAGTATTGAGAACTGTTGTCTCGTCTCTCTTTTTGTCATTACAATTTTAAATCGTTGTTAACACTAGATTTTTATTTTCTGTGAATAAAGAAAACTTTTTTAAAAAATCTACTTTTGTAGTTGTTAACAAAACTGGCGCAGTCTTGTAGGATAGCTCGCGAATATCACCGAAATTCTATCGTAGATAATTCCACCGATACTTCGTTGTGTTGCTCCACTTCAGACGCTATCCAGAATCTACACTCTTTACTTTGCTTTTCTTTTTCGTTAAAAAAAAGAAGCATCCTGAATTCCAATATCCATAGGATTCAGCCCAT
This sequence comes from Trialeurodes vaporariorum, assembly GCA_011764245.1. Lineage (NCBI taxonomy): Eukaryota > Metazoa > Arthropoda > Insecta > Hemiptera > Aleyrodidae > Trialeurodes > Trialeurodes vaporariorum. Next base: position 51,839,760 of record VMOF01000369.1, read on the forward strand.
AAATTCCAAAGAAAATACTTTTGGACGCGAACTATCATCGTTACGCATTATCCAAGGATTTCCAAGGAACGAGTCTTAGTCAACTCCAACGAACGAGTCTTAGTCTACTCCACCGAACGAGTCTTAGTCTACTCCAACGAACGAGTCTTAGTCTACTCCACCGAACGAGTCTTAGTCTACTCCAACGAACGAGTCTTAGTCTACTCCGACGAACGAGTCTTTGCCTACAGTAACGAACGGATAATCCTTTTTCATCGTGCAAGCGACGTTGCCACGCCGGTCACCAGATCTGTGAATCAAGATGCACTGCCTGCTCGTTATCGTTTTCGTCATAGAGTGAGAAAATTTCAATTTTTGTTTTTATTTTCCTTTGCTTTCAGCGACTTTTTATTTTAAATTTTGAATTTGTTTTTCTTTATAGCCTTCTTGAGCCCGTGTAAATCATTTAATCTCGATTTGAAATTATCGACTTATTATTAATACTGAAAGGTAAAAATTGCAGGTAAAAGTGACCCTTTTGTACTTTATCGTAAGTACGCATTTAAACCCAGCGTAGAAAAAAAGAGAGAGAACATGGAGGAATTAGCTAGAGCCCTGACCATAATAGCCCAACATCAGGCCACCCAAATTGAAAGAAACAATAATAGTCCCATTCCAAAGGCCCATTTGGATAGAATCCCTGAGTTCCACGGAGAACTAGAGTTGTTAGGTAGATTTATTTCTGTTTGCGACAATCTGTGTACACAGTTTTTGGATGCAGCGAATCCAGATAGCCCAAATAATGCGCTTTTGATCGACAACATTATCAGTAAGGTAAAAGGTGACGCTGCTCGCAAAATTTCTAAATTAGATTTGTCTACTTGGGCAAATATTAAAGAGGCCTTAATTTCGAACTATGCCGATAAAAGAGATTTAACCACCCTTACTAGAGAACTATTCGCAATAACTCAAAATAACGGCGAAAATGCGTTTGAGTTCGTAAAAAGGATGGAAGATCATGCTAATTTAATCTCTGCCTATTTGATAAACCACCCCCCGCCGAACAACTACGTAGCATTCCAAAAGAGTATGATGAATAAATTTGTACTTGAGCAATGTATTCATGGGTTGAGGAATCCTTTGCAACATTTTATTTTGAGCCATGATCCAGCTTCACTGGACGATATTTACGGCCTATTAGTAAACAAATATCAGAGAGAAGCTAATTTCAAACCTTCGAGTCATTCTGAGCGTACTGCGAAAAATGCGCAACCAGTGAAGACACATTGGTCTAATAATAGCCCTCAAAATAAAGCTGCCCCTAGGACTCAAAACTATAATACTAAACCCTTTGAGAATAATAAACCACGCCAATACCAGAGTGATCAAAAACCAAATAATTTCCAAAAACCCCTGGCAAGTACGAACGCACCAATCAACAATCCCGTTCCTATGTCTGGCATTAGCCATAATACTCACCGTTACCAAAACCCTCAAAGATTCCATTTGGAAGGGGATGATACAAACATCGAAGAACAGGAAATTGAGACCCAGTGTGATGATCCTGTAGAACCAATCGAGGCAGAGGACTCTGAACTGTGTGGCGAAACACATCAGGTTTTTCTCCAACGAGCCTCGGTAAAGACGAATCGTTTGTAACACTCTCTTCAACTGTTCTCCCTTACATTTTAATCCCTTCCTGCAATCTTAGATTACTAATAGATTCCGGTTCGACCACTTCTTTGATGAATCCAGAAGTAATTACCAAACATAATCTTTTCATTGAAGAAAACAAAGAGAATTATTCTATAAACACTATTCACGGGCAAACTAACTTAACCCATAATGTAACGATTAATTTCAACGTAATCGACCCCGAGCTTCCATTAAAATTTCAGATAACCAAATGGCACAAATTTTTCGATGGATTGATAGGAAACGACATTCTCAAAGTTTTAAAAGTTGACATAAAATATTCCAATAACACTCTCAAATTTAAAGACAGAGAAATCGAATTGCTTTGGCATAAAACAGGAAAACACTTAACTCAAGTAACTGCTTTTCCCATGAGTGAAACGGTAGTAAAGCTAAAAATGGACAAAAATGCTCCTAGAGAGGTATTGATACCTAAATATCAACTAAATGAGGCCTGTTTTATTCCAGCTTGTCTTGCAACTCATGAAAACGGAGAAGTAAATTTGATAGTGAATAATGCTTCAGAAAAGAGTTACGACATAATCCAAGATAAGGAAATTCCATACCTTGACGCAAAAAGAAATTTTGAGATAGGAAAAAACTTCTTCGAAAAAGAACAGTCTAACCGATCAAAAAAACGAGTAAAAAAGAAGGGAGGAAATTTTAACATCAACCACTCAAATAGGGCACCCTCTTTTGACTTTTCTATGTTACGCACCGACCATATGAATGACGAAGAGAGGAGAGTTTTTAAGAAAATTATTGACGATTATGAAGACTTGTTTTTTATTGAAGGTCAACCGCTAACTTTCTCCCACGAAGTAAAGCATGAGATCCGTACTAAAGACGATAACCCAATCTATACAAAGCAATATCGATACCCGAACTGCCATAAAGAGATAATTCGAGAAAATATCGAAAAAATGCTAGATTCTGGGATAATAAGACCCAGCTATTCCCCTTGGTCTTCCCCTGTTTTAATTGTACCAAAAAAACTCGACGCCTCTGGCAAAAAGAAATGGCGAATGGTTATCGACTTTAGAAAACTTAACGAAAAAACAATAGAAGACAAATACCCGATTCCCAATATAAATGACTTACTCGACAAATTAGGGAAATCGACATATTTTACGACACTTGACCTTGCAAACGGATTTCACCAGATTCAATTACACCCAAACAGCATAGCCAAAACAGCGTTTCAAACAGAAAATGGACATTTTGAGTTCCTTAGAATGCCTTTTGGCCTGACCAACGCACCTCCAACATTCCAAAGAATGATGGACTCGGTTCTAGCGGGACTTCAAAACAAAATATGCTTAGTGTACCTAGACGACATAATAATTTTTTCAAGCTCTCTGCAGGAACATCAAAAACACTTGAGATTAGTTTTCGAAAGGCTTAAACAGTTCAATCTTAAAATGCAGATTGACAAATCGGAATTTTTAAAACACGAAACCGATTATCTTGGGCATGTGATTACAGATAAGGGATGTAAGCCAAATAAAAAGAAAATCGAAGCCATTACAAAATTTCCTATTCCCAAGACCACAAAGGAAATAAAAAGCTTTCTCGGATTACTTGGTTATTACCGAAAATTTATTAAAGATTTTTCCAAAATTACCAAATTTTTAACAATATGTCTAAAAAAGGACGCAACCATACCCCATGATAACCCCAAATTCATTGAACGATTTAACTTCTGTAAAGAACTCCTTTGTAATGAGCCGATTTTGCAGTACCCGGATTTCACTAAAGAGTTTATTTTAACCACAGACGCATCCAACTTTGCACTTGGAGCCGTGCTCTCACAGGGTAAAGTGGGTAGTGATCTACCCGTCTGTTATGCGAGTAGAACATTAAACGATTGCGAAACCCGGTATTCTACCATAGAAAAAGAGTTATTAGCCATAGTGTGGGCAACTAAAACGTTCCGCCATTACCTCTTCGGGCGAAAATTCAAGATTATCACGGATCATCGCCCCCTTACCTGGCTTTTTTCCCTAAAAGACCCTGAATCTAAGTTAGCTCGATGGCGTATCAAATTGTCCGAATACGACTACGAGATAATCTACAAACCTGGAAAGAAAAATCTAAATGCAGATGCCCTTTCCCGAATTCAAATAAATTACCACACAATTCTACCTGAGTTGCCCACTAGCGAAGAAATTTTGAATTTTGACGAAATTGAAGAGATAGCTAATTCAGAAAATCCCGATGTTAGTTCATTAATGGCAGAGTTTGGAGATGATGAACCAGAACCCGAGGCAATAAGAATTGAGATACCTCAAAAACAACCCCGTAGAGAATTTTTAGACGAAAATAGCACGGTGCATTCAACCCAGGAAACACCCGATAATGGAATTCCTATCACAGAACAACCCCTAAATTTCGCGAAGTACCAGATAATCGCGGATATTCATGATGGAGAATTGAGATATGGTACTCAGACTTTGCACCAGGATCGTAAGCGTAGGACTCTTGTGTTGTTCAACGCTAGTAATCTAAGTGACGAAATAATTAAATTCCTCAAAGAATATATTAACCCAAGAAACCGCTATCGTATCCTATTCAAGGACGAAGATTTGTACAAAACTTTTAATAATTTACTCATTGAAAAATTCAGCAGGTTAAAGTTTGAAAAAACCAACACCCTACTAGATGACGTAGAGACCGACGAAGAACGTAAGAAAACAGTCACGGACTATCACCTAGGGAAAACTAACCATCGTGGCATTGTAGAAACGGAAGCTCATCTCGTAAGAAAGTTTTATTGGCCCAACATGCGTAAATTAATCACGGAGATAATTAGTAATTGCGAAATTTGTACTTTAGGAAAATATGATAGAAATCCGTACCACCTGGAGCTAGAAAAGACACCGACTCCGAATAGGCCCTTAGAAACTGTACATTTGGACGTATTGCAAATAGAAAAGACGTGCTTTCTAACTATAGCCGACTCATTTTCTAAATACGGACAGATCTACCCAATCCATTCGAAAACAGGATTGGCGATTCTCGAAAATTTATTGATATTTTGTAACCACCATGGCCTACCAAAAAAAATAATTGTTGATCGCGGACCCGAATTTGACAATAAAATAATACAGGAATACTGTAGGACTCACAATATCGAATTCCATGTCATCAGTAGTGATCACCCCCAGTCCAACGGTCTGATAGAACGCTTTCACTCGACTATACTAGAACACATTAGGCTATTAAAACTTGAGCCTAATTTCAAAAAGGACCCGATTTCCATTATAGTTCAATATGCATTAGCCGCATATAATAATTCAATATCAAGTTCAACAAAGCTCACTCCCCATGAAATTCTTACAGGCCACTTGGAAACAGAGAAGTTTTTACGAACGTATGATGAGCCCGTAACCCAAAACTATGTCCAAAAACATAAGGATTACTGTAACAAGCTTTATGATTTAATAAAACACCGTTTAGATCAAAATAAAGAAAGTTACACCTCCAAGCTAAACAAAAAACGACACAAACCCGTCGCACAGGTCAGTACAGATGCTTTCCAGCGTAATAATAGAGGGAGAAACAAAACATCCCCTAAATTCATTAAAAGAAAAATTCATAGTGCGATAAACGACAAAACACTGAACTTAGGAAACACAGCTAACCTTAAGGTAGAAAAAGTGAGGCTAGATCAGATAAAACGTTTGCCAAAAAATTACAAACCTGTTACAGATACGCAAGATCTGAGACCGGGATAGTTAATCTTACCAACAAGATGGATGCCATCCCAATCAAACTAGGGCATGCTTACCTCGAGACAGGCAGCCACGTAATTGTGCACACAACCGATCTTCAACCGCTAATTACTAGTCAGGAAAAATTAACCCAAAACTTTGTAAGTTTCATACGTAACTTAGATAAAACCACTCTTCAAAGCCTAAAATTAAACCTTCAAAATGCAAAAATATCAAAAATTAATAACGAAAATAAAATAAGAATACTCGTACCAATAAGAACAAAAAGGAGCCTTAATTTTTTAGGGACAGGTATAAAATTCATAACTGGAAATATGGATGAGAACGACAAGGAAAGCATTGATAACGCTATCAAACAACTAAAAGACAATCAGATAATACTAGAAAATCAATCTAAAGTATCCTACTCCCTAGCCACCCAAACTTCCAATCAGTTCAAAAACAATATCCAAATCATCAACCAAATGAATGAAAACATCGTTCAACAAATTAATACGCTAAAAACTCTCGCTATAAATCAAACTGAGGCAGAAATCCTTAAGATTCATGCAGAAACAACTTTAAATTCCTATGCCCATGGCTACCAACTCATTGGAAACCTATTAACGACTATCGAAAACTCTATTGGATTTTGCTACGCAGGAGTGCTGCACCCTAGTATAATAGAACCAGGTATGCTCGAAAAAGAAGTCCTAAGAATTAAACTAGCGGAAAAAGTGAACGTAAACCTAAAAGAGGTTGGTTTCATGAATTTTGAAAAAACCATCAGAGTCAAATGTATAAAGCAAAATTCTTTTATTGTATATTTCTTAACCTTTCCTGTTAATGACGTGAAGATCTATAATTACTACCAAATTACACCAATAGCCTTAGGAATAAGCGAACCTTTTGCCCGAATCAGGCTCAATAACCCCTATATGTTAGAAAATGGAACCTTTATAACCAACCCAACTAAAGAATGTATATTACTTAGTGATAAGAACTATCAATGTTATCAACAACAAGAAGACGTAGAATTTCAATGTAAAAAGGAAATATTAAAAAACGAGCCAAGAGATAAATGCAGGTACGAGACAGTGTTGCAAATTAATGCAATTCAAGAGCTACCCCAAACAAATCATTTCTTGATTCAGTTTCTCAATGAGAGCAAAGTGGAAGAAAGATGCGATAAAATAAGAGAGACAAAAATCTTAAAAGGCACCTTTCTATTAGATGTAAATAACTGCACTTATTTTGTAAACAAACAAGAAATTAAAAAGGCAAAAACTGAAAATAGGTACGAAATAATATTGTTCCCTCAACCAGAAGCTTTTAAGCAAAATAAAATTATTTTAAAGGACATTGAATTAAGAAATCTCTCTGTACAATTAGAACCCGAACCATTTGTTCCGATAGCATGGTATTCTGAGATATTGCCAGAAACGTTACCACATTACTCAATCCCGAGTTTTATCATTTCAGTAGGCCTTATTATTGCAGGGATTACAGTGTTAAGGAAAAAGTATTTTAAACCAAAAGGTAATAATGAAAGGTTCAATCTAACGATTAACAATGCTGCATCTGTACCTACAGCATCCGAACCCACTGGTTTCATTCCAAAGATTCTGTACCCCAAACTTTCGAATGAAAACGGTGAAATACCCTTAAAACCGTACCAAAATCCCTATATTATCCCCGGTTTTAATAAGTAGGAGGGGAGGTGTTAGATACATATTACATGTGTATAAGCCACTGAAGCATTGTTCAAGACTTTCCGCAGAGATCAGCATTTTTTTGTAACAAGCGAGGAAAAGGTACGAAACGACAGTCAGTCGTCTCGCACGTTTTCCTACATCAAGTATTGAGAACTGTTGTCTCGTCTCTCTTTTTGTCATTACAATTTTAAATCGTTGTTAACACTAGATTTTTATTTTCTGTGAATAAAGAAAACTTTTTTAAAAAATCTACTTTTGTAGTTGTTAACAAAACTCGCGCGGGCAGAAGTCGGGTGAAGTTTCTTTCGGTCTTTAACTCATCACGGTAATAACTACCTTGGGACTCGACCTTGAGAAGGCCGATTCCACTTTTTTTCCGCCTACCCACCCCGCGATTCCTTATTCCTTACACCCCCTCCCCCTCCCCCCACCCCGCCCCCTCCCCCCTCCCCGCCCCCTCGGCCAATGTCCGCGGCCAATTTCCTGGTATCCTCTTCTCAACAACAACGCGACCGTGCGGCCTGTTACCCCTTCCTTTGGAGATACCTTCAGGTTCTGACAATCATCTCCTTGAATAAAAGATCCATGTTGCCAGCTTTTGGTATATGAGGGGGAGGAAAAAGAAGGACCCTATCATCCTATTTGGATACATGCAAAAGAATCGATTTCTTATCCTCTCATTTTTATCCATGCAAAAGGATCGATTCCTTATCCTCTCATTTGGGTACTTGCAAAAGAATTGATTTCTTATCCTCTCCCGTTTGGATACGTGCAAAAGAATCGATTCCTTATCCTCTCATTTGGATACATGCGGAAAAGAATTAATTTCTTGCGGGACTCGATCGGTCTGTATAGCAAACTTTTGCCAGAGCAATACGCGCTGATTCAATGGGTCTGTTGCAAACTTTTGCTACAGCGCTATGGAGGGTAAACTCTGCGGGCCGATCATTTACTTTATCGTTAAACCGATCGTTAAAACTGTCTACGAGTGATGCTACTGGTCGAAAATTGTAAAACTTGGCTGTTGCTATGGTAACCATCGTTAAGAGTCTCGTTTTATAAAGGCTATTCATGAGTAACCTTTATAAAACGGACACTATAACGATGGTTGCCATAGCAACGGATAAGTTTTACAATATTCGACCAATATATAATCACTCATACACAGTCTTAACGATCGGTTTAGCGATGAAGTAATAATGATCGGCCCGCTGGTGTAAAATTGCGTGAAAATCACAATGAGAGCATCAAATAGTCTCAAAATCCACCCATAAACCTAAAAAAGGCGTTTAAAGGAAAGCCTAAGATGGCAATCGAACGGGCGAATCAATCCCGTATGCATGCACCACGAGCAGGAAAGATGGCCGACGACAGCATCCGGCAAAGCAAGTACTTGCCCGGCGTTTCCTTCTCAGAATTCGGGCAAATCGACGCAAAATGTGAATTATTCACCGTAGTAATCACAAAAAACCACGTGAAAGTAAAATTTAAAGGAAAAAACCCGCAGAATGACACAAAATGTAGGTGCTGTGAGGAAATGAGACGTATGTTTACATTCTAACGAGCAATATAAATTGCCGTTGTCGGCCATCTTTCGGTGCTCGAGGGGCATTCATGCATGAGGGTTGATTCGCCTGCAGTGGCGAGGCTTGCAATTTGGCAACGTTCCTTTTCCCCCCTTTAAACACATTAGAAAGGTCGAAACGTCTGGTCATCACCGATGATCGAAGCATTCGATTTTTTCAGTGAGTTTAAATGGAGAAAGTACATTATTGCCAAATGCCACGCCTCGCTACTGTTCGCCTGTTCGACCGCCATAGGCTTTTCTAAGAACGCCTTTTGTGGGTTCATGCATGAGTTGATTTTTATACTTTTTCTGAAGCTCTCTATGTAATTTTTACGTGATGGTAGGTACACCAGAATCAACCCTCTATAACGCTCTGTAGCAAAAGTATGCAACAGATCTATTCCGATGTAAAATCAGTCGAACATATTAACACAGAATAATACAACCAGAACGAAAACTCTGTCGGATTTTGAAGCAAATTCATTTCGCGTCCACCATAATGGGATACATCTGGATTCGCGCGCGAAGAAAAAAATGTAGGACATGATCCGCAAAACTTTTATTCTGAAATGTCAATAGAATAAAAGTGAGGCCGGAAACTTACGATTTCTTTCCAGAATTTACAGAAATAAATGAGTTTCAACACAAATCACACACGTCCGCCATATTGGGATATAGGACCACAGCGTTGCCTATTGGTGCCGTTAAATTCCAAACTTGCTTCCATTGGCTCTTATGGGAGTTTCCGTTCTGATTGTATTATTCTGTGATATTAACGTTGAGAGTCAAAGAAAAAAAGGAAAGAGAGAAAGAAAGAAAGAAAGAAAGAAAGAAAGAAAGAAAGAAAGAAAGAAAGAAAGAAAGAAAGAAAGAAAGAAAGAAAGAAGAAAGAAAGAAAGAAAGAAGAAAGAAAGAAGAAAGAAAGAAAGAAAGAAAGAAGAAAGAAAGAAAGAAAGAAAGAAAAGAAAGAAAGAAAGAAAGAAAGAAAGAAAGAAAGAAAGAAAGAAAGAAAGAAAGAAAGAAAGAAAGAAAGAAAGAAAGAAAGAAAGAAGAAAGAAAGAAGAAAGAAAGAAAGAAAGAAAGAAAGAAAGAAAGAAAGAAAGAAAGAAAGAAAGAAAGAAAGAAAGAAAGAAAGAAAGAAAGAAAGAAAGAAAGAAAGAAAGAAAGAAAGAAAGAAAGAAAGAAAGAAAGAAAGAAAGAAAGAAAGAAAGAAAGAAAGAAAGAAAGAAAGAAAGAAAGAAAGAAGAAGAAAGAAAGAAAGAAAGAAAGAAAGAAAGAAAGAAAGAAAGAAAGAAAGAAAGAAAGAAAGAAAGAAAGAAAGAAAGAAAGAAGAAAGAAAGAAGAGAAAGAAAGAAAGAAAGAAAGAAAGAAAGAAAGAAAGAAAGAAAGAAAGAAAGAAAGAAAGAAAGAAAGAAAGAAAGAAAAAAGAAAGAAGAAAGAAAGAAAGAAAGAAAGAAAGAAAGAAAGAAAGAAAGAAAAAGAAAGAAAGAAAGAAAGAAAGAAAGAAAGAAAGAAAGAAAAGAAAGAGAAAGAAAGAAAGAAAGAAAGAAAGAAAGAAAGAAAGAAAAAACATTTTCGTAATAGCTCTGATACAACCTTTGCCCTTTGGTATACATATAGAATGGATGAAATTCTGATTTAAAGAGGTTTATTCAAAAAGGCCGTTTTTGTGACCCCCTCGCGGGTGTATGAAAATTTTAGGGGTGATGGAGCTCGTCGTGGGGAGTCTGAATCTGGGCTTGGAATTTCTGTAGCCCCCCAGGAAGCGGTGTTGCCAAGCTTCAAAGTTGACGTCGTTTTTGGGTCAGAACTCTTCAACGAATAAAGATATTGACCTGCGGTTTGTTTTAAACGATAGAAAATAAAAAGTACTGTAATTTGCATACCTAATTTAAAGGTTTTAAACGATTTTTGTTCAAGCTATGGCGATTTTTCGTTTTTAAAGACTCTTAAAAAATGACGTTTTCAACATTTAAAAATACTGCGCTCCTGCAGATCGGTATACACTTTAAGTGCAAAAAAACTAGATTTTATGCCCTTTCGAATGGCGCAAACCGCGATCTGGGGAAATCATTTGTCTTTGAGCTACAGCCGCTCAAAGTTGCCCCGACAAGCCCCCTGGGGGTCCTAAGGGAGGCTATCTCAAAGAATTCAAACAGCAACACCTATCTTGTGATACATCGTTCGAAAGGGCATAAAATTCTAAGACTTTTGGTGCAAACCGGAAGTTATTATCGTTTTTCGTTTTCGATATATCGAAGGTCAAAGTTCGATTTTGAAGACGGAAGTAAGAGGAACTTAATATTCGATATCTCGAATACGAAAAACGATATCAATCTCCGGATTGCGCCAAAATTCTTAGTTTTTAATGCTTTTTTGATTGGTGTATCATTCAAAAGGGGTCGAGCGTAGGAATTTTTGAGATAGCCCCTCTGAGGGGGCAAAATTTTTGAAAATTTTTGGAGGCTATAAAATCAAATTTTCAACCGATGAGTACTTGCTTTTTAAAATATTTTGGACCCCTAATTTCTTAAATTTCGACTTTTTAAATAGAAGTAATGATTTTTTGAAAATGGGTCCAAATAAAACTTTTGATCTGCGATATATCGAAAACGAAAAACGATAATAACTTCCGGTTTGCACCAAAAGTCTTAGAATTTTATGCCCTTTCGAACGATGTATCACAAGATAGGTGTTGCTGTTTGAATTCTTTGAGATAGCCTCCCTTAGGACCCCCAGGGGGCTTGTCGGGGCAACTTTGAGCGGCTGTAGCTCAAAGACAAATGATTTCCCCAGATCGCGGTTTGCGCCATTCGAAAGGGCATAAAATCTAGTTTTTTTGCACTTAAAGTGTATACCGATCTGCAGGAGCGCAGTATTTTTAAATGTTGAAAACGTCATTTTTTAAGAGTCTTTAAAAACGAAAAATCGCCATAGCTTGAACAAAAATCGTTTAAAACCTTTAAATTAGGTATGCAAATTACAGTACTTTTTATTTTCTATCGTTTAAAACAAACCGCAGGTCAATATCTTTATTCGTTGAAGAGTTATGACCCAAAAACGACGTCAACTTTGAAGCTTGGCAACACCGCTTCCTGGGGGGCTACAGAAATTCCAAGCCCAGATTCAGACTCCCCACGACGAGCTCCATCACCCCTAAAATTTTCATACACCCGCGAGGGGGTCACAAAAACGGCCTTTTTGAATAAACCTCTTTGAGTCAGAGTGACTCGGTAAACAGCTTCGGTCAAATATCAAGGTTCTTTGAAGGTCATACAGAAAGATAGTAAAGGCGTTGTTTTAGCCGAAAGTGAAAATAATCGGCACAGGTGCTCTAAAGACTCAATTACCATGGGGCAGAATAATATATAGGATGAGCACAGTATGGGAGCGCTGAGCTGCCTGAACGCATATAAGCACCTGGTCGGCTTGGTATGGAGAAAGAGGTGTCGCGTCTATATACGTGGCCTTGCTAAGGGTTAATAATGCGACGTCTAGAGAGAGAAAAAGAAAAGAAAAGAAAACTTATTCCATTCTTTACAACACGCGTTATTGTTTGCAGTTTATCACAGCGTCCTATATGGGCGTGGTTAATACTCAACAGATTGCGTATCCATCAATGTCTTGATGGAGTGTATATGAGTCTGAACATTTCATTTGCGTCCAGAAAAATCGTTAAGAGGGCTATAATCGTACAGATTATACTAAAATGCACCTCATAATATTTGAAAAACGAATATCGTAAACAACAGCTGGTTATTTTTCTTGTGTGCTATACTTGCACACATTTTGCCTCGAATGAGTATACATGAAAATGTTTATAATGTAACGCGTGAGGGGCGAAAGGTGCGTAAAGTAACATACAGGGTGACTATAAAAAAAGACCCACCCGAAGAGTTAGACATTTTTTTCAAAAATGCATTACTTTTTAATCAGACAACGTACAGACCTTTACTTTTCGACTAAGATTCCTCAATTATAACTAGTTTTTAGGGGGAAAAATCAGTGACTTTAATTCTAATTGTTTGCCACGAAATTTGTATTGTTTTAATTTGAAAAATTCTGAATGGGTCGTTTTTTTTAGCAGTCATCCTGTACAGAGAATGAGGCAGTTTAGCAGCGTGATACTTGCAGCCCCTCGAACGCTGAAATAACGATGATTTTTATGGCACCAACTTACAGAGCAGAATTTATTACGTTTCTTTAATACCCGTGCATTATACTTACTTATTTTTCATTCTATTATTCAGTAATTTGTTTCTCCCTTTTTCCCTTATTTTTGCAAGGTGCTTACTGTGAGAGCGTTGAAAAATCCGTTTTGCAAGTAAAGTAACATTAACTATCGATTGGAACGAGACAATGTTTTCTGTCCCTCGGTGGGGCCAGGAAAATTGTATTTTTAAATTAAAGATTACAGAAAACAGATTGGTTGAAAATTTATCATCTTGGTTGCGCAACTGAAAATCGCCTCATCTAGAATTGTTGGTATGAATATACCAACGAGCCACTGGCGCAACCAGGATCTCTTCCATCTCTCTCGCATTTTCCATTTGAATGTATAAGTTGGAAAAGGACAGAAAGAGGGGGTTTCATCCCGCTGTCCATCCTTGTCTAACATACGTTTTTTAATGGAGAAAAGAGAGAGATAAAGAAACTCTCGTTGCACTGGCGCAATCAGTATCTCTTCCATCTCTCTCATTTCCCATTTGAATGTATAAGTAGGAAAAAAACAGAAAGAGGGGGTTTTATCCCGTTGTCCATCCTTGTCTAACATTCGTTTTTAATGGAGAAAAGAAAGAGAGATGACGAAGCGCGGAGGTAGCCATGATGGAAAATCTCTTACATTGACATTTCTCACACAGGCTCAGTTTGTTTGCCTCATATTGTTTAACCTTTAAATTTTCAAGCAAAAAATTGTGAAGAAATCCATTTGATATTGGTTATAAACGAAAGTGCAAGTGTTTTATAGAGTGGCTATCTGGAAACAGAATTTTAATACAACTGTTTCTTTTGGAAGGATTTAACACGATAAAAAAAAACGATAATATGACAGGAACAAGCAAAATTTCTCGTTTGGATAGTTGTATTAGAATTTTGTGTCCAGATAGCCAATCTAAAACACTTGCACTTTCCTTTAAACCCAATTTCCACTCGATCAATTACAATTTTCGATTTAAGGTTAAAAAAAGTGAGGCAAACATACCAGAATCAGATCGACCATGCTGCCTCCTTTTGGTATTTGACTCATAATATGTATCAGCCTCTCTATTGCTATACTTCGTTGAATCAGGGCTGCCGTTTTGCGTCGTATTTTTCAACTCACCGATGATTCCGACGGTTGAGGAAAGATTACAGAGTTTAGTTCAGAGTATGACTGTAATGCACGAAAATACTCGCATCAGTAATCTTTTCTCAACCGGTGGCGTCGTCGATGACTTTAAAAAACTTGCGGATATTTTAACTAATTAAAGGAGTTTCCACCGATTGAGAAAAGATAACAGAGTCGAGTATTTTCGACCATTTCGGTCATACATTGAATAGAACTGTGTAATCTTTTCTCCACCGGTGGAATCATTGGTGAATTGAAAAATGCGACCAATTATACGCCAAACGGCAGCTCTGGTTGAAATATACAGTAGAGTACGAAAAGAATATCGATGACCAATGACTCTTGGAGGGAAAGGTACCTGCAATACGGGTTTCGATTACTTTCAGCTTTTCAGTTGGCTTAAACCAAAGCCAACTCCTAAAGAGGCCCTATCTATTTGAGTAGAAACTTTTAAAGTTTTGCCTGAAAGCACGTTGAGTCACAAGCGGACCCAAGAATAGAATCTTTCTATCTGGCCATTTGAATGCGTGTGTTAGAAAAGGGTAGAAGAGGGGGGGGGGGTCACGTGACAGCCTCTGATCTGTCCTTTTCTAACACGCGCATTCTAATGGAAGACAAGAGAGAAGGATATATTCCTTGATGCACTGGTGAGTTGAGTGACGGTGAAACAGCTCTGCCAGGCGCAAACTAATCCAATATTACAATGTATTGAAGTGAAGCATAACTAATTCATTTGAAGGCGCTTGCAGAAGAGAGTTGAACGCGCGAGTAGGACCTACTCAGTAGGTCAGAACTACTAGAATACTGTTTTCGACCGCGCACTATTTTGAAGCTTTTCCTACTAAATAAGTTTAGGGCCAGATATCAACACATTCCTCGTCTTTCCCTCCATTCTTCCTCGAATTGAAGAGGGTCAGAAAGATGGAAGAAAGATGAGAACTAATTGTAAGTTTAGGAAGATTTGAGGAGAATGCGGTAAATGAGGAATAATGAGATATGAGATTATGGAACTGATGGAATACATTCAGAAAAAGTTGAATTGATAAGAATGGGTCGAAATTAACGGGGAATTTTTCAACTGAGGTTATAAAATTTTAAGATTTGAAGAAATCTCAGTCTGTCCATACTAGCCTAGAGATTTCCTCCAAATCTCGACATTTTCCACCCTCCAATTTTCAATGGGGCAGTTGCACGGGTCTGAAATGTTGCGTTTTTTATAAAGTAAATGAAAGAACTTGATGAGCTGAGAACAAACATGCCTTTGGTTTCTGATTAAGTCCCATTGTTCCGGAGATGAGATTTTGGCCCAGAATACATTGTTTTAAATGGGGATTCCGCGTAGTGACGTCACTACACACACGATTTTTTACAACTTTACACGCGTGTATCTCCAAAACCGAAACACTTATGAAAAAAACAAAGGCACCATTGTTCTCTGCTGATTAAGGACTATCAATTTCGTTGTAAAAAACACACTATTTCAGACCTTTGCAACTGCCCCATTGTCTCAATAAATAGCCATTCCATTAGTATCAATTTCACCTTTTCTCCATGTATTCTATCAGTTCCAAAATCTCATATTTCAGAATGGGGCTGTTGCACACTTTTGCTATAAGCGATTTAACAGTCGATTATGGTGTAAAACCCTCGAAAAATAACAATGGCAGCACTAAAAACTTCCAAAATCCGCTCTTAACCTCAATAAACGCTTTTATTTGCGAGGACGTAATGGTGGCCGAGTGTTGTAATAATGGGAGATTCCTATCTTAATTTCGTCACTCTTTCTATGCTGACAAGGATGATTCACAGAGTAATTAATTAGTCATCAGAGTGATGATCCACATCCGATGAATGGTACCGCAACACCTGGTGACACCGGTGTCAAATGAAAGTCGTCTCTTATTGGTCACTTCTTGATGGAGTTGCAGTATTGTTAGATGTGAATCTCTCATTGTTACTACCCTCAGTCACCATTACGCCAAAGCAAATAAAAGCGTTTATCAAGTTTAGGAGTGGATTTTGGAAGTTTTTAGTGCTGCGTTATTTTTGGATGCTTTTACACCAGAATCGACTGTTAAATCGATTATAGCAAAAATGTGCAACAGCCCCATTCCCCATCAGCATGCTTCCTATATCTTTACTCCAGTTAGTCCTTGCCCTCTGTTACGTAATAATTAGTAACAATACTTTGAGTATTGATTCACAGTTTATTTTATCAATATTTCATACTAATACACTTACACAAGTAAGACTTAATAGTTGGATATTTCCTCATTATATCGTTAGAGAGGAGTCTCATTTTCTCTCTTTTCAGTCGTGATATGACAAGATAGACTATTTGGAGGTTGATTAGAGGTTGTTATGGAGAGGTTATTTTAAAAACAAATGATCAAATAAGCTGGAGACGTGCTTGACACCTTCTATTCATCCTCCGTGTATTTCAAATGGCACTTTTCAAGTCAAGGAAATTTCGAGGAAAAGTTATAAAGGAATGCGTTTAAGTTCGGCCCTCAGCGTCTTTCAAGTTTCGTTTCATCAAATATACCATTTGATTATAATTGATGACGCCAGCTTATGTTTGGCTAACCTAACAGCACATCAAATGAAGACACAAAGAACTCTCCCCTTTTAACATAATCTCGATGACTTCGTTGTTGCTTTAGTTAATTCATTTATAATACGTTAAATTATAATAGGATAGCAAAAAAGACAATTCACCTTTCTATTTTGGTCTTACAATTAGTTTCTCAAAGGTTTTTCTTAATAAAAATCGATGTTTTCAGTTCGTGTCGAAGTTAGACTTCATTTTCAATATCAGCGTTGCCGTCGTTGCCCCCACTACTTTAGTTTAATTATCAACTTGTTAGATAGTAACTTTAGGACACAAATTAAGGGATATCTTTTAAGTGAGAGCGAAAGTTTAGGCGCAACCTATTTCAAAAAATCGATAAAAAAAATAAAGAAATAGATACCAAAAAAGTACAAGGAGTAGTATTTCTTTCCGCATACATGAGTATTTTTAGACTGCGAATACATTTTGGCATACGAGATGACAGTTAAGTCGTAAAAAGCTGAGATTATGGCAGGGCATTTTTACCGGGCGCATTTTAATTGATGTGTTCCTGACATTGACCGACTACCGAGGCGTTTACGACCACTAATAATAAGTATTCAGAATACGTTGAATGAATTCGCCCGAGTATTTTTGAAAGTTGGTCTCAAGCAATCGGCCAATTTCGTCACGTAGTATATAACGATCAGTCCCTGATTGATTGGTCTCTTTCGGGTCCTTGATTTCCTCCTACACCTATAGTCCGAGGACTCCGAGGCGACTTTTGATCAATCGATTATCTTATTTGTCCCACTTGAATATGCCGAAGTATATCGATTTCTTGGAGGGGGGAGGGGATTCATATTACATCCATCAGGATCGATTCTTTTTCATAGCTTTCTACACGGAAAAAAAAAAAAAAACTACGGTGAAAATAACCATACGGACACCTGATTGTTATGGTAGATGTTATGGTAATGTTAACCAGAAGTATACTATGTTTTGACTTGGTACTAGGTGATGTTACCTGATTGAATGTCGAATTTACTCTAACAAGGGGAGGCTCAGGAGTCGCCGCCTCCGATTTTGAAAACAATTGCACGAAAATGTAGCTAAAGTAAAACTATTAGACCCGTGTTTCTCACTTTTTGCCAATGGGCCTTCCTAAAGCGTCAGGAATTTTTTGAAAGTTGCCGAAGTTCACGTTAATATATTCGGAACGCTCTCCGCTCGGGTTTTTACGTGAATTTCGGCAACTTTCAAAAAATTCCTGGCGCTTTAGGAAGGCCCATTGGCAAAAAGTGAGAAACATGTGTCTAATAGTTTTACTTTAGCTACATTTTCGTGCAATTGTTTTCAAAATCGGAGGCGGCGACTTCTGAGCCTCCCCTTGTAAGTATCGGTAAATGTACCATACTTCTGCGGTCAAGTTTACCATAACATCTAGCAGGTGCCAAAATCAGGTGTCCGTATGGTTATTTTCACTAATCTTTTTTTCCGTGTATGAAGTAGAGGTTATCGATGTATCACATTTTAGGATATGCACCTCTGCTCTAACAATAATAAATAGCAAATCCAAGATTTCGTAGAACTACTTATAAGTTTTCTATAAAAAGCCCGAAATTAATCCCATAAATTCCTCCGTATAAAGAGTGTAAAATATTGGCTCAAGGGGAGGAGCTAAATCCCCCCCCCCCGGATTCACCACTAAATACAGAACTTAAGCGTTAGATAGTACACAAAGCAGCAGCTCTGTTTCCGACCAGCCTTGCACTCCATTCGCGGGTATACGCTCAGCGGTCACTTTAGAAGAGAGAAAAAAATAAAAGGAAAAAACCGCAACCAGTTATACGTGAAACTTTACGAGTCAAGCTCTGTATAAGTGGGTGAGAAAAAGGAGTACACGTTGGTGATGTTTGGTTCCTCCTCCCGAGATAGAAATGCTCTCATGTATGTATGCGCGCGCAGATATGAAATAGAATGGAATGAATTGGAATGAAATGAAAAATAAATGAACTGGGGCGTCTTCGCACGTCCTAGATCGAGGCTTCTCGTTCAAACGATTGTTTCAGACGAGAAAAGGTGGTGCAGATGCTCCTGGTTGCTGTTTTATTTTCTCTTTCATTTGAACGGGATCAATTATTGAACGAGGGTAGGGCCAAAATTAAATTTCTCTATTTTAATTTTCAGCAACAAGAAATGATAAAGCAATTTGTCGGAAATGGGTCTGTTGCAAACTTTTGCTGCAACGATTAAGAGTGTTTAAAATCGAATGTAAAATCGCCTGAAAAGTCCATTGGTGGCATCAGAAGGTCATAAAATGCAATAATAAACTCACAAGAGGCGTTTAATGAAATCCAAGATGGCTGAGAAATATCAAGCAATTTGTATACATGCACCACGAACATCCAAGGAAGGCCAACTTTGACAACCTCACTGGATGTAGAGGTTATGTGTTCGTTTATGTTGTGGTGGTGCAAGCATTAAAAATTGCTTGATATTTCTCCGCCATCTTGGATTTCATTAAACGACTCTTGTGAGTTTATTAATGCATTTTATGACTTTCTGATGCCACCAATGGACTTTCCATCAGCCGGTTTTACATCAGATTATTCTCTCTTAATCGTTGCAGCAAAAGTTTGCAACAGACCCATTATCTCACAATTCTGACGCCGGTTTTAAAATTGAAATCGGATAAAAATTTCCGAAATGACGGCGGTTTTCTGCGGCCACCAGCCAGCCACCTCCAGTCATCGATGGTCCAAAAATGTTACACTAGATAGTGAACGAGTGATGACGAGTGCGAACTGCGTGTACTTAATAATCCCAAAATTCCAACTTACTCGAAAAAGGTCATTAGAATTCGGCATCACTCGTTCATTTCATTAGTGAAACATTTTTAGACCCTCACTCGGTGACGGGGCGTGGACGTTTTGGGCGAGAACACGTGAAAAAGAGGCGTTTTGGGCGAAAAACGGTAGACCTTTTGGGCGAGTCGTTTTGGGCGAAAGAGTGAAAAGCAACGGGACTTTTGGGCGAGTGACGAAACGGATGTTTAAGTCTTATTTGTTACAATGTGGCAACGTATCAATCAGTAATGATAAGCATAAGAAAAGGTCCCGTCAATAATGGCATTCATTTGCTGAAGCTTTTTGTCGCCATCAGAATAAGATTCGTAGTTATGCTCAGCATCGTTACACTCTAAAATATATTTTAAAGAGGGGTCTACTAACAAACTCACACCACATGCTTTATTCGCGCACCTAAATCTGTACGTTGCGTTTTTTAATATATTAGACTGAGTAAATTTAAAATTATCATCTATAAGACTTTTGCTTCCTCTAAAAGTTTCGTAGACCGCGGAAATTTGTTTATCCATCGTTACAGTGCAATGCGGAAACTAAACAAAAACTGAGGTAAGCTAGGGTGAGCACAGTACAACAATATCGACTCGCTGGACACACCGTTCACGGTGCTTCTTATCTTATTATCTGCAGAGATCATTGTCACTTCAACTGCCCATGTCCGAAATGCGACGCGTAAACAAACCTTACTGGGGGGTGATCACGGAGGATCGTTTCGTTTCGGTATCGTTATCGTTATCGTTTGCATTAAATCAAATGGGCTTGCTTCTGCGCAACTCGATCGCGCAGGTGATCCCCTCCTCACCTCTTCCTACTTCAAACGATCGAGTAAACGACAGCCTCCAACTCATCGCTTCCTTTCGACCGTTCCAATCGTTACGAGAGGCTCAAAACGATTCGATCAGTTGAGCCACCCATAATGTTACACGTAAACGATAACGATAACGAAAACGAAACGAAACGATCCTCCGTGATCACCCCCCTGACCCTGCACTGATGCCAAATATTCAAACTTATGTTTTACTTACTCGCCCAAAAGTCCTATGGGTCATTGGGCCTGCCTCATTAATCTCCTCGCCCAAAAGGGTTACCATTTCCAGGTCGCCCAATCGTCCTTCGCCCCGGTGACGGGAGATGGCTGGACGCCGCGGGGAAATCGTCGTAATTTTCGTCAATTTTTATCCGATTTCAATTTCAAAACCGACGTTAGAACTGTGAGATAATTTCCGGTCGAATTCTTTTCGCTGAATTGATTTGTCATTTTGTTGAGCTGACAAGGAGAGGCTCAGATGTCGCCGCCTCCGATTTTGAAAACAATTGCACGAAAATGTAGCTAAAGTAAAACTATTAGACCCGTGTTTCTCACTTTTTGCCAATGGGCCTTCCTAAAGCGTCAAGAATGTTTTGAAAGTTGCCGAAATTCACGTAAATATTCGGAAAGCTCCTCCGCTCGGGTTTTTACGTGAATTTCGGCATAAATTTAAATGGAAAATTATCATGGTTGCCAAATTGCACGAGCCGCCACTGGAATGGCTGCATCAATACTGCATCAGTCAAATGATCTCAATCGATGATTCAATCAACATAAAAAAAGGACAAGTAGATAGACTGAATAAGTAGAGAGGAGAATTGGGGGGGGGGGTGAAAAAGAGATAAATTCATTATAAAAACAAAGTAGGATAAGAGAGAGAGAGGGGAAAAAACAAAAAAACATAACAAAAAGGAATCTGAAATAAAACGTGGGCCGTGCAACAGCCCAACAACAACAAGGCAGGGAATTATGATAAAATAACACGGTTGCAACGGTGGGGTTCAACAATCCGCGGAGTAATGATGACAAATAGCAGGACTCGCCGGAGATAACATCTTTACCGGTGAGATAAATATAGGTATCAAGAGCGGTATCCGAGGAATCGGGATCAATGCAGCTCGCAGGAGGTGCATCACTGTCACGGCCGGTTGTCGGATGGACGAAAAAAAAAAAAAGAAATACCCCTACTCCACACGCCGATCAAATGGAGAGTAGGGGTATTTTTTCTTTCAACATCGATCCGGCAACGTTAATTGCTGCATCAAGAGGATCGATAGCTTTATTGAGATGTGCGTCGCGTCGCGTCTTCCTACCGGCTTTTCTCACGACACACGACGCGGAGTTGTAGGCCAGCGGCGGCTCGAAAGTCGCGATTGAATCGATTTCTTGTAAATTGTAAATTTCATGGAAATTTTGGATCAATCATGGTTTTCTGCGGATTTGAAATAAAATGGACCTAGAGACACATCAACCATTATTTCAATAAATGTTGTGTCCGTAACACTAATTTTTAAGACTTTTAACTTTGTTATATCTTCCACGTTAATTCCTTGAAAAGCTAAAGAACCATAATTGTTCAACTATGAAAGCGTGCCACTGAAAAAAAATAACTCCTAGATTCTAGTAATATTACCAAAAGCACGACGATATGTGAACCACAGAAAGCCAAGTACTTTGACTAGAAAATTCCGGTTTTAAAATGTACCAGAATATGGTCATAGAACTAGATTTCCCTAAAAAGTTGTAAGAACTGTAGTACAAACACTAGAATTCTGATAATTGCACTATCCCTTATACAAATACGTTCATAGATTGTCATGCTTCTGGTAATTATTTTTTTCAGTAAGCTGATGTGTTTTTTTCTGAGTTATTTTTATACCAAAAGATTTTGTCTGCAATACGAGAGCGCGTTTTCTGTTCTTTTCTGTGTGGTTCGTTCCGATATCGTTGTATGGGCAGATGAGACGAGATGCTATGAATTGAGCACCTAACTGCGGGTGTTGAGGTTTTTCTAGGGCTGATATGGACCAGAGGCTGCGAGGGAATCCTGCCTTCAGGTTACAGCCTCACATCGCCTGAGTCTGTGACTCATGCGGATAGAAAACGTTCTAGATCTTTTGCCGATCGCGCGGCTGCGATACTGCGGTGCGATGATTAATCGCAGAAATTGTTTCAGCATGTATCGATAGACAACAATAAAATTGCTTGGATGTTTGCATTTTGCCTGTAACAATTTAGCTGGGAGGAAGCATCTTTATATGAGTCATGTAAATGAGTCCATTGACGTCTTCTTTATAGTCAAATTCCGCGCTTCTTCACTCTTCACCCGCCCCTTTGTCACGATACTTCACCGATGCGCGCGATGTTGGTGAGCCTCCGGTTAGCTTTTGGCGATGAAAAATTTGGGCGATATGAATCCATTTTTCTATCAGAAACTCATTTTTCTATCTCTAACTCCCCCCCCCCCCTCACAGAGAGTGGATGCAATAATATTATGTATAGATGTGCGTTTAAAAATTGTTTTGGAAACATTGTAAAAATAGCCTCTCCCCCCCTTACAAATGAATGTAGATTTTAGTAACACGTCTACTCGGTGCTTTCCAAAGGTGTCACTGAAACAAAACAAGAAAATGGGAGGGGGCGCGTTTTGCTAAACACTCGTAAACGAAAGTGGGACAAATGAACGTTTTTATAGCACGTTTCAAAAAAAAAAAATTGGAACATTGTTCCCTTATCCTTGAATCCGTCTTCGCAACTGTCTTCAAAACGGTTCAAGACAAGTTGTAGTTTTGTTTTTGTTTTTGTTTTTTGGCTTATGCTCCTGTTCCCCGGGGGTATACACTATACAGCCGTCTATAGACTCATAGAAATAAAGGTGAGAATAATGTTTATAGTCAGAAAATGTCGATGGGTTAAGAAGCGTTTGTAGAAGAGTTGAGAAACATCCATGGCCACAGGGTACAGGATCTGAGACTGCCAAATTGTGTCACCCTGTCCGGGACTCGAACCCGGGACCTCTATATAAGTAGTCAGTTGCGCTAACTACTGGTCCGGAGAGGCCAACCAAGGCAAGTTTGAAATATGATAAGCCACAAGGTAATAGTGTAATGGCGGCTCGTATAATTTAGCAACAATCATTTCCTTCCATTTAAGTCTATGTAAAACAATCGATTCGAAAGTGAAGGCGCTCCACCAACAATCGATTGTTGAACATAGATTCAAATGGAGGGAAAACATTGTTTCCAAGTTGCACGAGCCACCACTCGGAAAATGCGAAATAAACTTCACGGATTTTTTCCCCTCCATTTAAGTTTATGTGAGACAATCAGCAGCGCTCCACCAACAATCGATTGTTGAACATAGATTCAAATGGAGGGAATACCATTGTTGCCATATCGCACGAGCCACGAGCGCTGTGTGAAACAAACTTCACGGATTTGATTTAAAGTCAAAATTGGCAACACTGCTTACTCTTCCGACAATTGTCGAGCAATGAACGATCTTTCTGCATACTTTCAAATGCAGTTAAAGTTCCTTTCAATGCTCCGCTCCATTTCACCTCGAAAAACACTCTCACTGCTAAAACGTTCCGTCATTGCGGATCGATAACCAGGCTTTTTCTCTTTCACTATTTCCTTCTTCGCGAATCTCAGTGTTTACCTGCATAAAATGACGTCAATTATAAATAAACTAACAATTTATACGTTACGCCTGTTTCCATGTTTCAGAAATTTCCGATCGGCGAACCGACCTCAGAGCTCAACAAAACTCACAGCCTTCAAATCTCACCGCAAAAAACAAACCAACCAAACACAAAACACAAAACGAAAACAATGGACCTGCCAACGATCCCGAGACGGAAACCCTCACCAGGTCATCATAAAACAGTGGAAAAGTCTATAGGAAGTACCAACGGCGGAAGTGTTCCCCGAACGGAAAGAATGACGAACCATAGTCTAAATAAGTTTACATGTTTAGGAGCAATTTTTATCTGCCTGCTTTCTTTAGTAATGCCTTCAATTCATGCGTTTCCTAGTCACCGAACTGCCCGCACGGATCGCAGCGAGCGCAACCGAGAATCGACCAGCGCCAGCGAAGCATCAATCAGCTCCTCCTCGCAAGAGCGAACACAATCAGGAGGTGGTGAATCATCCAGCAGTAGGAAAGACAAATCGTTAGATTTCGCGAATCTCGAACTATTCGCGAACACTGATTATAATAATTTGAATGACGATATAGACACAGTTTATTACGATCAGCTGGGCAGTGAAAGTATAAAAACATTTGCTAATAACTATCCAGGTCTGGCCGATGATGCCGCGTTAGGTGCCAATGACGATTTATCTAGGAGTCGTCCGACAACAATTCGGGGGGATGGAAATTCCCCGATTTATTACATTAGATTACCCCCAACCCCTTATATGTTCGTTCCGGGGGTCGGGTATGTGAGTCAACCCCCTAATCTACGACTGCCACCATCGGTTGTCCCGAATCAGCAGGAACAATCCCAGATCGTTAACGTACCCATTAATTTCATGTCGAATGGTAAACCGACCAGTATTTATACGATAGAACATGATAAACCGGTTTGGCCGAAACCGGCCCCTCAGAGACCGTGGCAAACGCAACCGGTTGGTGCTGGATCTTGGCAAAATCAAGGTTGGCAGCAGCAGCAGCAGCAGCAGCAGCAAAGGCCCTCGGTCAATGAGATTCAGAGACCGGTTCAAAAGCCAACGAAGCAAAAACCGCAGCAAAACGGGGATTCGAATCTGTACTACTTGGACAAGGGACCGTATAAGTTCAACGGGGCGCCAACGGATATTTTCCTCCTGCGAAATGCATACGACTCGCTGTATTCAGACACGCTGCAAAGTTTCTACCCTTAGTACAGTTCGATCGTCTGACAGTTTGTATTTATCCAAAGACGTTAAATCATATAGACAAAGTGCATGAGAAGATTCTTGAGGCAAAATTGCGGTACTTCGCATGTTCACCAACCCATTGCCTTAAGAAGACGCTTGTCATGGGATATCCGCATTTGCACTCCAGTAGTGCGGCGTTTCTCCGATAGGCAGCAACACCGACCGAAGTAGTTCGGCCTTTTACCGATAGGTAGCGCTCAAAACCTCAAAAATTCTTTTTCACTCATTTGTATCGCAGCTTTAGTGGATTTTAACATTAAATCTTCAGTGAATGGGTTAGTAGTTGCATCAAAACTTAACATGGTAATCATTCAAGGTTATCTATAGTAAGACTGGTGGCAAACAAACCGACTCCGTCTTGAGAGTGAATAAAAGTTGCGCACAGTACATTTCCAATTTTGTAAGTTATTGGAAGCTTAATTGATCTAATAATATACTATTGTCAAAATAATAGTCATTAAATAGTGTTTCATGAAACATTTGATCCTGATTTCGCTTAAGTAGTATGTTTGTGTTAAGAGGTTATGTTTGTTTCTTTATCACCAGTTGAACGTTCCACCCCCCAATTTCTAACAATGGACTCGCCCGTCTGCCTACCTACAGTAACGGTAGTGTACGCTAAGTTTGCCTCATGCGGCTCAATGTTACGGTACAGGATGCACTTCGTCTATATGATATGATGTCTTTGTGAATTATCTGATGCGCTCAATCAAATTGTTTTGTTTTCTATTTAGTTGTATGAATTCAAAAATTAGCCAAAAAAAAAAAACACAAAAATTTCGATCGTTTTTCTTCTTCATTTTTGAAATTACAAAGATCCGATACCGAACCAAACCAGACTAGATTCAATTTAATGTCCAATCCAGTAGCGCACCTCGAGTTTCTTCATCTCTCTCCTTTCTCCATTAAAAAAACGTATGTTGGACAAGGATGGACAACGGAATAAAACCCCCTCTTTCTGCCTTTTCCTACTTATACATTCAAATGGGAAATGAGAGAGATGGAAGAGATCCTGGTTGCGCCAGCGGCCTAATCATATACCAATCAGAGGCGCCGGCAGGGGGTTGCAAATGAGCAGTGCCCCTATTGTGGGTTGGTCCCCCTCACAGCAAATTGGTTTTGAGATTTTGTCTTCTTTATTCATTTGGATTTGAATTTTTGAATTTTCCCCCTGGAAAATCACTGGCACAAATGATACCTAGAAAATACAAAAATTAACTACATTGCCGATATACACCCCCCCCGCCCCTCCCCTTCCGTCTCAAAAGATCGATCAACAAAATCGAATTATCTATTACTTTTTAGCAGACTTTCATCGAATATTTGTCAAAGTCAGTGCACCCACTTTTTTGACAAGAAACTTGTTAAAAATCGATTCTCTTATAAATACAGCTATCGACGAAGGAATTGGTAACCAAAATACGATTTGTTTTTTTCCGATTACCATTACTACTATAAAATCAATTCTCAAATCATCAATTAAAAACAGGGGACACCAAAAATCAACTCTTTGATGTTAAAAAAAGTAAAGGAGCAAGACATGGGTTTGGCGTATTTATCTTTTGAATTCTATAGAACATTTTTTTTTTTATGGGGGGGGGGGATAGCGATTATCGTCTGAAGAAATCGACTAAAATCGGTGAGTCACTGAACATTGCAGACCTTGCATTTCTTCATTACGAATTGTTTCTATCGTCATTCACACGAAATTCAGATACTTCGTTTTTGGACGCAACTTTAAGCACTAATGCGACAAAAGGACGTAAATGATATTCCAAAATGTGTAAGCCTCAATTTTAAAAGGTGTTGTAAAATAAGATGCCAGTCGTGATGTGTCGTAGTTCTTGTTCTCAATCGTGTAAATTGATTTGTCAAGTTTGGCGTCGTCAGAATCGATTGATTTTTGTGAAATCATAAGGATTTTTAGAAACATTATAAAAATGTAGGTTTGTGCCAAGGAGAGAATAGATGTGATTCGAGTCAAAGTTTAACGCACTTAAACTTCCACTGTTGAAAGTTTAGATGTAAGATCCAAGTATTGTTAATACATGTATTTATGCACTAGTTACGTTTTTAATTATGGGTAAATCATAAGAATATTTGTATCATGATAGTGTACAAATCGATATTTATAATTTTAAGAACTCTGTTCTTTACCTGCCAGTAATTTTAAGTGGTAAGTTTATGATTATAATATAACCCTCAATATATTTATTAATTTATTACTAAATTTATTTATTTATTTATTTTACTATCTCCTGTACATATGCGAGTATTTTGCTTCAATGGTTCGTCATGCAATTGCGCATGAAGCGCTACGATGTTAGTGTATGTTTTTTTTTTTTTTTTTTTTTTTTTTTTTTTTTTTTTATTATTATTTAAGCCTTCCAATGTGCCGTGTCACGTTTTTTTAAATTCTTCATTATTCTTTATTGTAATTTATTTAATTTCCTTATTAATTTATTTCTTGTTTTCTCTGTTTATTTACTAATCAATTTTTTGTAATAATAAAAGAACAAGTGAAAAGAAAAATTGGTTTGCATATTATACCTTCATCTCCTTACAGTGAGTTTACTGATAATTTTTGTTACAGCAATAATGGAGGGTCATCAATGACAAATACAAAAAAATTGAAAAGCGTTTCAAGTGCTTAATTTTTTAATTTACAAAATTGAGTTTGGAATGATTTCATCAAATGAAAAGTCATAAAAAAGCTCTCTCTTCAGGTGTCCTTAGTTTTAGTCATCGGATCGGAT
Organism: Trialeurodes vaporariorum; assembly: GCA_011764245.1. Lineage (NCBI taxonomy): Eukaryota > Metazoa > Arthropoda > Insecta > Hemiptera > Aleyrodidae > Trialeurodes > Trialeurodes vaporariorum. The sequence goes on from VMOF01000369.1 coordinate 51,867,662, forward strand.
GGTTTTGATTTGCTCAAATACAGTTTTTCAAGTTATTAAGAAAAATGAGATTGACCGTTTGCCTGAAAGCATTTGATTAAATACTTGGTTTGACTAGAGGTTGCCTAAGCCAAGGCTGTAAATCATTTAAAACGAGTAAATAACACGTCAGCGTTATATCAAGCAATTCCTCCATCGCATGAATTAATTTTATTTCCGCCGATTTCGGTGGGAAAAAACAGGGATTTCTTTCATGTTGGCACTACTGGATCATAATTTGTTTTTCCTTATTCTCCCATACCGGCCATATTGTTACCTTTAGGTAACAACAGGCAGAATGAATAGCACCGCATTTCTTGATCTTTTTAGAAATTCAAATAGCCCTTGTTACCTATAAGTACAGGTAACGGCATGCAATAGAAGGATTAACAAGTAATTTGCTTAAAAACCATGCTAAAACACACTTCAAGACCATGATCACCTGGGGATATTTTGGAGCATTAGTTTCTTCCTCTTCCAATACACTTTTTTATCCTTCAAAAATTAGTACATTTTTGGCGATTTTTATTTGAAAACACATCCCTAGAAATTGAAATGGGGATTTTTTTTTTTTTTTTTTTTTTTGGGGGGGGGGGGTCAAAACTTCATCCAAACAATTAAGTATTGGTGCCCAATTAGATTCTTTGAATCTAAAAACTTAGCAAATTCAGCAAATTGAATGTAAGACTGGATTGTGACACTCACCTGAAACACATGAGAAGAGAAAAGTGATTAAATAAGAGGAAAATAAATAAGAAAATACTCATACAGGCGCATGAATAAATGACATTTTTTAGTGAGAGCTTAGCAAAAATAGGGCAAAAAAACAGACGGAGCAGAGTAGGAAAAAAGCAAAGATTAAGAGATTTTATCTTTCTCGTGCAGTATATACACTTGAGGTCGAAGGTTCTGGTACTGCACCCATATTCTGATTATAATATACTAGCATTTTCTGGTAAAAGTACTAGACCCTCCATAGCTCACATATCGTTGTGCTTCTGGTTATGATACTAGAATTTAAGATTTTTTTTTTTTTTTTTTTTTTTTTTTTTTTTTTTTTTTTCAGTGCGCAAGGACGCAAGGTAGAGTTCGTTTCAGAAGTGTAGGTGCACCTGGACCATCATCTTTAGCGAATTTCCAATCCTCATTCCTTCAAATCATCAAAACAAAAACTTGCCTCCGGTTTAAACGTTTGATGTTAAAGCGTTCATCAACGAAAAGTTAACGCTTTCCATTAATTTTCATCATAATTTTCGTTTTGTAATAACATGAAAAATAATGTTGACAAATGGGGCAGTTGCGCAAGGGTCTGAAACTGTGTGTTTTTATAAAGAAAATGTAAGTATACTTGATGAGCTGGGAACAAAGATGCCTTTGGTTTCTATTTAAGTCCCATTGTTCCGGGGATGAGATTTTGGCCCAAAATACATTGTTTAAAATGGGAATTCCGCGTAGTGACGTCATTATACGCACACGATTTTTTACAACTTTACACGTGAGTACCTCCAAAACCGGGACACGAATTATAGGAAAAGCTAAAGCCACCGTAGTTCTCAGCTCATCCAGTACTATATCATTTTCTTCATAAAAAACATAAAATTTCAGACCCTTGCAACTGCTCCATTCCAAAGATTATCGGTCTAGGTGCGCCTACACTTCTGAAACGACAGAATAGACGTATTTTAGGACCGTGTGGATTTACATATGTGACCCGATCTGTAAAAAGGGACCTTATCTTCCGGAACAAAATTTTTCAGGAGAGCGATTTTAAGTGAAAAAAGTCAAATATTCGAAAACGCTGTTTTGACGGACTAAAAGTAACTAGCAATGAGAGTTAGTTCATTTTAGTGACCACAGAACGCGCTACGGGTACTTGTTTGAGAGCATGTCAAAATTCAGAAAAGGGGCCTTAACTTCCTTATGCAATTTAACACGGGGAAGTTAAGGTCCCTTTTCTGTCAGCTGCCATAACTCAGTCAATTTTTGAGCTTTTGGGGTCAACTTTATGTCAAAATGCTCGTCTGAATGTCCTCTATGCAGTGGTCTTAATAGCTCAGTTTTCAGAATCCGGAAGATAAGGTCCCTTTTCACAGATCGGGTCACATATGTGTCTATACGATAGTGAGATGATGAGCCGTCTTGTACCACTAAATGAGCTATCATTGGTCAATTAATTTATGCGGCGACTCCATTTGAGGGATAAAGTTAATCGATTCACGATCACTGGATTAGAGGGTGAATCTGTTCCTGTGAAAAGACTGACGTAACCAACAAATAAGCTCTCCAGAGAAGTAGGTAGTTAGGTATACCTCGCACAACGCTGCTAGCGAGCTCTAATGCATCGACCAGCATTAATCTGTCCTGGCCAAATTGGGGTTCATAATCTTAAATCCAACTACGCGACACTGCAATTCGAAAATCACTTGTACCCAGTCCAAACGTCCGGTCAAGCCATTGGCGGATACAGGGAATTGTCTTTCTCTCCTCTCCTTCCATTTGAACTTATGTGTTAGAAAAGGATAGCAAAGGGGGCCATCACGTGACTTTGGCCCCCTTTTTTGTCCTTTTCTAACGCACGTTTTCAAATGGGAGGAGAGAGAGAAAGACAACTCCCTGTATCCGCCCTTGGGCCACGCACTCTTTTTAACATTCACTTGACGGTCGGGACTCCTTTGTTTACTCTTCCGTTTCGCCTCAACAGCCATACCTAATTGGCTCTAACCTAGTTTGAAGTTGTCCAGCCTAATTGTTACAAAGTCACGGTACCCCCCATCCCCCCTCCATCAAGAGGGGGCCTCTTCACAACTCCCTTTTGGCGAAAAGAAGATCAAATGCCTACAGATAGCAAAATCCAACGCAGAGACGCAAGCGCAGCTGCCGTTTTGCGTATAATCAAAGGCATTTTTTTCAATTCATCGATGGTTCCATCTATTGAAAAAGAATATACGGGTCAGCTCATTGTCAGTGTATGACAGTAATGCACTAAAATACGCCGATCTGTAATCTTTTATCAACCGGTGGAGTCGTCGATGACTTTCAAAAACTTGCGGATAATTTAATATTTTAACGGCAACTGCACCGATTGAGAAAAGATTACAGGTGCGAGTATTTTTGTGCACTACAGTCTTGAACAGAACTGAGCAGTGTTATCTTTTCTCAACCGCGGTGGAATCGTTGGTGGATTGAAAAACTGGCATTAAATATACACTAACGGCAGCACTGAGATGCAAGCCCCGACCAAGGCTGCCATTTTCTTGTATGATGACACGCATTTACCCGCCTTTGACTCAAAGTAAAACAGTTGAATTTTCCACTTAAATTGGCAACGCTGTCCACTACTCTCTTTTATTTTCAGATTCATACAAGGAGATGTACCCATACAGGTAAGAACGCGAGCCGCAGAGGAAATGTAGACCACGCGACTAAAATAGTCAACCGTTGTACCGTTGCGCGCGCACATTCAAGTCAAGTTCGTCCTGCGCGGGTGCCTTTGCGTGACCTTGACAACCTTAATCGATAAAAAAAAAAAGAAAAAAAGAGGCAAGATCAGATCGGCTCAACTATAGTCTATAACTTTGTATATAGAAGCTTTTAACGAACTCCTAAGTTGTATTTTCTCCTGCTAACACGAGCGCGCAATCCCGAATGGCAAGGTTGACAAATATATATGTTGCAATTTTTGTTACACTGACAATGATAGAATTATTTTTTTAATCCAAGGTGCATTTCGTTTGTGTTGAAAAAACTGCAAAGTGAAACATTGACTGACGGGAAATTTCTTTTAACCGAAGGAAAATGCCTGCTGCTACAAGTAAAAGATACCTTAGAGTGACAGTGATTCTCCTTCATGCAACAGAACTTTACTTCGCGCAAGGAAAACTGTCAGAAGTAAACGTGATTCCTTGTTTTTTTTTTTTTTTTTTTTTTTTTTTTTTTTTTTTTTTTTTTTTTTTAAAAGAAGTGATTCCTCTTAGTGTACAGTTTCAAGGTTTTATGCTCACAAAAAAAAAAAAAAAAACAAAAACAAAAACAAAAAAAACAAAACAAAACAGAAGAAAACCTCAGAGAAACAGTGAATTTTAGTGAAAAATGATATTGTACTTTGCTGCTTATCGAGGACAAATATGTCGTAATAGAGACACGTCTGCGGTCATTCGTCTGCTTATTCCTGATAATGGGTCTGTTGCACACTTCGACTACAGCGTTTTAAAGTATCAATCCCTATGTAAAAAACCGAGAAAATAACAATGGCAGCATCAGAAAACACTAAAATTCCGTAATAAACTCACAAATTGCGTAATACACTAGACACCCCTGTATCTTTCCACCACGTGCACGATATTTCGCGAAATTAGCACGGCACATTCAAATAATCACGGCCAACTGTCATCACAGCTGACTTCATAAAGGAATAAACAGTAAACACTGACGGCGTCTGTTCGAATTCTCACGTTTCAATATCCTCAATTCCTCACAAAAGGTTTTGAAAGGTACGGAAACCGCTATGTGCGTCGAAAAATTATCACAATGAAACAGTAACACACAGGAGTTCCACGAATGATGATTGAAGTTGGAATCATACTTGGAACTTCTGTGCGTTATTGTTTCATTATGATAATTTTTCGACACAAATCGGTTTCCGTACCTTTCAAAACCTTTTGTGAGGAATTGAGGATATTGAAACGTAAGAATTCGAACAGACGCCGTCAGTGTTTACTGTTTATTCATTTATGAAGTCAGCTGTGATGACAGTCTGCCGTGATTATTTGAATGTGCCGCGCTAATTCCGCGAAATATCGTGAACGTGGTGGAAAGGTACAGGGGTGAATAGTGTCTAGTGTATTACGCAATTGTGAGTTTAATACTTAATTTTAGTGTTTTCTGATGCTGCCGTTGTTATTTTCTCGGCTTTTTACACAGGAATTGATACTTTAAAACGCTGTAGCCGAAGTGTGCAACAGACCCATTAGCGAACGCAAAACCATCATGAAATAAATAACCTTGCTCCGACAGCAGACCAATTGTTTCAACTTAAAATCATGTGTCAAACGATGATATACGACCAAGGAGACCCGATTTTGAGACTATGACCTTTTGTTTGATTACAATATAGAGCAGTGGTAAATGGGACATTTCTGTCTTATACAGGGTATCTCAGACCGCCTGACAAGCTTTATTTACTGTGGCCGAACTATAAGACGAATGCGAAAATTCAGCGAAACACGTAACACGTATATCGCGACCCCCTAAGAATTTGGAGGAAATATTTAAAACCCCTTAAAATCACTTCTTGGGGGGTTATTTACGTGGGCTGGTACCCGTATCTCAAAAACAAAAAAAAAAAACAAAAAAAAAAACAGAAAAAAAAAATGGATATGTGTTTCGACATTGGGATATAATAAGACATAAAAAATAAAGGTTTTTTTACCCCGACGTTTCTTTTTTCTAAAAACCACATTTTAATGAGTTAGAAGCAAGGCCGTTGTAGCTACATCTCTGAGGGCCCCAGGGCAAGGTGCATTTCGGGGCCCTCCTAAAATTGGGGAAGGTGACTGGGGATAAGGTAGGTCACCCGGACCCTCTTGCTCTTCCGGGGCACCACCAATGTAATTTTGAATGGGAAAACACACTTACAAGCAGACCTGTATTTTTGGTGGACTGTTAATCGCTGACAAGAGACAGGGCTCTCAAAACGTCCCCTCAGCTCTTCCGGGGCACCGCCAATGTTTGTTCAAATAGGAATACAGACTTAAAAGCAGCCCTAAATTTTTTAAAAGGTTCTAATGGCTGACACAGCGCAGGGCTCTCAAAACGTCCCCTCTGCTCTTCCGGGCCACCGCTGATGTAATTTTAAATGGGAAACAGACTTACGAGCAGACCTGTCTTTTTGGTGGGCTTTTATTCGACGGCAAGGTGGATGGTTCTCAAAACGTCACCTCTGCTCTTCCGAGGCACCGCCAATGTAATTTTAAATGGGAAAACAGACCTACGAGCCGACCTGTCATTTTGGTGGGATTTTAAGCGCTGAAATGGCAGAGGGCTCTCAAAATGTCCCCTCTGCTCTTCCTGGTCACCGCCAATGTTATTTTCAATGGGAAACAGACTAACAAGTAGACCTGTCTTTTTTGTGGGCTTTTAATCGCTGACAAGGCGCAGGGCTCACAAAACGTCCCTTCTGCTCTTTCGGGTTAATTTCTGATAAACCGCTGTGACCTTCCATATTATTGGATTTTAAAAAACCTAAAAATTTTATGAAAGGATGCAGTTCAAGGGCTCGTTTTTGATGCATCGCTTGCCTATTTTTTGTGAGAAATTCACAAGGCCCCCTCACTCAAAAATGTTGGTGCGGGGAAAAACAATAGCGCAAACCGCGAGTCAAACGGACGTTTCAATCTAAAGTTATGGCCAATTATGTTGAGGCTGTTGGGTTTCTCAGAAGGACACCCTTAAATTTCAATCGGCTGTAACTTTGGATTGGAAAGCAATTAAGTTTAGCTCGCGGTTTCCGCCATTGTTTTTATTATTTTTCTAAGATCCTTTCAGTCATGTAGGTATGTATGTCGCTCAATTTTAGGTCTTTTCTCTGAAGGTCCCTCTTGAGCCCCCAAATGTTTAAATGGCCGCCATTTTGAAGTAGTCGGTCTGGACTTTTCGGGGGGGGGGGACCATTTGTTTTGTCTCTTAAAGACCTTTAGAATTAAGTATCGCAAGCTATACCTTTGCATTTGATAGTTTTTACAAAGGGCCCACCGAAGTCCCGACATTTTTGGGCGCTGGGACTTTGTACATTTTTCACTTAAAATAGGCACTTGCTTCATCAAAAGAGAGGCCTTGATCTGTCCTTTCAGAAACTTTTTTCAAATCCAAAATAATTTGGTGGGTCCCAGCGGTTAACCAAAAATTGCCCCTTTTTTTTTTTTTTTTTTTTTTTTTTTTTTTTTAAACCATCCCTTACTCACTAATAGGTGGTTTTTAGAAACCAACTCAATAGTAGAAAAGTTTTATTTTTTAAGCCGTGTTAGATTCCAACGTCGAAACATACTCCTTTCATTTGATTTTTTTGAGATACGGGTACGCACCCCCCTAAATAACTCCCAAGTAGTGGTTTTGAGAGGCTGAAAAAATTTTCCCTGAATTCTCTGGGGTCGATATACGTAAAATGTGTTTTACCGAATTTTCGCATTTACTTTGGTTTGGTCACAATAAAAGCTTGCCAGGTGGTCTGAGACACTCTGTATAAGTGTATAATGATTTCTTTAGAAATGCTTGTGTTCTTTGCGTTTATGGAAAATAAATAATTTGAGCAGACGTTAACTATAGATAACATGGTCAAATTAAATGTTACAAAGACCTTGAACCAATAAGCATTGTCATTGTGAACACCAACAAATATCTAGTTTTCCTCGATACCTCTTTCAAACAAAGGAAAGAAGAAAGCTGGCAAAAGAATTTCCAATTCTATTAATTATTTATAAATATGTAAATTAATTCTAAACAAGATAGCTCGCTGTCCTAGATTTTCATTTAAGAAAATTTGAAAGTTTTTTTTTCTTTCCTCAATAATGAAATTCAAACAATGAAGCTGATAGCATTGTCCGGGTGCTGACGGTAAACTGTGTCGGTCTTAAAATTTAGTATAAAACAACTGGTGGAGTCTAAATCTTCCATCAAATCAAAACTAGAATCCGCATCGTTCACCCATCCATTTGGTAGAACAGTATAACTCTTCAAACTTTTCAGGTAAGAACTGTAAAACTTTTTAAATATATTTTTTTCCCCTGTTAAAGTGTTGAAGTAGGTAAGAAATATGTTTGAATTTTAATGCTCAGACTTTTTTTATACTAATTCCGAACTCGGACTGTTTTTAATACTTCGTTTCTATGTTTCTCAAAATCACACTTCAAGAGTTATCCGTGTAAAAGTCGAAAATATACTCCTCGTAATTTAAATTCTTCAAAATTTTCCCACAATAGGTAGGTCGTAAACTTTTGATACAAGTAAAACAAGTTAAATAGTTACACGGAAAAAAAACTACGGTGAAATTAACCATACGATAGCTGATTTTGGCACCTGCTAGATGTTATGGCAATGCTAACCAAAAGTATACTATGTTTTGACTAGGTACTAGGTGATGTTACTTGATTGCACGTCGAATTTACTCAAAGTATCGGTAAATGTACCATACTTCTGGTCAAGTTTACCATAACATCTAGCAGGTGCCAAAATCAGCTATCGTATGGTTAATTTCACTAATCTTTTTTTTCCGTGTATATACTTCAGTGAAATATTGCTATAAAACCGTGGAAGCATAGGAAAGTTTTAAAGCCGATCTATTTTTTAACCTGGAGGGGAAACCTTTGAAAAGGGGGGTCGCAGCTAGTGATGTACCGTAGCACAATGTACAATAAAATAATGGGAAGAGGCTGATAGAGATAGTTGGCTGTTCCATACAATGGTTCTGATGGGAAGTTGAAGATGCAGACACGATTTTATGACTCTATAAGTAAATAGTCTTGCATAAAAATATTAAAATTAACAACAATACGTCAACCATTGCCGTTTGGTGGATCTTAAACGGAAGTTTTTCAATTCACCGATCATTCCTCTGACTGCGAAAAATATTACACACTCAAGTTCAGCGGTGTGAATATAACCCACAAAAATTCTGGTCATTAGTAAATTTGATATTCACCGATGATTTCATCGTTTGAAAAATAATACGGATCAGATTATATTCGTGCGTTGTGGTCAATAGACAATGGACATGCAGCTGAACTATACAGAGTCTGTAATCGTTTAATCAAACGGTCGAATTTATTGTTGAATTTAAAAATTCCTCTCGAGATCCGTGAAACTGGCAGCTGCGGTACCAAACTCAAAATTTTCAAAATTCAATCCTCAACTCAAATTTATTATTGGATACCTACTGTTTAACCCTGTACTTACCCAGTACACAACTTAATCATCAAGGACACTAGTTTAGGGATGAATTTTTTAAATGATGGATGCTTCGCTCGTTGCATTCGCGTGATTTTACAAAAGATTTGATTCTCGGAATAGCTCAGGTAAAAACTTGTAAATCGTGAACTAATATTAATATCCAATAAACATTTTCACTACATATATTGGGGGAGGAGATGGGCTCGCAGACAGGAGGCTCAGTGTTTTTGAGATAAGCTATACTGAAGAATGCACCCATACTTTTTCTCATCAGGAATGGGGCTCTTGCTAACTTTCTCTATAGAGGCAACTAAATAGACAATCTGATGTAGTGACCAGCGAAACTTACGAAAATCGCAACGAGATAGTCTAAAAGTCAGTAATAAACTCGCATTCGACCTATTACACGGGATTAAATGGACCTAGTACAACGTTGCTAAACTGCACGCTACGCCATTGGTGCATAATGGAGGTTCAATGCAGGTATTGAGGGAGATTTCTGTCTATTATGTCTTTTTCTCTATGAAAACACAGAGATATGTCTCAATTTAGACAGGAATCTCCCAAGATACCTGCGTATCTTCGCCATTACACCCAATTCTGGGAGTGAATTTCGTGATTTTTAGATGTACTCACCGTCATTTTTACGGTTTTTTTTTTTTTTTTTTTTTTTTTTTTTTTCAATCCCCTATAGCAAAAGTTTGCAAGAGCCCCATTAAGCCGATGAAGATATATATGGTATCCAAAAACTACCGAGACTGACGCTGTAACTTCAGAACTATTACTTCGATTATTTCTCATGCAATTAAATGAGAATAATACACTGTTGCCAGATTGCTAGATCCGCCAATGCCAGGCTTCCCTATATGTTTCGTGCGTCGCGTCGGTAAGCTCAGATAGTGGGCATTATTAGTCTCATCTTGAATTGGGTGACCATATAGTAATGTTTATGAGTAGAATGGAGCTGTTGCAAACTTTTGCTACAGGCTTATTAATAGTTAATAATGGGGTAATACCCAGTAAAACTAACGATAAGCGCACTAAAAAATCATGAAATCCACTCCCAAACTCACAAAATGCTTTTAAACGCGAGACCGTAATGGCGGCCGGGGCCGCAGTATTCATTGAGGTTCCCTATCTTCAATTAGCGCCATCTACACGAGGTGTTCTCGCAACACCACACAAGAAGAAGAAGAAGCATACGATTGCCATAAGAAAACCGCGGCCTCAGCCGCCATTACGGTCTCGCATACAAAAGCATTTTGTGAGTTTAGGAGTGGATTTCGTGATTTTTTAGTGCGCTAATCGTTAATTTTACAGGGTATTACCATCTTAATCTACTATCATTAAGCCTGTAGCAAAAGTTTGCAACAGCTCCATTATCGGTGTTGCCAGGTCGTGCTCTGAAGAAGAAAGGAGCGGACAATTTAGTGCTTCGTTTTCCGCAGCGAAAAAATAAATGTTAAATAATAATCCGAAGGGGGTCAATTTTTTTTTCCAAACTGTCATAATTTTGTCAATTTTTAACAAACTGGGCTCATTTTAAACTCGTCATTTCGTTAGTTTGTTTCGTTAAATAGTTATACAGCGTCAGTTTCGGTACTTTTGGGACAGCTTATATGTATGACATTCATTTCGAAATTTTGAAATTCGAGTCGCATATGTATTCAAAGGTGTTGATTCTTTCGACCTTAGTTCTGTTTTAAAACCCTAAAAATATTCAGGTCATGCAGGGAAACCATTCTAGCACAACCGCGCAAATACGTGAAACGTTGTATATCTTATCTTTGCTCTTTCCTAAAAAATCAAGCAAAAATGTAAATTTACCTCTATGCATGGAACTAACATACTAACTGTAATAATATTGTGCTAACTGTACATAATACTAACTGTATACTTTCTTTTTTATGAATTAAGCGGTTAAAAGCGTAGGAACTGCGATGGTTTTTTTGGTGAAATAAATTCAGGAAATATTCTGCAACTTCGTTCAATGCACTATCATTTAGAGTGTAGAGTATTCAGGTATTGAGAATGTGTCTCTGATTGTAAGTGGTGGAACGGGGAAAAAAAACAATTCTTAGAGAACTCACTACCTTATCTTACCAACTTTTTGTACTAAAACTAAAATTTTGAATGCTAAACAAATTTTCCGTAGGCCCTCAAAACCATTCAAAGGGTATAAATAATTATTTCACGCTGAGTCGGATTTATGTTTTTGCTGATTGTGTAGTGTAAGAGGTATCTTATTCATTGCCAGCTGCAACCTGATTCTGAACAATCGTATCGTCATGCTATATCAAGTCGATGATAAAGTGCATGTTATCTTATAGATAGTGCCATTCCGATAGAAACCCTCCCATCTCTACAGAAATGGGTCTGTTGCACACTTCGGCTACAGCATTTTAAAGTATCAATTCCTATGTAAAAAGCCGAGAAAATAACAATGGCATCATCAGAAACACTAAAATTCGCTATAATAAACTGACAAATTGCGAAAAACACTAGACACTATTCACCCCTGTATCTTTCCACCACGTGCACGATATTTCGCGAAATTAGCGCGGCACATTCAAATAATCACGGCCGAATGTCATCACAGCTGACTTCGTAAACAAATAAACAGTAAACACTGACGGCGTCTGCTCGAATTCTTACGTTTCAATAACCTCAATTCCTCACAAATAAGGTTGTGAAAGGTACGGAAACTGATATTTGTATATGAAACTTATCAAAATGAAACAATAACACACAGGAGTTCCAAGCATGATGATCGAAATTGGAGTCATCCTTGGAACTCCTGTGTGTGATTGTTTCATTTTGATAAGTTTTCGACACAAATATCGGTTTCCGTACCTTTCACAACCTTTTGTGAAGAATTGAGGATATTAAAACGTAAGAATTCGAGCAGGCACCGTCAGTGTTTACCGTTTATTTGTTTACGAAGTCAGCTGTGATGACAGTCGGCCGTGATTATTTGAATTTGCCGCGCTAATTTCGCGAAATATCGTGCACGTGGTGGAAAGATACAGGGGTGAATAGTGTCTAGTGTTTTTCGCAATTTGTGAGTTTATTACTGAATTTTAGTGTTTTCTGATGCTGCCATTGTTATTTTCTCGGCTTTTAAGTAGATTCCATGAATCTACTTATTGCGGAGGGTGCGATGTTGGATTTTTCGGGAAATTTTATCAAATGAGCACGTTTCATGGTCCCCTGAGTGAGAAAATACCACTCGTTGAAAATTATATATATATATATATATATATATATATATATATATATATTATATATATATATATATATATATATATATATATATATATATATATATATATATATATATATATATATATATATATATATATATATATATATTATATATATATATATATATATATATATATATGTATTTCAGCCAGTTTTACCGTTTTTATGTCCCACGATCCTGTTCGTAATTTTTGGTTTTTGTTCTTGAAATTTTTCTCAACTATTCGTTGGGTTTATTTCTTGGATGAGTTCGAAGATGGTGTAAATCCGACAGTTAGTTTTCGCGTTATGGGCCGTGTTTGAGTCGTAAAATGTGTTTTTGAGGTTTATATTTAGGAGTGTTTGTTTTGAGTATTTTTTTTGGGAAAATTTATGTTAGCCGTTTTGTTACGCAGCTTTTTTACTCGAGTCATTTTTTCATTTTTTGCGTTGTAAGCGAGTTATAGCGATGTGTTTTTCGGGTTTTTTGGCAGTGTTTTTATATGAAGAAATTGTTTTTTTGTTTCAAAAATTTTAGTATATATCGTGGAGGATGTTTTTAGTTCATATGCTCTTTGCCTTGAATTTTCCTTGTGTTTTACGTGTTTTACGAGCTATTTAGTTTCTTATGGGATTTTACAAGTGAAAGACAAGGATGGCGTATTGGTATAATTGCTCTTTCTTTGTTTTACACGTACACTGTTGCTTAGGTACGTTATTTATTTATTTTCTTGTTTTATCAGCTGCTCCTATTCAGATTTATTTCTCATTACCGTTACAAAGATTACACATTTTTCAATCTTTGTACTATAATCTTTTTCTCATGGTCATTTTTATTTAAATGTTGAACAGCTGATAAAAAAAAAAGAAAATTGAATAATTCAAAGAAAATCATAACATAACCTATTTATTTTTTATTTTTTTTTTTGCTTGTTTTATGGCTTATACTCCAGTAAGGAGCCTACAGCCAACTATAGACTAATGTCTGTGAGTGAAAGTTTGTTTAATGTCAGAAGACAACAGGGGACTTGAAACATCCATGCTCAAAGCACTCAGATTTCCACTGTAATCTAACCTATTTATTGAAATTTGTGAAAAACTTATATAACCTAGCTTTTGTTTCTCACTTGCATTGTAAAGATTACACATTTCTCTGTTGGTAATATAATCTTTTTCACAATCATATTTGGATTTTGAGCAGCTGATAAAATAAAAAAGAAAAATTCAGAGAAAAATTCAGCGAAAATTATAACCTATATTTAAATTTGTGAAAAAATGATTTAACCAAGCATGGAATCTACTTCGTCTTACCGGCCTGCCGGGAGGCATTTTTACATAGGAATTGATACTTTAAAACGCTGTAGCCGAAGTGTGCAACAGACCCATTCTCCGATAGCTCAGGAGTCATCGGCGAATTTCCGCGTAGGGATGGGAGGGTTTCTATCGGAATGGCACCACCACCACCCATAAAATAATACGCACTCGATCAACAACTCGATAGCATTACGATACGATCGTTCATAATCAGCCTGCTGTCCACTAAAGTGAACTATGTGGGGGGTTTGGGGGACGGTGTTGCCAGGTTTGGACGGGGTAGAATAGCCACGCGTGGACAGTTTTCGAGTTGGAAACTAGCCACGCTGTGGATAGGGATGGAGGCTGCTCGACGTCGGAGGCGGGAGCGTGACTATATATTCTCATCAGAATAGTCCACGTGTGGTCGAATCTAGCCACTATTGGCAACACTGTTGGGGGAGCATCCTCAGAGAGGATGGGGTTCGGAGGGCTTCCCTTGAATTTTTTTGAAAAATCAACTCCTTCTAAGCGTTAATTTAAGTAATTTTGGTACCAAACCTTAAGCAAATAACAACGATTGAAATCAGCCGCTGATAATTTCTTCAAGCACTGATTTAAAATAATTCAAAAACTCTGATATTAATTTAAGAACACTGAGTGTATAAGGAATTTGAAGGAGAAGCAGATTTGAAGTAGTAATAGATTTGGAGGAGAAGTAATCTTTTAATATTGTTGGTTTCACTACTTGGGTACATCCTGCTAAGAGACAAAAAAAGGGAAAAATTTCCACCCTATAGCTCTACAATTCGCCGCTTACGGGAAAAAAATACAACCCTGATTTTACATGGATTTCAGCCTCTCGTGTGAAATTCATGGGCACGTACGGTGGCGTGGACGTTAGCCCTAGAGATTCTGGACATCATCGGTAAAAGAAAAATCGATACTTTTTCATAGGATCAAATGGCAAAAAAGCACGGTTGCAAAATAGCACGAATTTCCACTGGCTCTTTCTTAAAAATTTTCATATAAAGAGAGTAGAGATTTCTAATTTCGTTAATCGTTTAAGCACTTATAAAAATAAAGAGGACACAAACAAATTAAGAAACCCAGAATAATGCATGATCAATCAGAGAGCAAAATGCACAATACGACACGGAAAAAAAGGCACTGCCGCAAAATTAAGATGCTCACCTATTATAGCTGTCTCCGCTGCCATTGGATACGTATTAGACAGCTGTATCATTGTACATATTCGTTTATTGGCAGCATCAAAACGATTGAAAGAAGCTTGCTTTACATGGAACGCTTGAAAAATTTGGTAATGATCAATAAAATGAAAAGATAGGAAATACTGAATAGGTCTAGGCGATAGTACAGTCGTTTTAGCACTTATAAAAACCCAGAAGTAAAAAAAAAAAAAAAAAAAATTGCCATTGATTAATATAAGAAAAAGATGTGAAGGACTGAATATTTTAAATCATTATGTATTATTTTTTTATCCTGTAGCGAAGCCAAAGGATTGAGAAAATGCAGCTCTTCAAAGCAATATTCATTTTGGGTCTGATGATGGCATCCATTGCAGCTGCAGCAGAAGACATAGCAGGCATAAAAACAAAGGTGACTGATAAGGGCATTAACGGGGGCTTGAAATTGAATATACCAGTACCACCACCACCGCAATAAGAAGAAGAAGAAGAATTCACAGGAAGATATTTTTATGACTGTCAAAAAGCTAGAAACTCGAAAGCGGAAGGCCACTTTTACTACTAAGTTAAAAAAAAAAAACAAAAAACAAAAAACAAAACTAGTATTATTCCAGTAGCTATTTTTACAGTCACAAAAAAATTTGAAGAGCACAGTTGAATTTGTCTCCCCCCCCCCTCGTATTGTAGTTAGAGGTAGTTTCAGAAGTGTAGGCGGACCTGGACCGATAATCTTTGGAATTTGTCAACATTATTTCTGATATTACTCTGTGAAAATGAATGAAAATGAAATTGGGTGTTCACTTTACAATGAGGAACACTTTAAACACAAAAGAATAAAGTCAGAGGCAAGTTCGGTTTTATTTTAAAGGAATTCAATTTAAATTTGCCAAAGATTATGGTTTAGGTCCGCCTACACTTCTGAAACGAGCTCTACTTGAACATGTATCGATGCAAAGTATTGTGATGTGCACTTCAGACCTATACATATACACATAGGCTCTATGAATCAAAATAAATGAATCAATCAATTATCACGACATCAAAACTTTATTTTCATTTTCAAAATCATACGAGGGTGGATTTTAAAGTAAGTTTAACTATTTTTTTTCTCGGAAACTAATAATGTTAGAAAAAAAACAGACCCAGAATTGGAACGTACGTACTCTCAGCGTTTTAACGAGCTACAGTTTTGCAAATTTGGATAATGCATTGCAGAGATATCGTGGATTTTCCACACCCGTCTCTCCTTCAAACGTGCCCACCTTTTTAGCCTCACAGAAAACATGAGTGTAAGACTTTGAAAAAGTAAAATAGAGCTGTTATTTTATTGAAACAAGTTATAACATTGTTGTGAGGCATCTCACTTCATTTTTTGACATAGTCACCCTCTAGATTCTTGAATTTTTTATATCGGTGCAACAATTTCTGTATACAGCCGTCGTAAAATTCTTACCCCATACTCCTCAACCAGGTTTTGACGCAAGCTGTTAATCCAGTTTCAATTCATGATGATTGCACTTTCAGTACTGACCGAAATTTTGAAGATCGATACAAATTGGAACATTGTATCAGTAGAAGAGTAGTCTATTTAGTAAAAAAACGTGTATTCAGGTGTTCTTGAGATGTCTAATCCGGAGATAAGCGCATCGCCTGCCGAAACTCGCAGTTTTCTATAGCGCGTGAAAAGGTGGGCACGTTTGATGGAGAGACGGGTGGGGAAAATCCACGATATCTCCGCAACGCGTTGGCCAAATTTAAAAAAACTAAGGCTACTTACAAAGCTGAAAGTACGTACGTTTTAACGCTGGGTTTGTTTTTTTCTTGCATTGATAGTTTCTGAGAAAAAAAATAGGTAAACTTACTTTAAAATCCACCCTCGTAAAAAAAAAAAAAAAAAAAAAAAAAAAAAAAAAAAATTCTTGTGCAATTTGGCAACCATGTTTTTTGCCAATTAAATCTATGCAAAAGTATCGACATCTTGGGGATGCGACTGCACCTCCTGAAAATCGATTGTTTTACAAAGGTTTAAACGGAGAGAATACGTTGTTGCCACATTGCACGAGCCGCCTCTGCTTTTTTACTAGGCTAATTGCGGCCACCAGAGTACTGTGATGTTCGATTAAAGTCGCAAATTATTCTGCACTGAAAAAAAATAATTCCTGAATTCTAGTAATATTATCAGAAACAAAATGATATGTGAACTAAAGAAAGTCTAGTACTTTGACCAGAAAATTCTGGTGATAATACCAGAATATGGTTAGAGAACTAGAAATTCTTCAACATTGACAAGAATTACGGTAGAGACACTATAAAATTCTGGGAACTGCACTATCCTTTACATTGGTGCACATATCGTCATGCTTCTGGTAATCTTTTTTCAGTATGGTATGAATCGTATAAATCAATTGGAGGAATTGGCATTTTATAGATATAATAGGTGATCATTCCGAAAAAAACTTCCGTGAAAAAATGTCGTCGGAAATCATAAACTTGAAGCTCCACAAAAAAAAACCAACAAAAAAAAACAAAAAAGAACAAAAAATAATTAACACTTATTTTTCGGAATTTATTTGCAATATTATCTTTTTCTTTGTACTTTCGGCTAAATATTATCTGAATTTCCGATGGAATTAGTCGCAGTCTGGCCTTCCGTTGCAAATAGTGTAAATCATATTTGTATGAAAATAAGTTTCAGATAGTATGTGATCATTCCGAAGATATGTGTGCGAGGAATGTCGTCAGAAATCATAAAAATGAAGCTATAAATACACATAATAGTGTATAGTAAAAAAATAACAATAATAATGATTTTTACACATTTTTTGGCATCAACAAAAAGTTACGCCTGTAAACTCAATAGGAAAAAACCAATTCTGTAGAGCAGCGGTTCCCAACCTTTTTTGGTCGCGGACCACCAATCGGACAATCGGACAGGTCGCGGTCCACCACTAGAAAAAATGAAAAATCGATGACCTTTTTTTTTTTTTTTTTTTTTTGGACAATGGAGGGGGAAATACTTAAAGGTAGGGGGCAGCTTTAGCCACTGAATCATTTTGAAATTTGAAAGAACAATTTTTTTTTTTTTTTTAAATATAGCCAGCGGTTGGGAATCGCTGAGATAATTGAACAAAAAGAAAAACAATAATTGAAAACTTTCAATTTTGAAATTAATTTTGAATTTAAAAAAACCAAAAACGAAAACTTCGAAGGAGGAATTTTATAAACTTATAAAAATTTAGGTTATGACTCGTTCAAATGATCACTTACTTCCCAAGCAACGACAAAATTTTATTTTTCCTGCTACATAAAAAAATATTAGTCACAAATTCAACGTTGCCACTTTCGGGCAAAAAAAAAAAAAAAAAAAAACGGGAAAAATTTGGAAAGGTCTTCGCGGACCACCAAAACTCGGTCCACGGACCACCGGTTGGGAACCGCTGCTGTAGAGTCAACTTAAACTGGGTCTGTCGCGCCCTTTTTTGTTTGTTTTTATTATTATTTCATTTTCTGAAAAAGGTAGATGAAAGGAACTTTCAATAACTTTTATCAGTTTTTTTTTGACCATGCGGGATTGTGAATTTAAACGATTTCAAAGTTGCGAAAACTTCGATCGATTTGAAATGGTATGCGTTTGGTAGAAAACTGGCGATGTCGTAATACTATAGGTATATATAGCACATCCGTGACCGGTATCCAGAAGTACGTCCGCACTTGTGATGAGCCTTTGCGACCAGTGAAAAGTTTTGGATTTTAAATAAATCATTCCATTTACGGTTCGAGTAATAAAATTAGTCTACATTCAGGTGATGTGAACTAATTAAACTACATAATAAAACTACAGTTTTGGAAACACTGGCGCGGACGCATTTTACTGTGGCAATCGGCAGTTTCGCGCCATTATTTACTTGCATTTTAAAATCCGCTTCGGAGTTACTTTTTTTTCTCCATTAAAAAGGAAGTTTGATGACTGTTCATTATTACTTTTGTTTTTCTTGTGACACTTACTGATGAATCAATTATAGGGTCCGGTGGGTGCACCCCCGATGGTCTTTTAAAGAGCTTTTTTCCAACTTTGATAAGCAGTAGACTTAAGGGGGGAAATGCACAAATTCTAGAATAGGCAGGAAAAGATTGAGTAAACATAGATTCTTTCAGATTTTTATTTAGTCAACTCCCTCTAAAGTTTTGTTCGAATTTGTCTCAAAAAGTTTCAATGTGTCCCCTGTATGGTCACTTTTGCAACTCCTATGGTAACACCTGCCTCTTTTGTACTACTGTGAAGTTGAATTATTTTAGTTGATGTAAATAGACTATTTTTCTTATTTTCTAACTATAAAAGGGGACCATGTGAGATTCAAATCATGTGAGCAAAATGTGCGCAATAGACCTATCATATAAAATCGATACTTTGGAAAATGGGTGGATACAGGAACTTTTCTTTCTCTCTCTCTGACTATTAAACGCATATGTTAGAAAAGGATAGAAGAGGGGGATATCGCGTGATTTTAGCCCCTATCTCCGTCCTTTTCTAACATACGCATTTAAATGGGAGGAGAGAGAGACAGACACTTTTCTGTATCCTCCCATGCTTTTGAATGGGTTTAAAAGATATCGATCCCACTGTGCCATCCGCGGTCAATGTAAGACGCGATACCGACGACAAAACAGGTTGAAACTGTTTGTGCGCATACGCAATCAAGATATAAGATAAGATCTTTTGCACAGCTTTTTAATTAAAAGCACCTAATTACAGATATATATATTGTGTGTGTGCGGATACAGAAATTTAAATGCTCTCGATAAAATGCAACTTATAATTGTTGAGTGCGGTGAGAAGCCAGCTTTCGTTGCAGAGTTGTCAAGCGTGATGAGTGATGAGTGATGAGTGATGAGTGATGAGTGATGAGTGATGGGGGTGCTGGTGAAAAGTCGCGAGAGACATCGATCTATGAAAATGGACCAATTGGTGTAATTTACATCGGGGTCAACATGATAGCATGAGTGTTTCGTAAACAGCGATATGGAGCATGAATTCTCCTTTTACATTCCCATTCGAGTGTGCTATTGCAGCGCGTGCAATCTGCCAACAACGTATTCTCTCCATTTAAACGTATGTAAAATAATCGATCTTCAGAAGGTGCAATTGGACCCCCCAAGATATCGATACTTTTGCAAAGGTTAAAATGAAAAATTAGTATTGTTGCAAAATTGCACGAGTCGCAACTTCTGAGGAGGCATACGGACCAAGGAGAAAAATGTTTGGTTCTTGGAAACATTGTCCACTAAAAAATGCCCAAGACCAAAAATGTCCAAATAAATACGTCTGAGCCCTTAAAGTTGAGTAAGAAAATTTACTCCTGCTACAGATATGTCCAATTTAGTCCTGCTATAGAAATGTCCATGTGTCTAGAAAAAATTCCAATTATTTTTTTTTCCAACGTAAAAACAGATCCACAACAATTAATGTCCCACATTAAATGAAGTCCAACTCAAATATTTTTGGTGGCTCGTGGAATTTGACAACAGATCCTTTCAATTTTAACCGCAATGTAAAATAATCGATATTTAGGGGGTGCATGGCACCCCGAAGAAAGCGATACTTTTGCATAGATTTAACATGACAAAACACTTGATTGCCAAATTACACGAGCTGTCGCTATTTCCAAGGTGAAAAAAAGTCAACAACAATTTTTGCCCAACATAAAAAGGTTAATAATAGACTTGTCCGACAATTCAAGTAATGTAAAGCTCATAGAGTAAACTAGAGTCCCTTGATGGAAATATTGTATAGGGAGTACCGACACGACGCTTTATGCATTTTGACAGGAGTCGATTTTGTCGACCGCGTGAACGCATTCGAAGGTTAAGTTCGTCCGTGGACCAGTGGTGAGCTGGCTGATTGGCCGGCATTCCGGTCCGTTCCCATACGTTCATCAACGAATCGACTCCTTTTGTGTGGAGCCTTCGATGTCGTTGACTATTGCTCGACTCCGTGAGAGCCTAAAACCACAGAATACTCTAATCAGAACGGAAACTCCCATAAGAGCCAATGGAAACACGATTTGGAATTTACTGTCGCAAACTGGCAACTGTGCCTACTCACTTCTCAAGATGGCGGAAATGCTTTTTCAGGCTATACAACCAATGACAACTCGGCCAGTTGCCGAAGATTGCCGAAGATGCTCACTTTCGAACATGGCGGCCCGAAGTAAAGAATGTTTCAAAATGAATTAGAGTTTCCGTTCTGATTAGAGTATTCTGTGCTAAAACCAACGACCAATCACAACTCGTTGAGCTCGTGTCAGTACTCCCAATACAATATTTCCATCAAGGGACTCTAGAGTAAACAAAAGTCGCAATTGCATTGAGAGCCATAGCGTGGTCAATTCTGATCAGAGTCGTCTTCCGACTGGCTGGAAATGGAGGGAAATCCTGGTGCTAAACTGTTTTAGGCCTTATGGAAATTAACACGGGGTTTTCGTTCCTCGTTTCCTTCGTTTACCTCGAAACCTGTGCAAAATACCTCTAAACAATTAATACGAGTCGATGTAGCAACGTTTTTCGAACAAATTGATAGGTCACAAGTACCAGTATATTGCAAACTTGAGAATACTGTCTCAGTTTAAAAGTACACATAATAGCACAGAATAATACAATCAGAACGGAAACTCCATCGGATTTTGAAGCAAATTCATTTCGCGTCCGCCATGTTGGGATATAGGATGTTTACATCTGGATTCACGCGAGAAAAAAAAAAAAAAAAATAGGACATGATTCGCGAAATTTTCATTCGGAAATGCCATTAGAATAAAAGTGAGGCCGGAAACTTAAGATTGCTTTCCAGAATTTATGGAAATAAATGAGTTTCAACACAAATCACACTCGTCCGCATGGGCGCCCGCAGAAAAATTTCCAAGGGGGGGCAAAATTTTTGAACCACAACGGAAGGTCTAGGGGGGACCCCCCCCCCCCGTGTAAAAAGGGAAAACTTGTTTTTCATTCAAATAGTGTACAATTATTAACCCATTTTAGGTGTATCAAATAATAACAACAATTTTGACGTGTTTGATATAATGGATAAAGGGACGACAGATGATAACGATAGTAAAAAAAATATATATAATTTATTATTCCTTGCAAAAAATTAGTTAAAATTACAATATAAACTAGTAATGAAGTTTCTCAACTATTACTCCTTTCATTAACTGTCATTTTAATTTCATTTTCTTTTTTCCTTTCATTTTTCATCGTGAAATTTGGACTTTTTTGAATTCCAGGGGGGGGGGCAAGTGCCCCCTCTTGCCCCCCCTCCGGGCGCCCATGCTCGTCCGCCATGTTGGGATATAGGACCACAGCGTTGCCTATTGGTGCCGTTAAATTCCAAACTTGCTTCCATTGGCTCTTATGGTTCCGTTCTGATTGTATTATTCTGTGATAATAGTGAGTTTCAAACACACACCAAGCATGTAAACACAATATTGTGTGTACTTTTCAACTGAGACAGTCTTTTCGAATTTGCAATAAAGTGGCACTTATGACCTATCAATTTGTTGAGAAAATTCTGCTAAATCGACTCGTATTAATTGTTTACAGGTGATTTTGCTCAGGTTTCGAGATAAACGTCGCGAACCGTAAACCCCGTGTTAATTTTCATAAGGCCTAAAACAGCTTTGCACCAGGCTTACAGCCAATCAGAGGCCTGCCCGCGTTTCCGATCCCTTATCTGCGTTGACCACGCAAGCCTTCCATTCAATTGCGACTCTTGTTTACTCTTTGGTAAAGCTGATGATTGCCAGAAGTAATTATATCATTCATATCCAGGTATCATAATTTTTTCTAGGTTCTAGAAGTTAATTTAAAATCTGGGCTCAACAAAGCGTTATTGGCACTCACCGAAATTGGGATTGTCAATTTTCATACACAATCATTCACCATTTCATGAGCACCTCACGAGAAAGGGCACACATTTCGAGGTTAGGGTGCCGCATCAGTGTCACCACGACACCTATCGTTGCGTTGCCGAATAAACCCGTTCGCGGGCGTGATAAAAAATGCGCAACCGTTGATTGATTCAGGGTGAGAGACTTTCATTGAAACCGAATAATGAAATTCCCTTTTTGATTCTTCTCAATACCTCCGCAAGAATCAATTTAGTTCTTCATCAATAATCTTTGGCAACAGTGGTGGTACTTTGAGATACTTATGAGATAGTGCGTTCATTACAAGCTATTATCAATTAACAGCCGCTGTTCATGTTCAAAGTGAGTCCGATTCCGACGAAGCTACAGCACACGTTTTATCTTTTACATATTCCCTTAAAATATGCATGAACGGTGTGAATGTGACCATGCGTGGTTCTTGGCGTCGCGTCGCGGGAGATAGTTTCACACCGCGGTTGCCAAGTTGTTATAAAGAAAAAAAAGAAAGAAAAAGAAAGAAAAAGAAAGAAAAAGGAAGAAAAAGAAAAAAAAGAAAAAAGAAGAAAAAGAAACAGAAAAAAGAAGAAAAAAAGAAAAAAGAAAGAAGAAGAAAAGAGAAAGAAAAAAAACGGAAGACAAAAGACAAAAGAAGAAACTTCGTGGAAAAAAATAATGGTGTAATTTACCATTCGCATAGCTGATTTTGGCCCCTACCAGAGTTAAGATAAACTTGACCCGAGGGCCGATCATTTACTTCATCGTTAAACCGATCGATAAGACTGTCTATGAGTGATGCTATTGGTCGAAAATGGGTCTGTTGCAAACTTTTGCTACAGCGCTATAGAGTGTGCAATCTAATGTAAAATCGCCTAAAAAGTCCAATGATGGCATCAGAAAGTAATGAAATGCAACAATAAACTCACAAAATGCGTTTAATGAAATCCAAGATGGCGGCAAAATATCGAGCAATCTGTATGCATGCACCACGAACATCCAAGGATAGCCAACCTCACAATATCCATCACAACCAATCACAACGTAAATAAACACATAACCTCTACCTGCAGTGAGGTTGTCAAAGTTGGCAATCCTAGGATGATCACGGTGCATACATTCAGATTCCTCGATATTTTGCCGCCATCTTGGATTTCGATAAACGCCTCTTGTGAGTTTAATATTGTATTTATTGACTTTATGATGCCACCAATGGAATTTTCAGGCGATTTTACATTGGAGTAAACACTTTTTATCGCTGTAGCAAAAGTTTGCAACAGACCCATTGTAAAACTTGGCTGTTGCTATGGCAACCATCGTTATAGTGTCCGTTTTTTAAAGGTTACTCATGAGTAGCCTTTATAAAACGAGACTCTTAACGATGGTTACCATAGCAACAGCCAAGTTTTACAATTTTCAACCAATAGCATCACTCATAGACAGTCTTATCGATCGGTTTAACGATGAAGTAAATGATCGGCCCTCAGAGTTATGGAACATTTGACCAGGTATCAAGTGAAATTGACCTGATTCCTGGTCAAATGTTCCATAACTCTGGTCAAGGTTATCTTAACCCTTTCACTGCTACGAACGAGTATACTCGCGGAAAAAAAATCTTTCCTCAGAGCTACGCCCGAGTATACTCGCATTCGTGACTTTCATTGAATTTCCGGCCGTAGCGCTGCTGCGATTGAACCAAACATAGGACTATAGGTACTCATTCTGTCGGGAAAGATACGAACTACAAGTTACAAGTGTTTCCGATAGAATGCGTTGCCCCTTGATTTTAAAATATGTTTCTTCTCTGCATGTTTTGCTTCTGCTCAGCTGACGAAACCAAGTTAACCTAAGTTTGTCGGTATCGCGCTTGCCTCAGGGGTACGGATTTTTTGCAGCGAGTATACTCGTTCGTAGCAGGCAATGGGTATAACAGCAAATATGATTTTGGATTATTTTTTTTGTTTTTTTTTCTAATGATTTTTGGCCATCTGAAAATGATCGAATTTGCATAATTTTCGATTCCTAACTCAGCTGGGGGGTGGCTGCACCTGAATTCCTAACTCAGCAGGCAAAGGGTTAACTCTGGTAGGGGCCAAAATCAGCTGTGCGAATGGTAAATTACACCATTCTTTTTTTCCCGTGAAGAAAAGAAAAGAAAACGTAGAAAAATAAAGAGTAAAGAAGAAATATAGATGGAAACAGAGAAAAGAAAAAATAGACTTGAAGAAGAAGAATGAGAAGGGAAAAAATAATCACGTTGCCCATTTAAATAAATTTAAATGGAGCTATTACAAAGGTTTTGCAAAAGGCAAATATACACTAAAAATTTTGAAGTAAATTGCTGCGAAATTAACATCGAGACCATGGAAAAGGTCAAAATTTTCCTCTTGCAGAGAAGAGATTGCTCAAAGTTCAGATAAACCACCCACCATGTAAGTATGCATGCACTGCGTACGTTTTGCACCCGAAACAAAAGAACATGACAAACAAATAATGGGTCTGTTGCAAACTTTTGCTACAGCGCTATAGAGGGTACAATCTGATGTAAAATTGCCTGAAAAGTCCAATGGTGGCATCAGAAAGCCATGAAATGCAATAATAAACTCACAAGAGGCGTTTATGGAAATCCAAGATGGCGGCAAAATATTGAGCAATCTGTATGCATGCACCACGAACATTCAAGGATAGCCAACCTCACAATATCAATCACAACCAATCACAACGTAAACAAACACATAACCTCTACCTCCAGTGAGGTTGTCAAAGTTGGCAATCCTTGGATGATCACGGTGCATACATTCAGATTTCTCGATATTTTGCCGCCATCTTGGATTTCAATAAACGCCTCTTGTGAGTTTAATATTGTATTTCATGACTTTATGATGCCACCAATGGACTTTTCAGGCGATTTCACATTGGAATTAACACTTTTTATTGCTGTGGCAAAAGTTTGCAACAGACCCATTGAAACCATAAAAGTTTGTAGCACCCAGGTTTCAAACAGTAAATAAGAATACCAAAGACAAAAGAAAAGGAAAAAAAAAAAACAAAAACAAAAACAAAATAAAAGGACAATAGAAAAGGAAAGAGATAGGGGCTGAAGACACGATCGAGCCCCTGTTTCTATCCTTTTCCTACGCATGTGTTCAAATGGGGAAAGAGAGAGAAAGGCAAATTCCTGTGCACGCTACTGGCCATGGCCATGACGTGATTTTAGCCCCTATCTCCGTCCTTTTCTAACGCATGCGCTCAAGTGGAAAGAGAAAGAGAAAGACAAATGCCTGTAACCGACCATCCTTATACAAGATCTCCATTGCAGAGATTTGCACGATCTGACAACGATGTCTCACACTTCCCGCGCTCTGGGACAGTTTCCGAGAAAATAGAATATGTCAACGAGGAACTACACAGAGAGAAATCGCCTCTGTAAACTCAAGAAAAACGAGTACTTGTTAACTTTCCGGTTGAACCTAGTAAAATAAAGATTGAAATAAAGGGGCAACGTTGTCACACTGAGGGACCTCAGCACTTCCTACAACTAAGCGCGGTCTGTTGTCTTCATTCAGGTTATTCTTAAGCAGCTAATCTGTCGACTCAAAAGAACCGCATTCTCGCGCCAATCGGAATCTGTCCAATGGGAATGCTCTCTTACATCCAGAATGCAGAACTG